>JAGDYQ010000124.1:1634489-2234489 GCA_021962125.1 Bulinus truncatus
TAAACTTTCAATGAATACCTTAGTAAAGCAGTACCTTTTTATATGTTAAAAGTGTCATACAAACACATCTAAAGCAAGTTTGTTCAAATATTGTGAGAGGTTGTTAATTGTGGAAATATTGTATCAATATTATTCTGCACTGTTGAACGATTTTAATGATGTTAATATTATCATGGTGCGTATATTGAATGGCCGAATATATGAAGCTATCAATGTTCATTATCATGTTATTAGAAGTATAGAGAGCCCAGAGGCGTAGCAAGGCAACTCGCGCCTGGGGCATTATACCTTTTTAATACCTTTTTAGCCCCCCCATTCGAAAACCATATAATATTATATGTAAAATATACCATTTGGCGCCCCTGAACCTCGGCGCCCGGGGACATATGTACCCCGCCCCCTAGCTACGCCTCTGAGAGAGCCCATCTCTAAACTTATGAGGCTTTTTTTAGTAGCCTATGCTTGTACGTCTCTCTGCCTGTTCACGTTACACACACACATATTATTTATTTCTTGAATAATATATATTACTAAAAATAGAGAATAAAATACTCGTGCGTCTTCATTGAATTAGACAAAATTATTGATCAAATGTTCCAAGTCTAAAGTCTACTTAAAAGATTTGTGAACAATAAACTTCTACGAATATTATTCTAGTAAATAAGACACGATTAAAAACAGAGTATTCTAAAAAAAATGTTTCTTATTTAACAGTAAATTTTAATCTTATCATGTTTAAATCGCAGAAGTTAGGGGGACAATGAAATTCGTCATGATGTCAGATTAACCGGCATTTTTCCGTTCCCAATTTTCAAAAAATTGTGAGGAAATTTCATCTGGAGGCGTACATTTCTAATATTATTAATGCAAGGGAAGGAATACATTTATAAGTGCCGTTTGTCATAGTTAAACACAGTTATATCTCTTGTTCAGTTTGATAAGAATTTTTACTCATATATATTTTATTCAGCGCAAACAAATAATAGGTTTTAATTGGAGAAAAATTTAGAAAAAGTTTTTTTTTCCAGTTTTATAGTTACAGTATGCTCTGCTCTATGGAGCTGGTAATAATAATTACACAAATAGTAATAGGTGTGTGATACATTGGACCAGATTTAAGACAGTCCTCTCCATCATTATCAAAAACAGAAACATTACCAGGCAAAGACATTTGTCATTTTTTTATTATTTAACTCTTCAGTGACCTATGTTTTTTTTACTATCATTGGGTTGCTCTGTTCAATGAAGTTTTTGTTCATTTAAAACTTTTAAAAATACCCCTTATCATACATCAACTCATTCAGAAATGCACAAACATTAAAAATATGCCACTTTTCTTCACATATCTATTCAATAAAAAAAAATGTGCATTAATTTTTTTTTTTTTCACAATTTACAAACAAACATCAAACACCAAGAAGGAAAAAAAATCTTTTTGAGATATACTGTTAATTTTATTCTTATATTAAACCTCAGTCAAAATTAGTTATGACATTTTATATAAAACACACACACACACACATTTTATGAGCCAAAATTATGAGATAACCAAAACAAACAAAAAAATTAAATTAAAATTAATAAAATGCAACATATTATATATTAGTGAGAGCAGAAATGCAGAATGTTTTATCATCTGTTCGATTACTTTACCAGGCAAAGACATTTGTCATTTTTTTATTATTTAACTCTTCAGTGACCTATGTTTTTTTTACTATCATTGGGTTGCTCTGTTCAATGAAGTTTTTGTTCATTTAAAACTTTTAAAAATACCCCTTATCATACATCAACTCATTCAGAAATGCACAAACATTAAAAATATGCCACTTTTCTTCACATATCTATTCAATAAAAAAAAATGTGCATTAATTTTTTTTTTTTTTCACAATTTACAAACAAACATCAAACACCAAGAAGGAAAAAAATCTTTTTGAGATATACTGTTAATTTTATTCTTATATTAAACCTCAGTCAAAATTAGTTATGACATTTTATATAAAACACACACACACACACACATTTTATGAGCCAAAATTATGAGATAACCAAAACAAACAAAAAAATTAAATTAAAATTAATAAAATGCAACATATTATATATTAGTGAGAGCAGAAATGCAGAATGTTTTATCATCTGTTCGATTACTTTAGACAACTTTTTATAATGATTTTTTGGTATGTAAAATGTAGAAAACAGACGGTGTTAAAATGTATTCACAATTTAAAAAAAAACAGGTAGAAATATTTTTTTTTATAACAATCCCTGTAATTCTTATGATTATATTAAATCTACATTAAATATACACAATGTACTAAGGATTCATAAATATTTATCCACACATATAATTAAAAAAATCATTCTCAGTAAAACATGCATAAACATTTCTTTATCGAAAAAAACAAAAAAGATTTTTTTTCCTAAAATTAAGTGAAAGACATTTTAACATTGTGCTCATTTCTTCCTGAGGTGTTTATCAGATGCCAGGGCAAGAACCAGTACTGTGATCTATTTATCATATCAAAATGGTCCAAAAGCGTGATTCCCCTTAGGTTCGAGATATGGGATTGGGGGGAGGGATGCCTTAGTCACCACGCCCACAGGTCGCTACTATTGTGATCATAATATTATATTATGTTCTTTGTCAAGGAGAGCAGCACAACGTAATGCTTGAATTACTGCTTTAGGGCAGTAAAAATTTAGATTTATACAGAGCTGACAATAGCATTCAGTGATGCTATCTATAAATAAAGTTTACATTTGTTAAGACAACTGCTGCCAAATGATCAATGTAAAATTATAGTTAAATAAAAACAAAGGAATAAATGTGTTGTCTAGACTGAAATTGTTCACAATAAAAATCTGAGTAAATAAAATTAAGATTTCTTATTTGATGAACAATAGAATAGACCACATGGCCTTAATTAATTGGAATTTTTAGAAGAAAAGACTTTCTTTAAAAATGTAAAAATCAATGATCTAATCAAGAAATGAGAAATAACATTAAAAAAAAACTTTTTTAACCAAAAAAATGAAAGCAAAGTTAAAATTAAGTTTTTATTTGCTAATTAATGTCCTAAAGTCACTTTTTCTCCTAAGGACAGCCATACGCATACATCACAAGGTTAGTAAATCATCACAAATATAATCTGTCTTCACAGAAACAGACTCGTTATTTGTCTCAAATCAAAATAAGAGAAAAAATATCTTTAAAAAGTCAAGACAGAGAAAACTTTTCTTTAATATTTTTGGATTTCATAAAATAATCAAAATTTACTTCCCACGTGTGACAATCAGCCATGATGAACTGTAGAAAAAAATTACATGCACTGAAACATACAATTTAAGGGAATAAATCAAAATACGATTACCTTTCTCGACATGATCACATGACCCTGTCTAATGAAATACGGCCCAATTTTCTGTAAGTGTTCATCATCTAACACAATCTTGATGTACATCACTTGTGGAATTTGTTCCTGTAGATAGTTCTCTACATGAGATGTCATCATTTTGAGGTAACCTTTCCGAGGCCATTTTATTCACCGGGCCAACTACGTCCTGCAGACTAGATACGTTCAGTGGACCAAGTACGTCCAGCGGACCAAGTACGTCCAGCAGACCAAGTACGTCCAGCAGACAGGTTACGTCCAGCAGACCAAGTACGTCCAGCGGACCAAGTACGTCCAGCGGACCAAGTACGTCCAGCGGACCAAGTACGTCCAGCGGACCAAGTACGTCCAGCAGACAGGTTACGTCCAGCAGACCAAGTACGTCCAGCGGACCAAGTACGTCCATCAGACAGGTTACGTCCAGCAGATCAAGTACGTCCAGCGTACCAAGTACGTCCAGCAGACAGGTTACGTCCAGCAGACCAAGTACGTCCAGCGGACCAAGTACGTCCAGCAGACAGGTTACGTCCAGCAGACCAAGTACGTCCAGCAGACCAAGTACGTTCAGCGGACCAAGTACGTCCAGCAGACCAAGTACGTCCAGCAGACCAAGTACGTCCAGCGGACCAAGTACGTCCAGCAGACAAGTTACGTCCAGCAGACCAAGTACATCCAGTGGACCAAGTACGTCCAGCGGACCAAGTACATCCAGTGGACCAAATACGTCCAGTGGACCAAGTGCGTCCAGTGGACCAAGTACATCCAGTGGACCAAGTACATCCAGTGGACCAAGTACGTCCAGCAGACCAAGTACGTCCAGCAGACCAAGTACGTCCAGTGGACCAAGTACGTCCAGTGGACCAAGTACGTCCAGTGGACCAAGTACATCCAGTGGACCAAGTACATCCAGTAGACCAAGTACGTCCAGCAGACCAAGTACGTCCAGCGGACCAAGTACATCTAGTGGACCAAGTACATCCAGTGGACCAAGTACATCTAGTGGACCAAGTACATACAGTGGACCAAGTAATCCAAGGGACCAAGTAGATCTAGTGGACCAAGTAATCCAGGGGACCAAGTACGTCTAGTGGACCAAGTACATCCAGTGGACCAAGTACATCCAGCGGACCAAGTACATCTAGTGGACCAAGTACGTCCAGTGGACCAAGTACATCTAGTGGACCAAGTACATACAGTGGACCAAGTACATCCAGTGGACCAAGTACATCTAGTGGACCAAGTACATCCAGTGGACCAAGTACGTCCAGTGGACCAAGTACATCCAGTGGATCAAGTACATCTGGTGGACCAAATACATCCAGTGGACCAGGTACATCCAGTGGACCAAGTACATACAGTGGACCAAGTACATCCAGTGGACCAAGTACATCTAGTGGACCAAGTACATCCAGTGGACCAAGTACATCCAGTGGACCAAGTACATCTAGGGGACCAAGTACATCCAGTGGACCAAGTACGTCCAGTGGACCAAGTACATCCAGTGGACCAAGTACATCCAGTGGACCAAGTACATCTAAAGGACCAAGAACATCTAGTGGACCAAGTACATCCCGTGGACCAAGTACATCTAGTGGACAAAGTACATCCAGTGGACCAAGTACGTCCAGTGGACCAATTACATCTAGTGGACCAAGTACATCCAGTGGACCAAGTAATCCAGGGGACCAAGTACATCTAGTGGACCAAGTAATCCAGGGGACCAAGTACGTCCAGTGGACCAAGTACATCTAGTGGACCAAGTAATCCAGTGGACCAAGTACATCTAGTGGACCAAGTAATCCAGGGGACCAAGTACGTCCAGTGGACCAAGTACATCTAGTGGACCAAGTACATCCAGTGGACCAAGTACATACAGTGGACCAAGTACATCGAGTGGACCAAGTACATCCAGTGGACCAAGTACATCCAGTGGACCAAGTACATCTAGTGGACCAAGTACATCCAGTGGACCAAGTAATCCAGGGGACCAAGTACTTCCAGTGGACCAAGTACATCTAGTGGACCAAGTACATCCAGTGGACCAAGTAATCCAGGGGACCAAGTACATCCACCGGACCAAGTAAATCTAGTGGACCAAGTACATCCAGTGGACCAAGTACATCCAGTGGACCAAGTACATCTAGTGGACCAAGTACATCCAGTGGACCAAGTAATCCAGGGGACCAAGTACTTCCAGTGGACCAAGTACATCTAGTGGACCAAGTACATCCAGTGGACCAAGTAATCCAGGGGACCAAGTACATCCACCGGACCAAGTAAATCTAGTGGACCAAGTACATCCAGCGGACCAAGTATATCCAGCGGACCAAGTACATCCAGCGAACCAAGTACATCCAGTGGACCGAGTACATTTGTTCCTGTAGATAGTTCTCTACATTAGATGTCATCATTTTGAGGTAACCTTTCCGAGGCCATTTTATTCAACGGGCCAACTACGTCCAGCAGACTAGATACGTTCAGTGGACCAAGTACGTCCAGCAGACAGGTTACGTCCAGCAGACCAAGTACGTCCAGCGGACCAAGTACGTCCAGCGGACCAAGTACATCCAGTGTACCAAGTACGTCCAGCAGACCAAGTACGTCCAGCAGACCAAGTACGTCCAGATGACCAAGTATATCTAGTGGACCAAGTACATCCAGTGGACCAAGTACATCCAGTGGACCAAGTACATCAAGTGGACCAAGTACATCCAGTTGACCAAGCACGTCCAGTGGACCAAGTACATCCAGTGGATCAAGTACATCTGGTGGACCAAGTACATCCAGTGGACCAGGTACATCCAGTGGACCAAGTACATACAGTGGACCAAGTACATCCAGTGGACCAAGTACATCTAGTGGACCAAGTACATCCAGTGGACCAAGTACGTCCAGTGGACCAAGTACATCTAGTGGACCAAGTACATCCAGTGAACCAAGTAATCCAGGGGACCAAGTACATCTAGTGGACCAAGTAATCCAGGGGACCAAGTACGTCAAGTGGACCATGTATATCTAGTGGTCCAAGTACATCTAGTGGACCAAGTAATTCAGGGGACCAAGTACGTCTAGTGGACCAAGTACATCCAGTGGACGAAGTAATCAAGGGGACCAAGTATATCAAGTGGACCAAGTAATCCTGTGGACCAAGTACATCCAGTGGACCAAGTACATTTAGTGGACCAAGTAAACCAGTGGACCAAGTACATCTAGTGGATCAAGTAATCCAGGGGACCAAGTACGTCCAGTGGACCAAGTACATCTAGTGGACCAAGTACATCCAGTGGACCAAGTAATCCAGGGGACCAAGTACGTCCAGTGGACCAAGTACATCTAGTGGACCAAGTACATCCAGTAGACCAAGTAATCCAGTGGACCAAGTATACCAAGTACATCCAGTGGACCAAGTACATCCAGTGGACCAAGTACATCTAGGGGACCAAGTACATCCAGCGGACCAAGTACATCCAGTGGACCAAGTACATCGAGGGGTCCAAGTACATCCAGCGGACCAAGTACATCAAGTGGACCAAATACATCCAGCGGACCAAGTACATCCAGTGGACCAAGTACATCCAGTGGACCAAGTACATCGAGGGGACCAAGTACATCCAGTGGACCAAGTACATCCAGTGAACCAAGTTCATCCAGAGGACCAAGTACATCCAGTGAACCAAGTACATCTAGGGGACCAAGTACGTCCAGTGGACCAAGTACGTCCAGTGGACCAAGTACATCCAGTGGACCAAGTACATCCAGTGGACCAAGTACATCCAGTGGACCAAGTACATCTAAAGGACCAAGTACATCCAGTGGACCAAGTACATCCAGTGGACCAAGTACATCTAAAGGACCAAGTACATCTAGTGGACCAAGTACTTCTAGTGGACCAAGTACTTCCAGTGGGCCAAGTACATCTAGGGGACCAAGTACGTCCAGTGGACCAAGTACGTCCAGTGGACCAAGTACATCTAGTGAACCAAGTACATCCAGTGGACCAAGTACATCCAGTGGACCAAGTACATCCAGTGGACCAAGTACATCTAGTGGACCAAGTACATCTAGTGGACCAAGTACATCCAGAGGACCAAGTACATCCAGTGGACCAAGTACATCCAGTGGACCAAGTACATCCAGTGGACCAAGTACATCCAGTGAACAAAGTACATCCAGTGGACCAAGTACATCCAGTGGACCAAGTACATCCAGTGGACCAAGTACATCCAGTGGACCAAGTACATCTAAAAGACCAAGTACGTCCAGCAGACAAGTACATCTAGTGGACCAAGTACATCTACGGGACCAAGTACTTCCAGTGGACCAAGTACATCTAGGGGACCAAGTACGTCCAGTGGACCAAGTACGTCCAGTGGACTAAGTACATCCAGTGGACCAAGGACATCCAGTGGACCAAGTACATCCAGTGGACCAAGTACATCTAGGGGACCAAGTACATCCAGCGGACTAAGTACATCCAGTGGACCAAGTACATCGAGGGAACCAAGTACATCCAGTGGACCAAGTACATCCAGTGAACCAAGTACATCCAGTGGACCAAGTACATCTAGGGGACCTAGTACATCCAGCGGACTAAAAACATCCAGTGGACCAAGTACATCGAGGGGACCAAGTACATCCAGTGGACCAAGTACATCCAGTGGACCAAGTACATCCAGTGGACCAAGTACGTCCAGTGGACCAAGTACATCTAGGGGACCAAGTACGTCCAGTGGACCAAGTACGTCCAGTGGACCAAGTACATCCAGTGGACCAAGTACATCCAGTGGACCAAGTACATCCAGTGGACCAAGTACATCTAAAGGACCAAGTACATCTAGTGGACCAAGTACTTCTAGTGGACCAAGTACTTCCAGTAGACCAAGTACATCTAGGGGACCAAGTACGTCCAGTGGACCAAGTACGTCCAGTGGACCAAGTACATCCAGTGGACCAAGAACATCCAGTGGACCAAGTACATCCAGTGGACCAAGTACATACAGTGGGCCAAGTACATCCTATGGACCAAGTACATCCAGTGGACCAAGTACAGCCAGTGGACCAAGTACATCCAGTGGACCAAGTACATCTAATGGACCAAGTACATCCAGTGGACCAAGTAATCCAGGGGACCAAGTACTTCCAGTGGACCAAGTACATCTAGTGGACCAAGTACATCCAGTGGACCAAGTAATCCAGGGGACCAAGTACATCCACCGGACCAAGTAAATCTAGTGGACCAAGTACATCCAGCGGACCAAGTATATCCAGCGGACCAAGTACAACCAGCGAACCAAGTACATCCAGTGGACCAAGTAGATCCAGTGGACCAAGTAATCCAGGGGACCAAATACATCTAGTGAACCAAGTAATCCAGGGGACCAAGTACTTCCAGTGGACCATGTATATCTAGTGGTCCAAGTACATCTAGTGGACCAAGTAATTCAGGGGACCAAGTACGTCCAGTGGACCAAGTTCATCTAGTGGACCAAGTACATCCAGTGGACGAAGTAATCAAGGGGACCAAGTACATCCAGTGGACCAAGTAATCATGTGGACCAAAAACATCCAGTGGACCAAGTACATCTAGTGGACCAAGTAATCCAGTGGACCAAGTACATCTAGTTGACCAAGTAATCCAGGGGACCAAGTACGTCCAGTGGACCAAGTACATCTAGTGGACCAAGTACATCTACGGGACCAAGTACTTCCAGTGGACCAAGTACATCTAGGGGACCAAGTACGTCCAGTGGACCAAGTACGTCCAGTGGACTCAGTACATCCAGTGGACCAAGGACGTCCAGCGGACCAAGTACATCCAGTGGACCAAGTACATCTAGGGGACCAAGTACATCCAGCGGACTAAGTACATCCAGTGGACCAAGTACATCGAGGGGACCAAGTACATCCAGTGGACCAAGTACATCCAGTGAACCAAGTACATCCAGTGGACCAAGTACATCTAGGGGACCTAGTACATCCAGCGGACTAAGTACATCCAGTGGACCAAGTACATCGAGGGGACCAAGTACATCCAGTGGACCAAGTACATCCAGTGGACCAAGTACATCCAGTGGACCAAGTACATCCAGTGGACCAAGTACATCCAGTGGACCAAGTACATCTAAAGGACCAAGTACATCTAGTGGACCAAGTACTTCTAGTGGACCAAGTACTTCCAGTAGACCAAGTACATCTAGGGGACCAAGTACGTCCAGTGGACCAAGTACGTCCAGTGGACCAAGTACATCTAGTGAACCAAGTACATCCAGTGGACCAAGTACATCCAGTGGACCAAGTACATCTAGTGGACCAAGTATATCTAGTGGACCAAGTACATCCAGAGGACCAAGTACATCCAGTGGACCAAGTACATCCAGTGGACCAAGTACATCCAGTGGACCAAGAACATCCAGTGGACCAAGTACATCCAGTGGACCAAGTACATACAGTGCGCCAAGTACATCCTATGGACCAAGTACATCCAGTGGACCAAGTACAGCCAGTGGACCAAGTACATCCAGTGGACCAAGTACATCTAGTGGACCAAGTACATCCAGTGGACCAAGTAATCCAGGGGACCAAGTACTTCCAGTGGACCAAGTACATCTAGTGGACCAAGTACATCCAGTGGACCAAGTAATCCAGGGGACCAAGTACATCTAAAGGACCAAGTACATCTAGTGGACCAAGTACATCCAGCGGACCAAGTATATCCAGCGGACCAAGTACAACCAGCGAACCAAGTACATCCAGTGGACCAAGTACATCTAGTGGACCAAGTAGATCCAGTGGACCAAGTAATCCAGGGGACCAAGTACATCTAGTGAACCAAGTAATCCAGGGGACCAAGTACTTCCAGTGGACCATGTATATCTAGTGGTCCAAGTACATCTAGTGGACCAAGTAATTCAGGGGACCAAGTACGTCCAGTGGACCAAGTTCATCTAGTGGACCAAGTACATCCAGTGGACGAAGTAATCAAGGGGACCAAGTACATCCAGTGGACCAAGTAATCATGTGGACCAAAAACATCCAGTGGACCAAGTACATCTAGTGGACCAAGTAATCCAGTGGACCAAGTACATCTAGGGGACCAAGTACATCCAGCGGACCAAGTACATCCAGTGGACCAAGTACATCGAGGGGACCAAGTACATCCAGCGGACCAAGTACATCCAGTGGACCAAATACATCCAGCGGAACAAGTACATCTAGTGGACCAAGTACATCCAGTTGACCAAGTACATCCAGTGGACCAAGTACATCCAGTGGACCAAGTACATCCAGTGGACCAAGTACATCTAAAAGACCAAGTACGTCCAGCAGACCAAGTACATCTAGTGGACCAAGTACATCTAGGGGACCAAGTACTTCCAGTGGACCAAGTACATCTAGAGGACCAAGAACGTCCAGTGGACTAAGTCCGTCCAGTGCACCAAGTACATCCAGTGGACCAAGTACATCCAGTGGACCAAGTACATCCAGTGGACGAAGTACATCTAGGGGACCAAGTACATCCAGCGGACCAAGTACATCCAGTGGACCAAGTACATCGAGGGGACCAAGTACATCCAGTGGACCAAGTACATCCAGTGAACCAAGTCCGTCCAGTGGACCAAGTACATCCAGTGGACCAAGTACATCCAGTGGACCAAGTACATCTAGTGGACCAAGTACGTCCAGTGGACCAAGTACGTCCAGTGGACCAAGTACATCCAGTGGACCAAGTACATCCAGTGGACCAAGTACATCCAGTGGACCAAGTACATCTAAAGGACCAAGTACATCTAGTGGACCAAGTACTTCTAGTGGACCAAGTACTTTCACTGGACCAAGTACATCTAGGGGACCAAGTACGTCCAGTGGACCAAGTATGTCCAGTGGACCAAGTACATCTAGTGGACCAAGTACATCTAGTGGACCAAGTACATCCAGAGGACCAAGTACATCCAGTGGACCAAGTACATCCAGTGGACCAAGTACTTCCAGTGGACCAAGTACATCCAGTGGACCAAGTACATCCAGTGAACCAAGTACATCCAGTGGACCAAGTACATCCAGTGGACTAAGTACATCCAGTGGACCAAGTACAACCAGTGGACCAAGTACATCTAAAAGACCAAGTACGTCCAGCAGACCAAGTACATCTAGTGGACCAAGTACATCTACGGGACCTAGTACTTCCAGTGGACCAAGTACATCTAGGGGACCGAGTACGTCCAGTGGACCAAGTACATCCAGTGGACCAAGTACATCCAGTGGACCAAGTACATCCAGTGGACCAAGTACATCTAGTGGACCAAGTACATCCAGCGGACGAAGTACATCCAGTGGACCAAGTACATCGAGGGGACCAAGTACATCCAGTGGACCAAGTACATCCAGTGAACCAAGTACATCCAGTGGACCAAGTACATCTAGGGGACCAAGTACGTCCAGTGGACCAAGTACGTCTAGTGGACCTAGTACATCCAGTGCACCATTAATCCAGGGGACCAAGTACTTCCAGTGGACCAAGTACATCTAGTGGACCAAGTACATCCAGTGGACCAAGTAATCCAGTTGACCAAGTACATCCACCGGACTAAGTAAATCTAGTGGACCAAGTACATCCAGCGGACCAAGTATATCCAGCGGACCAAGTACATCCAGCGAACCAAGTACATCCAGTGGACCAAGTACATTTGTTCTTGTAGATAGTTCTCTACATGAGATGTCATCATTTTGAGGTAACATTTCCGAGGCCATTTTATTCAACGGGGCAACTACATCCAGCAGACTAGATACGTTCAGTGGACCAAGTACGTCCAGCAGACAAGTTACGTCCAGCAGACCAAGTACGTCCAGCGGACCAAGTACGTCCAGCGGACCAAGTACATCCAGTGTACCAAGTACGTCCAGCAGACCAAGTACGTCCAGCAGACCAAGTACCTCCTAGCGGACCAAGTACATCTAGATGCACCAAGTAAATACAGTGGACCAAATACATCCAGTGGACCAAGTACATCTAGTGGACCAAGTACATCCAGTGGACCAAGTACGTCCAGTGGACCAAGTACATCCATTGGATCAAGTACATCTGGTGGACCAAGTACATCCAGTAGACCAGGTACATCCAGTGGACCAAGTACATCTAGTGGACCAAGTACATCCAGTGGAACAAGTACGTCCAGTGGACCAAGTACATCTAGTGGACCAAGTACATCCAGTGGACCAAGTAATCCAAGGGACCAAGTACATCTAGTGGACCAAGTAATCCAGGGGACCAAGTACGTCCAGTGGACCATGTATATCTAGTGGACCAAGTACATCTAGTGGACCAAGTAATTCAGGGGACCAAGTACGTCCAGTGGACCAAGTACATCCAGTGGACCAAGTACATCCAGTGGACGAAGTAATCAAGGGGACCAAGTACATCCAGTGGACCAAGTAATCCTGTGGACCAAGTTCATCCAGTGGACCAAGTACATCTAGTGGACCAAGTAATCCAATAGACCAAGTACATCTAGTGGACCAAGTAATCCAGGGGACAAAGTACGTCCAGTGGACCAAGTACATCTAGTGGACCAATTACATCCAGTGGACAAAGTAATCCAGGGGACCAAGTACGTCCAGTGGACCAAGTACATCTAGTGGACCAAGTACATACAGTAGACCAAGTAATCCAGTGGACCAAGTACACCAAGTACATCCAGTGGACCAAGTACATCCAGTGGACCAAGTATATCTAGGGGACCAAGTACATCCAGCGGACCAAGTACATCCAGTGGACCAAGTACATCGAGGGGACCAAGTACATCCAGCGGACCAAGTACATCCAGTGGACCAAATACATCCAGTGGATCAAGTACATCCAGTGGACCAAGTACGTCCAGCGGACCAAGTACGTCAAGCGGACCAAGTACATCCAGCGGACCAAGTACATCTAGTGGACCAAGTACATTCAGTGGACCAAGTACATCCAGTGGACCAAGTACATCCAGTGGACCAAGTACATCCAGTGGACCAAGTACATCCAGTGGACCAAGTACATCCAGTGGACCAAGTACATCCAGTGGACCAAGTACATCAAAAAGACCAAGTACGTCCAGCAGACCAAGTACATTTAGTGGACCAAGTACATCTAGGGGACCAAGTAATCCAGTGGACTAAGTACATCTAGGGGACCAAGTACGTCCAGTGGACCAAGTCCGTCCAGTGGACCAAGTACATCCAGTGGACCAAGTATATCCAGTGGACCAAGTACATCCAGTGGACCAAGTACATCTAGGGGACCAAGTACATCCAGCGGACCAAGTACATCCAGTTGACCAATTACATCGAGGGGACCAAGTACATCCAGTGGACCAAGTACATCCAGTGGACCAAGTACATCCAGTGGACCAAGTACATCTAGGGGACCAAGTACGTCTAGTGGACCAAGTACGTCCAGTGGACCAAGTACATCCAGTGGACCAAGTACATCCAGTGGACCAAGTACATCTAAAGGACCAAGTACATCTAGTGGACCAAGTTCTTCTAGTGGACCAAGTACTTCCAGTGGACCAAGTACATCTAGGGGACCAAGTACGTCCAGTGGACCAAGTACGTCCAGTGGACCAAGTACATCTAGTGGACCAAGTACATCCAGTTGACCAAGTAATCCAGTGGACCAAGTACATCTAGTGGACCAATTATATCTAGTGGACCAAGTACATCCAGTGGACCAAGTACATCCAGTGGACCAAGAACATCCAGTGGACCAAGAACATCCAGTGGACCAAGTACATCCAGTGGACCAAGTACATACAGTGGGCCAAGTACATCCAGTGGACCAAGTACATCCAGTGGACCAATTACATCGAGGGGACCAAGTACATCCAGTGGACCAAGTACATCCAGTGAACCAAGTTCATCCAGTGGACCAAGTACATCCAGTGGACCAAGTACATCCAGTGGACCAAGTACATCTAGGGGACCAAGTACGTCCAGTGGACCAAGTACGTCCAGTGGACCAAGTACATCCAGTGGACCAAGTACATCTAAAGGACCAAGTACATCTAGTGGACCAAGTACTTCTAGTGGACCAAGTACTTCCAGTGAACCAAGTACATCCAGTGGACCAAGTACATCCAGTGGACCAAGTACATCCAGTGGACCAAGTACATCCAGTGGACCAAGTACATCTAAAAGACCAAGTACGTCCAGCAGACCAAGTACATCTAGTGGACCAAGTACATCTACGGGACCAAGTACTTCCAGTGGACCAAGTACATCTAGGGGACCAAGTACGTCCAGTGGACCAAGTACGTCCAGTGGACCAAGTACATCCAGTGGACCAAGTACATCCAGTGGACCAAGTACATCAAGTGGACCAAGTACATCTAGGGGACCAAGTACATCCAGCGGACCAAGTACATCCAGTGGACCAAGTACATCGAGGGGACCAAGTACATCCAGTGGACCAAGTACATCCAGTGAAACAAGTACATCCAGTGGACCAAGTACATCCAGTGGACCAAGTACATCCAGTGGACCAAGTACATCTAGGGGACCAAGTACGTCTAGTGGACCAAGTACGTCCAGTGGACCAAGTACATCCAATGGACCAAGTACATCCAGTGGACCAAGTACATCCAGTGGACCAAGTACATCTAAAGGACCAAGTACATCTAGTGGACCAAGTTCTTCTAGTGGAATAAGTACTTCCAGTGGACCAAGTACATCTAGGGGACCAAGTACGTCCAGTGGACCAAGTACGTCCAGTGGACCAAGTACATCTAGTGAACCAAGTACATCCAGTGGACCAAGTACATCCAGTGGACCAAGTACATCTAGTGGACCAAGTACATCTAGTAGACCAAGAACATCCAGAGGACCAAGTACATCCCGCGGACCAAGTACATCCAGTGGACCAAGTACATCCAGTGGACCAAGAACATCCAGTGGACTATGTACATCTAGTGGACAAGGTACATACAGAAGGCCAAGTACATCCAGTGGACCAAGTACATCCAGTGGACCAAGTACAGCCAGTGGACCAAGTACATCCAGTGGACCAAGTACATCTAGTGGACCAAGTACATCCAGTGGACCAAGTAATCCAGGGGACCAAGTACTTCCAGTGGACCAAGTACATCTAGTGGACCAAGTACATCCAGTGGACCAAGTAATCCAGGGGACCAAGTACATCCACCGGACCAAGTAAATCTAGTGGACCAAGTACATCCAGCGGACCAAGTATATCCAGCGGACCAAGTACATCCAGCGAACCAAGTACATCCAGTGGACCAAGTACATTTGTTCCTGTAGATAGTTCTCTACATGAGATGTCATCATTTTGAGGTAACCTTTCCGAGGCCATTTTATTCAACGGGACAACTACGTCCAGCAGACTAGATACGTTCAGTCGACCAAGTACGTCCAGCAGACAAGTTACGTCCAGCAGACCAAGTACGTCCAGCGGACCAAGTACGTCCAGCGGACAAAGTACATCCAATGTACCAAGTACATCCAGCAGACCAAGTACGTCCAGCAGACCTAGTACGTCCAGGGGACCAAGTACATCTAGTGGACCAAGTACATACAGTGGATCAAGTACATCCAGTGGACCAAGTACATTTAGTGGACCAAGTACATGCAGTGGACCAAGTACGTCCAGTGGACCAAGTACATCCAGTGGATCAAGTACATCTGGTGGACGAAGTACATCCAGTGGACCAGGTACATCCAGTGGACCAAGTACATACAGTGGACCAAGTACATCCAGTGGACCAAGTACATCTAGTGGACCAAGTACATCCAGTGGACCAAGTACGTCCAGTGGACCAAGTACATCTAGTGGACCAAGTACATCCAGTGAACCAAGTAATCCAGGGGACCAAGTACATCTAGTGGACCAAGTAATCCAGGGGACCAAGTACGTCAAGTGGACCATGTATATCTAGTGGTCCAAGTACATCTAGTGGACCAAGTAATTCAGGGGACCAAGTACGTCTAGTGGACCAAGTAATCCTGTGGACCAAGTACATCCAGTGGACCAAGTACATTTAGTGGACCAAGTAATCCAGTGGACCAAGTACATCTAGTGGATCAAGTAATCCAGGGGACCAAGTACGTCCAATGGACCAAGTACATCTAGTGGACCAAGTACATCCAGTGGACCAAGTTATCCAGGGGACCAAGTACGTCCAGTGGACCAAGTACATCTAGTGGACCAAGTTATCCAGGGGACCAAGTACGTCCAGTGGACCAAGTACATCCAGTGGACCAAGTACGTCCAGTGGACCAAGTACATCTAGTGGACCAAGTACATCCAGTGAACCAAGTAATCCAGGGGACCAAGTACATCTAGTGGACCAAGTAATCCAGGGGACCAAGTACGTCAAGTGGACCATGTATATCTAGTGGTCCAAGTACATCCAGTGGACGAAGTAATCAAGGGGACCAAGTATATCAAGTGGACCAAGTAATCCTGTGGACCAAGTACATCCAGTGGACCAAGTACATTTAGTGGACCAAGTAATCCAGTGGACCAAGTACATCTAGTGGATCAAGTAATCCAGGGGACCAAGTACGTCCAATGGACCAAGTACATCTAGTGGACCAAGTACATCCAGTGGACCAAGTTATCCAGGGGACCAAGTACGTCCAGTGGACCAAGTACATCTAGTGGACCAAGTACATCCAGTAGACCAAGTAATCCAGTGGACCAAGTATACCAAGTACATCCAGTGGACCAAGTACATCCAGTGGACCAAGTACATCTAGGGGACCAAGTACATCCAGCGGACCAAGTACATCCAGTGGACCAAGTACATCGAGGGGTCCAAGTACATCCAGCGGACCAAGTACATCCAGTGGACCAAATACATCCAGCGGACCAAGTACATCCAGTGGACCAAGTACATCCAGTGGACCAAGTACATCGAGGGGACCAAGTACATCTAGTGGACCAAGTAGATCCAGTGAACCAAGTTCATCCAGAGGACCAAGTACATCCAGTGGACCAAGTACATCTAGGGGACCAAGTACGTCCAGTGGACCAAGTACGTCCAGTGGACCAAGTACATCCAGTGGACCAAGTACATCCAGTGGACCAAGTACATCCAGTGGACCAAGTTCATCTAAAGACCAAGTACATCTAGTGGACCAAGTACTTCTAGTGGACCAAGTACTTCCAGTGGACCAAGTACATCTAGGGGACCAAGTACGTCCAGTGGACCAAGTACGTCCAGTGGACCAAGTACATCTAGTGAACCAAGTACATCCAGTGGACCAAGTACATCCAGTGGACCAAGTACATCCAGTGGACCAACTACATCCAGTGGACCAACTACATCTAGTGGACCAAGTACATCTAGTGGACCAAGTACATCCAGAGGACCAAGTACATCCAGTGGACCAAGTACATCCAGTGGACCAAGTACATCCAGCGGACCAACTACATCTAGTGGACCAAGTACATCTAGTGGACCAAGTACATCTAGAGGACCAAGTACATCCAGTGAACCAAGTACATCCAGTGGACCAAATACATCCAGTGGACCAAGTACATCCAGTGGACCAAGTACATCCAGTGGACCAAGTACATCTAAAAGACCAAGTACGTCCAGCAGACAAGTACATCTAGTGGACCAAGTACATCTACGGGACCAAGTACTTCCAGTGGACCAAGTACATCTAGGGGACCAAGTACGTCCAGTGGACTAAGTACGTCCAGTGGACTAAGTACATCCAGTGGACCAAGGACATCCAGTGGACCAAGTACATCCAGTGGACCAAGTACATCTAGGGGACCAAGTACATCCAGCGGACTAAGTACATCCAGTGGACCAAGTACATCGAGGTGACCAAGTACATCCAGTGGACCAAGTTCATCCAGTGAACCAAGTACATCCAGTGGACCAAGTACATCTAGGGGACAAAGTACATCTAGGGGACCTAGTACATCCAGCGGACTAAGTACATCCAGTGGACCAAGTACATCGAGGGGACCAAGTACATCCAGTGGACCAAGTACATCCAGTGGACCAAGTACATCCAGTGGACCAAGTACATCTAGGGGACCAAGTACATCTAGGGGACCAAGTACGTCCAGTGGACCAAGTACGTCCAGTGGACCAAGTACATCCATTGGACCAAGTACATACAGTGGATCAAGTACATCCAGTGGACCAAGTACATCTAGTGGACCAAGTACATGCAGTGGACCAAGTACGTCCAGTGGACCAAGTACATCCAGTGGATCAAGTACATCTGGTGTACCAAGTACATCCAGTGGACCAGGTACATCCAGTGGACCAAGTATATACAGTGGACCAAGTACATCCAGTGGACCAAGTACATCTAGTGGACCAAGTACATCCAGTGGACCAAGTACGTCCAGTGGACCAAGTACATCTAGTGGACCAAGTACATCCAGTGAACCAAGTAATCCAGGGGACCAAGTACATCTAGTGGACCAAGTTATCCAGGGGACCAAGTACGTCAAGTGGACCATGTATATCTAGTGGTCCAAGTACATCTAGTGGACCAAGTAATTCAGGGGACCAAGTACGTCCAGTGGACCAAGTACATCTAGTGGACCAAGTACATCCAGTGGGCGAAGTAATCAAGGGGACCAAGAACATCCAGTGGACCAAGTACATCCAGTGGACCAAGTACATCCAGTGGACCAAGTACATCCAGTGAACCAAGTACATCCAGTGGACCAAGTACATCCAGTGGACCAAGTACATCCAGTGGACCAAGTACATCCAGTGGACCAAGTACATCTAAAAGACCAAGTACGTCCAGCAGACAAGTACATCTAGTGGACCAAGTACATCTACGGGACCAAGTATTTCCAGTGGACCAAGTACATCTAGGGGACCAAGTACGTCCAGTGGACCAAGTACGTCCAGTGGACTAAGTACATCCAGTGGACCAAGGACATCCAGTGGACCAAGTACATCCAGTGGACCAAGTACATCTAGGGGACCAAGTACATCCAGCGGACTAAGTACATCCAGTGGACCAAGTACATCGAGGGGACCAAGTACATCCAGTGGACCAAGTACATCCAGTGAACCAAGTACATCCAGTGGACCAAGTACATCTAGGGGACCAAGTACATCTAGGGGACCTAGTACATCCAGCGGACTAAGTACATCCAGTGGACCAAGTACATCGAGGGGACCAAGTACATCCAGTGGACCAAGTACATCCAGTGGACCAAGTACATCCAGTGGACCAAGTACATCCAGTGGACCAAGTACATCCAGTGGACCAAGTACATCCAGTGGACCAAGTACATCTAAAGGACCAAGTACATCTAGTGGACCAAGTACTTCTAGTGGACCAAGTACTTCCAGTGGACCAAGTACATACAGTGGGCCAAGTACATCGAGGGGACCAAGTACATCCAGTGGACCAAGTACATACAGTGGGCCAAGTACATCCTATGGACCAAGTACATCCAGTGGACCAAGTACAGCCAGTGGACCAAGTACATCCAGTGGACCAAGTACATCTAGTGGACCAAGTACATCCAGTGGACCAAGTAATCCAGGGGACCAAGTACTTCCAGTGGACCAAGTACATCTAGTGGACCAAGTACATCCAGTGGACCAAGTAATCCAGGGGACCAAGTACATCCACCGGACCAAGTAAATCTAGTGGACCAAGTACATCCAGCGGACCAAGTATATCCAGCGGACCAAGTACAACCAGCGAACCAAGTACATCCAGTGGACCAAGTACATCTAGTGGACCAAGTAGATCCAGTGGACCAACTAATCCAGGGGACCAAGTACATCTAGTGAACCAAGTAATCCAGGGGACCAAGTACTTCCAGTGGACCATGCATAACTAGTGGTCCAAGTACATCTAGTGGACCAAGTAATTCAGGGGACCAAGTACGTCCAGTGGACCAAGTTCATCTAGTGGACCAAGTACATCCAGTGGACGAAGTAATCAAGGGGACCAAGTACATCCAGTGGACCAAGTAATCATGTGGACCAAAAACATCCAGTGGACCAAGTACATCTAGTGGACCAAGTAATCCAGTGGACCAAGTACATCTAGTTGACCAAGTAATCCAGGGGACCAAGTACGTCCAGTGGACCAAGTACATCTAGTGGACCAAGTACATCCAGTGGACCAAGTAATCCAGGGGACCAAGTACGTCCAGTGGACCAAGTACATCTAGTGGACCAAGTACATCCAGTAGACCAAGTAATCCAGTGGACCAGGTACGCCAAGTACATCCAGTGGACCAAGTACATCCAGTGGACCAAGTACATCTAGGGGACCAAGTACATCCAGTGGACCAAGTACATCCAGTGAACCAAGTACATCCAGTGGACCAAGTACATCTAGGGGACCAAGTACGTCCAGTGGACCAAGTACGTCTAGTGGACCAAGTACATCCAGTGACCAAGTACATCCAGTGGACCAAGTACATCCAGTGGACCAAGTACATCTAAAGGACCAAGTACATCTAGTGGACCAAGTACTTCTAGTGGACCAAGTACTTCCAGTGGACCAAGTACATCTAGGGGACCAAGTACGTCCAGTGGAGCAAGTACGTCAAGTGGACCAAGTACATCTAGTGAACCAAGTACATCCAGTGGACCAAGTACATCCAGTGGACCAAGTACATCTAGTGGACCATGTATATCTAGTGGACCAAGAACATCCAGTGGACCAAGAACATCCAGTGGACCAAGAACATCCAGTGGACCAAGTACATCCAGTGGACCAAGTACATACAGTGGGCCAAGTACATCCAGTGGACCAAGTACAGCCAGTGGACCCAGTACAGCCAGTGGACCAAGTACATCCAGTGGACAAAGTACATCTAGTGGACCAAGTACATCCAGTGCACCATTAATCCAGGGGACCAAGTACGTCCAGCAGACCAAGTACATCTAGTGGACCAAGTACATCTAGAGGACCAAGAACGTCCAGTGGACTAAGTCCGTCCAGTGGACCAAGTACATCCAGTGGACCAAGTACATCCAGTGGACCAAGTACATCCAGTGGACGAAGTACATCTAGTGGACCAAGTACATCCAGCGGACCAAGTACATACAGTGGACCAAGTACATCGAGGGGACCAAGTACATCCAGTGGACCAAGTACATCCAGTGAACCAAGTCCGTCCAGTGGACCAAGTACATCCAGTGGACCAAGTACATCCAGTGGACCAAGTACATCTAGGGGACCAAGTACGTACAGTGGACCAAGTACGTCCAGTGGACCAAGTACATCCAGTGGACCAAGTACATCCAGTGGACCAAGTACATCCAGTGGACCAAGTACATCTAAAGGACCAAGTACATCTAGTGGACTAAGTACTTCTAGTGGACCAAGTACTTCCACTGGAACAAGTACATCTAGGGGACCAAGTACGTCCAGTGGACCAAGTACGTCCAGTGGACCAAGTACATCTAGTGGACCAAGTACATCTAGTGGACCAAGTACATCCAGAGGACCAAGTACATCCAGTGGACCAAGTACATCCAGTGGACCAAGTACTTCCAGTGGACCAAGTACATCCAGTGGACCAAGTACATCCAGTGAACCAAGTACATCCAGTGGACCAAGTACATCCAGTGGACTAAGTACATCCAGTGGACCAAGTACATCTAAAATACCAAGTACGTCCAGCAGACCAAGTACATCTAGTGGACCAAGTACATCTACGGGACCAAGTACTTCCAGTGGACCAAGTACATCTAGGGGACCAAGTACGTCTAGTGGACCGAGTACGTCCAGTGGACCAAGTACATCCAGTGAACCAAGTACATCCAGTGGACCAAGTACATCCAGTGGACCAAGTACATCTAGTGCACCAAGTACATCCAGCGGACGAAGTACATCCAGTGGACCAAGTACATCGAGGGGACCAAGTACATCCAGTGGACCAAGTACATCCAGTGAACCAAGTACATCCAGTGGACCAAGTACATCTAGGGGACCAAGTACGTCCAGTGGACCAAGTACGTCTAGTGGACCAAGTACATCCAGTGGACCAAGTACATCCAGTGGACCAAGTACATCCAGTGGACCAAGTACATCTAAAGGACCAAGTACATCTAGTGGACCAAGTACTTCTAGTGGACCAAGTACTTCCAGTGGACCAAGTACATCTAGTGAACCAAGTACATCCAGTGGACCAAGTACATCTAGTGGACCATGTATATCTAGTGGACCAAGAACATCCAGTGGACCAAGAACATCCAGTGGACCAAGAACATCCAGTGGACCAAGTACATCCAGTGGACCAAATACATACAGTGGGCCAAGTACATCCAGTGGACCAAGTACATCCAGTGGACCAAGTACAGCCAGTGGACCAAGTACATCCAGTGGACAAAGTACATCTAGTAGACCAAGTACATCCAGTGCACCATTAATCCAGGGGACCAAGTACTTCCAGTGGACCAAGTACATCTAGTGGACCAAGTACATCCAGTGGACCAAGTAATCCAGTTGACCAAGTACATCCACCGGACCAAGTAAATCTAGTGGACCAAGTACATCCAGCGGACCAAGTATATCCAGCGGACCAAGTACATCCAGCGAACCAAGTACATCCAGTGGACCAAGTACATTTGTTCTTGTAGATAGTTCTCTACATGAGATGTCATCATTTTGAGGTAACCTTTCCGAGGCCATTTTATTCAACGGGGCAACTACATCCAGCAGACTAGATACGTTCAGTGGACCAAGTACGTCCAGCAGACAAGTTACGTCCAGCAGACCAAGTACGTCCAGCGGACCAAGTACGTCCAGCGGACCAAGTACATCCAGTGTACCAAGTACGTCCAGCAGACCAAGTACGTCCAGCAGACCAAGTACCTCCAGCGGACCAAGTACATCTATTGCACCAAGTAAATACAGTGGACCAAATATATCCAGTGGACCAAGTACATCTAGTGGACCAAGTACATCCAGTGGACCAAGTACGTCCAGTGGACCAAATACATCCATTGGATCAAGTACATCTGGTGGACCAAGTACATCCAGTGGACCAGGTACATCCAGTGGACCAAGTACATCTAGTGGACCAAGTACATCCAGTGGAACAAGTACGTCCAGTGGACCAAGTACATCTAGTGGACCAAGTACATCCAGTGGACCAAGTAATCCAAGGGACCAAGTACATCTAGTGGACCAAGTAAACCAGGGGACCAAGTACGTCCAGTGGACCATGTATATCTAGTGGACCAAGTACATCTAGTGGACCAAGTAATTCAGGGGACCAAGTACGTCCAGTGGACCAAGTACATCCAGTGGACCAAGTACATCCAGTGGACGAAGTAATCAAGGGGACCAAGTACATCCAGTGGACCAAGTAATCCTGTGGACCAAGTTCATCCAGTGGACCAAGTACATCTAGTGGACCAAGTAATCCAATAGACCAAGTACATCTAGTGGACCAAGTAATCCAGGGGACAAAGTACGTCCAGTGGACCAAGTACATCTAGTGGACCAATTACATCCAGTGGACAAAATAATCCAGGGGACCAAGTACGTCCAGTGGACCAAGTACATCTAGTGGACCAAGTACATACAGTAGACCAAGTAATCCAGTGGACCAAGTACACCAAGTACATCCAGTGGACCAAGTACATCCAGTGGACCAAGTATATCTAGGGGACCAAGTACATACAGCGGACCAAGTACATCTAGTGGACCAAGTACATCTAGTGGACCAAGTACATCCAGAGGACCAAGTACATCGAGTGGACCAAGTACATCCAGTGGACCAAGTACATCCAGTGGACCAACTACATCTAGTGGACCAAGAACATCCAGTGGACCAAGAACATCCAGTGGACCAAGAACATCCAGTGGACCAAGTACATCCAGTGGACCAAATACATACAGTGGGCCAAGTACATCCAGTGGACCAAGTACATCCAGTGGACCAAGTACAGCCAGTGGACCAAGTACATCCAGTGGACAAAGTACATCTAGTAGACCAAGTACATCCAGTGCACCATTAATCCAGGGGACCAAGTACTTCCAGTGGACCAAGTACATCTAGTGGACCAAGTACATCCAGTGGACCAAGTAATCCAGTTGACCAAGTACATCCACCGGACCAAGTAAATCTAGTGGACCAATTACATCCAGCGGACCAAGTATATCCAGCGGACCAAGTACATCCAGCGAACCAAGTACATCCAGTGGACCAAGTACATTTGTTCTTGTAGATAGTTCTCTACATGAGATGTCATCATTTTGAGGTAACCTTTCCGAGGCCATTTTATTCAACGGGGCAACTACATCCAGCAGACTAGATACGTTCAGTGGACCAAGTACGTCCAGCAGACAAGTTACGTCCAGCAGACCAAGTACGTCCAGCGGACCAAGTACGTCCAGCGGACCAAGTACATCCAGTGTACCAAGTACGTCCAGCAGACCAAGTACGTCCAGCAGACCAAGTACCTCCAGCGGACCAAGTACATCTATTGCACCAAGTAAATACAGTGGACCAAATATATCCAGTGGACCAAGTACATCTAGTGGACCAAGTACATCCAGTGGACCAAGTACGTCCAGTGGACCAAATACATCCATTGGATCAAGTACATCTGGTGGACCAAGTACATCCAGTGGACCAGGTACATCCAGTGGACCAAGTACATCTAGTGGACCAAGTACATCCAGTGGAACAAGTACGTCCAGTGGACCAAGTACATCTAGTGGACCAAGTACATCCAGTGGACCAAGTAATCCAAGGGACCAAGTACATCTAGTGGACCAAGTAAACCAGGGGACCAAGTACGTCCAGTGGACCATGTATATCTAGTGGACCAAGTACATCTAGTGGACCAAGTAATTCAGGGGACCAAGTACATCCAGTGGACCAAGTAATCCTGTGGACCAAGTTCATCCAGTGGACCAAGTACATCTAGTGGACCAAGTAATCCAATAGACCAAGTACATCTAGTGGACCAAGTTATCCAGGGGACAAAGTACGTCCAGTGGACCAAGTACATCTAGTGGACCAATTACATCCAGTGGACAAAATAATCCAGGGGACCAAGTACGTCCAGTGGACCAAGTACATCTAGTGGACCAAGTACATACAGTAGACCAAGTAATCCAGTGGACCAAGTACACCAAGTACATCCAGTGGACCAAGTACATCCAGTGGACCAAGTATATCTAGGGGACCAAGTACATACAGCGGACCAAGTACATCTAGTGGACCAAGTACATCTAGTGGACCAAGTACATCCAGAGGACCAAGTACATCCAGTGGACCAAGTACATCCAGTGGACCAAGTACATCCAGTGGACCAACTACATCTAGTGGACCAAGTACATCTAGTGGACCAAGTACATCCAGAGGACCAAGTACATCCAGTGGACCAAGTACATCCAGTGGACCAAGTACATCCAGTGAACCAAGTACATCCAGTGGACCAAGTACATCCAGTGGACCAAGTACATCCAGTGGACCAAGTACATCCAGTGGACCAAGTACATCTAAAAGACCAAGTACGTCCAGCAGACAAGTACATCTAGTGGACCAAGTACATCTACGGGACCAAGTACTTCCAGTGGACCAAGTACATCTAGGGGACCAAGTACGTCCAGTGGACTAAGTACGTCCAGTGGACTAAGTACATCCAGTGGACCAAGGACATCCAGTGGACCAAGTACATCCAGTGGACCAAGTACATCTAGGGGACCAAGTACATCCAGCGGACTAAGTACATCCAGTGGACCAAGTACATCGAGGTGACCAAGTACATCCAGTGGACCAAGTTCATCCAGTGAACCAAGTACATCCAGTGGACCAAGTACATCTAGGGGACAAAGTACATCTAGGGGACCTAGTACATCCAGCGGACTAAGTACATCTAGTGGACCAAGTACATCCAGTGGACCAAGTAATCCAAGGGACCAAGTACATCTAGTGGACCAAGTAAACCAGGGGACCAAGTACGTCCAGTGGACCATGTATATCTAGTGGACCAAGTACATCTAGTGGACCAAGTAATTCAGGGGACCAAGTACGTCCAGTGGACCAAGTACATCCAGTGGACCAAGTACATCCAGTGGACGAAGTAATCAAGGGGACCAAGTACATCCAGTGGACCAAGTAATCCTGTGGACCAAGTTCATCCAGTGGACCAAGTACATCTAGTGGACCAAGTAATCCAATAGACCAAGTACATCTAGTGGACCAAGTAATCCAGGGGACAAAGTACGTCCAGTGGACCAAGTACATCTAGTGGACCAATTACATCCAGTGGACAAAATAATCCAGGGGACCAAGTACGTCCAGTGGACCAAGTACATCTAGTGGACCAAGTACATACAGTAGACCAAGTAATCCAGTGGACCAAGTACACCAAGTACATCCAGTGGACCAAGTACATCCAGTGGACCAAGTATATCTAGGGGACCAAGTACATACAGCGGACCAAGTACATCTAGTGGACCAAGTAAATCTAGTGGACCAAGTACATCCAGAGGACCAAGTACATCCAGTGGACCAAGTACATCCAGTGGACCAAGTACATCCAGTGGACCAACTACATCTAGTGGACCAAGTACATCTAGTGGACCAAGTACATCCAGAGCACCAAGTACATCCAGTGGACCAAGTACATCCAGTGGACCAAGTACATCCAGTGGACCAAGTACATCCAGTGAACCAAGTACATCCAGTGGACCAAGTACATCCAGTGGACCAAGTACATCCAGTGGACCAAGCACATCCAGTGGACCAAGTACATCTAAAAGACCAAGTACGTCCAGCAGACAAGTACATCTAGTGGACCAAGTACATCTACGGGACCAAATACTTCCAGTGGACCAAGTACATCTAGGGGACCAAGTACGTCCAGTAGACTAAGTACGTCCAGTGGACTAAGTACATCCAGTGGACCAAGGACATCCAGTGGACCAAGTACATCCAGTGGACCAAGTACATCTAGGGGACCAAGTACATCCAGCGGACTAAGTACATCCAGTGGACCAAGTACATCGAGGTGACCAAGTACATCCAGTGGACCAAGTTCATCCAGTGAACCAAGTACATCCAGTGGACCAAGTACATCTAGGGGACAAAGTACATCTAGGGGACCTAGTACATCCAGCGGACTAAGTACATCCAGTGGACCAAGTACATCGAGGGGACCAAGTACATCCAGTGGACCAAGTACATCCAGTGGACCAAGTACATCCAGTGGGCCAAGTACAACTAGGGGACCAAGTACATCTAGGGGACCAAGTACGTCCAGTGGACCAAGTACGTCCAGTGGACCAAGTACATCCATTGGACCAAGTACATACAGTGGATCAAGTACATCCAGTGGACCAAGTACATCTAGTGGACCAAGTACATGCAGTGGACCAAGTACGTCCAGTGGACCAAGTACATCCAGTGGATCAAGTACATCTGGTGGACCAAGTACATCCAGTGGACCAGGTACATCCAGTGGACCAAGTATATAAAGTGGACCAAGTACATCCAGTGGACCCAGTACATCTAGTGGACCAAGTACATCCAGTGGACCAAGTACGTCCAGTGGACCAAGTACATCTAGTGGACCAAGTACATCCAGTGAACCAAGTAATCCAGGGGACCAAGTACATCTAGTGGACCAAGTTATCCAGGGGACCAAGTACGTCAAGTGGACCATGTATATCTAGTGGTCCAAGTACATCTAGTGGACCAAGTAATTCAGGGGACCAAGTACGTCCAGTGGACCAAGTACATCTAGTGGACCAAGTACATCCAGTGGACGAAGTAATCAAGGGGACCAAGAACATCCAGTGGACCAAGTACATCCAGTGGACCAAGTACATCCAGTGGACCAAGTACATCCAGTGAACCAATTACATCCAGTGGACCAAGTACATCCAGTGGACCAAGTACATCCAGTGGACCAAGTACATCCAGTGGACCAAGTACATCTAAAAGACCAAGTACGTCCAGCAGACAAGTACATCTAGTGGACCAAGTACATCTACGGGACCAAGTACTTCCAGTGGACCAAGTACATCTAGGGGACCAAGTACGTCCAGAGGACCAAGTACGTCCAGTGGACTAAGTACATCCAGTGGACCAAGGACATCCAGTGGACCAAGTACATCCAGTGGACCAAGTACATCTAGGGGACCAAGTACATCCAGCGGAAAAAGTACATCCAGTGGACCAAGTACATCGAGGGGACCAAGTACATCCAGTGGACCAAGTACATCCAGTGAACCAAGTACATCCAGTGGACCAAGTACATCTAGGGGACCAAGTACATCTAGGGGACCTAGTACATCCAGCGGACTAAGTACATCCAGTGGACCAAGTACATCGAGGGGACCAAGTACATCCAGTGGACCAAGTACGTCCAGTGGACCAAGTACATCCAGTGGACCAAGTACATCCAGTGGACCAAGTACATCCAGTGGACCAAGTACATCTAAAGGACCAAGTACATCTAGTGGACCAAGTACTTCTAGTGGACCAAGTACTTCCAGTGGACCAAGTACATCTAAAGGACCAAGTACATCCAGTGGACCAACTACATCTAGTGGACCAAGTACATCTAGTGGACCAAGTACATCCAGAGCACCAAGTACATCCAGTGGACCAAGTACATCCAGTGGACCAAGTACATCCAGTGGACCAAGTACATCCAGTGAACCAAGTACATCCAGTGGACCAAGTACATCCAGTGGACCAAGTACATCCAGTGGACCAAGCACATCCAGTGGACCAAGTACATCTAAAAGACCAAGTACGTCCAGCAGACAAGTACATCTAGTGGACCAAGTACATCTACGGGACCAAATACTTCCAGTGGACCAAGTACATCTAGGGGACCAAGTACGTCCAGTAGACTAAGTACGTCCAGTGGACTAAGTACATCCAGTGGACCAAGGACATCCAGTGGACCAAGTACATCCAGTGGACCAAGTACATCTAGGGGACCAAGTACATCCAGCGGACTAAGTACATCCAGTGGACCAAGTACATCGAGGTGACCAAGTACATCCAGTGGACCAAGTTCATCCAGTGAACCAAGTACATCCAGTGGACCAAGTACATCTAGGGGACAAAGTACATCTAGGGGACCTAGTACATCCAGCGGACTAAGTACATCCAGTGGACCAAGTACATCGAGGGGACCAAGTACATCCAGTGGACCAAGTACATCCAGTGGACCAAGTACATCCAGTGGGCCAAGTACAACTAGGGGACCAAGTACATCTAGGGGACCAAGTACGTCCAGTGGACCAAGTACGTCCAGTGGACCAAGTACATCCATTGGACCAAGTACATACAGTGGATCAAGTACATCCAGTGGACCAAGTACATCTAGTGGACCAAGTACATGCAGTGGACCAAGTACGTCCAGTGGACCAAGTACATCCAGTGGATCAAGTACATCTGGTGGACCAAGTACATCCAGTGGACCAGGTACATCCAGTGGACCAAGTATATAAAGTGGACCAAGTACATCCAGTGGACCCAGTACATCTAGTGGACCAAGTACATCCAGTGGACCAAGTACGTCCAGTGGACCAAGTACATCTAGTGGACCAAGTACATCCAGTGAACCAAGTAATCCAGGGGACCAAGTACATCTAGTGGACCAAGTTATCCAGGGGACCAAGTACGTCAAGTGGACCATGTATATCTAGTGGTCCAAGTACATCTAGTGGACCAAGTAATTCAGGGGACCAAGTACGTCCAGTGGACCAAGTACATCTAGTGGACCAAGTACATCCAGTGGACGAAGTAATCAAGGGGACCAAGAACATCCAGTGGACCAAGTACATCCAGTGGACCAAGTACATCCAGTGGACCAAGTACATCCAGTGAACCAATTACATCCAGTGGACCAAGTACATCCAGTGGACCAAGTACATCCAGTGGACCAAGTACATCCAGTGGACCAAGTACATCTAAAAGACCAAGTACGTCCAGCAGACAAGTACATCTAGTGGACCAAGTACATCTACGGGACCAAGTACTTCCAGTGGACCAAGTACATCTAGGGGACCAAGTACGTCCAGAGGACCAAGTACGTCCAGTGGACTAAGTACATCCAGTGGACCAAGGACATCCAGTGGACCAAGTACATCCAGTGGACCAAGTACATCTAGGGGACCAAGTACATCCAGCGGAAAAAGTACATCCAGTGGACCAAGTACATCGAGGGGACCAAGTACATCCAGTGGACCAAGTACATCCAGTGAACCAAGTACATCCAGTGGACCAAGTACATCTAGGGGACCAAGTACATCTAGGGGACCTAGTACATCCAGCGGACTAAGTACATCCAGTGGACCAAGTACATCGAGGGGACCAAGTACATCCAGTGGACCAAGTACGTCCAGTGGACCAAGTACATCCAGTGGACCAAGTACATCCAGTGGACCAAGTACATCCAGTGGACCAAGTACATCTAAAGGACCAAGTACATCTAGTGGACCAAGTACTTCTAGTGGACCAAGTACTTCCAGTGGACCAAGTACATCTAGGGGACCAAGTACGTCCAGTGGACCAAGTACATCTAGTGGACCAAGTACATCCAGTGGACCAAGTACATCTAGTGGACCAAGTACATCCAGTAGACCAAGTAATCCAGTGGACCAGGTACGCCAAGAACATCCAGTGGACCAAGTACATCCAGTGGACCAAGTACATCTAGGGGACCAAGTACATCCAGCGGACCAAGTACATCCAGTGGACCAAGTACATCGAGGGGACCAAGTACATCCAGCGGACCAAGTACATCCAGTGGACCAAATACATCCAGCGGAACAAGTACATCCAGTGGACCAAGTACATCCAGTTGACCAAGTACATCCAGTGGACCAAGTACATTCAGTGGACCAAGTACATCCAGTGGACCGAGTACATCCAGTGGACCACGTACATCCAGTGGACCAAGTACATCCAGTGGACCAAGTACATCCAGTGGACCAAGTACATCTAAAAGACCAAGTACGTCCAGCAGACCAAGTACATCTAGTGGACCAAGTACATCTAGGGGACCAAGTACTTCCAGTGGACCAAGTACATCTAGAGGACCAAGAACGTCCAGTGGACTAAGTCCGTCCAGTGGACCAAGTACATCCAGTGGACCAAGTACATCCAGTGGACCAAGTACATCCAGTGGACGAAGTACATCTAGGGGACCAAGTACATCCAGCGGACCAAGTACATCCAGTGGACCAAGTGCATCGAGGGGACCAAGTACATCCAGTGGACCAAGTACATCCAGTGAACCAAGTCCGTCCAGTGGACCAAGTACATCCAGTGGACCAAGTACATCCAGTGGACCAAGTACATCTAGGGGACCAAGTACGTCCAGTGGACCAAGTACGTCCAGTGGACCAAGTACATCCAGTGGACCAAGTACATCCAGTGGACCAAGTACATCCAGTGGACCAAGTACATCTAAAGGACCAAGTACATCTAGTGGACCAAGTACTTCTAGTGGACCAAGTACTTCCACTGGACCAAGTACATCTAGGGGTCCAAGTACGTCCAGTGGACCAAGTACGTCCAGTGGACCAAGTACATCTAGTGGACCAAGTACATCTAGTGGACCAAGTACATCCAGAGGACCAAGTACATCCAGTGGACCAAGTACATCCAGTGGACCAAGTACTTCCAGTGGACCAAGTACATCCAGTGGACCAAGTACATCCAGTGAACCAAGTACATCCAGTGGACCAAGTACAACCAGTGGACCAAGTACATCTAAAAGACCAAGTACGTCCAGCAGACCAAGTACATCTAGTGGACCAAGTACATCTACGGGACCAAGTACTTCCAGTGGACCAAGTACATCAAGGGGACCAAGTACGTCTAGTGGACCGAGTACGTCCAGTGGACCAAGTACATCCAGTGGACCAAGTACATCCAGTGGACCAAGTACATCCAGTGGACCAAGTACATCTAGTGGACCAAGTACATCCAGCGGACGAAGTACATCCAGTGGACCAAGTACATCGAGGGGACCAAGTACGTCCAGTGGACCAAGTACGTCTAGTGGACCAAGTACATCCAGTGGACCAAGTACATCCAGTGGACCAAGTACATCCAGTGGACCAAGTACATCTAAAGGACCAAGTACATCTAGTGGACCAAGTACTTCTAGTGGACCAAGTACTTCCAGTGGACCAAGTACATCCAGTGGACCAAGTACATACAGTGGGCCAAGTACATCCAGTGGACCAAGTACATCCAGTGGACCAAGTACAGCCAGTGGGCCAAGTACATCCAGTGGACAAAGTACATCTAGTGGACCAAGTACATCCAGTGCACCATTAATCCAGGGGACCAAGTACTTCCAGTGGACCAAGTACATCTAGTGGACCAAGTACATCCAGTGGACCAAGTAATCCAGTTGACCAAGTACATCCACCGGACCAAGTAAATCTAGTGGACCAAGTACATCCAGCGGACCAAGTATATCCAGCGGACCAAGTACATCCAGCGAACCATGTACATCCAGTGGACCAAGTACATTTGTTCTTGTAGATAGTTCTCTACATGAGATGTCATCATTTTGAGGTAACCTTTCCGAGGCCATTTTATTCAACGGGGCAACTACATCCAGCAGACTAGATACGTTCAGTGGACCAAGTACGTCCAGCAGACAAGTTACGTCCAGCAGACCAAGTACGTCCAGCGGACCAAGTACGTCCAGCGGACCAAGTACATCCAGTGTACCAAGTACGTCCAGCAGACCAAGTACGTCCAGCAGACCAAGTACCTCCAGCGGACCAAGTACATCTATTGCACCAAGTAAATACAGTGGACCAAATACATCCAGTGGACCAAGTACATCTAGTGGACCAAGTACATCCAGTGGACCAAGTACGTCCAGTGGACCAAGTACATCCATTGGATCAAGTACATCTGGTGGACCAAGTACATCCAGTGGACCAGGTACATCCAGTGGACCAAGTACATCTAGTGGACCAAGTTCATCCAGTGGAACAAGTACGTCCAGTGGACCAAGTACATCTAGTGGACCAAGTACATCCAGTGGACCAAGTAATCCAAGGGACCAAGTACATCTAGTGGACCAAGTAATCCAGGGGAACAAGTACGTCCAGTGGACCATGTATATCTAGTGGACCAAGTACATCTAGTGGACCAAGTAATTCAGGGGACCAAGTACGTCCAGTGGACCAAGTACATCCAGTGGACCAAGTACATCCAGTGGACGAAGTAATCAAGGGGACCAAGTACATCCAGTGGACCAAGTAATCCTGTGGACCAAGTTCATCCAGTGGACCAAGTACATCTAGTGGACCAAGTAATCCAATAGACCAAGTACATCTAGTGGACCAAGTAATCCAGGGGACAAAGTACGTCCAGTGGACCAAGTACATCTAGTGGACCAATTACATCCAGTGGACAAAGTAATCCAGGGGACCAAGTACGTCCAGTGGACCAAGTACATCTAGTGGACCAAGTACGTCCAGTGGACTAAGTACGTCCAGTGGACTAAGTACATCCAGTGGACCAAGTACATCCAGTGGACCAAGTACATCTAGGGGACCAAGTACATCCAGCGGACTAAGTACATCCAGTGGACAAAGTACATCGAGGTGACCAAGTACATCCAGTGGACCAAGTTCATCCAGTGAACCAAGTACATCCAGTGGACCAAGTACATCTAGGGGACAAAGTACATCTAGGGGACCTAGTACATCCAGCGGACTAAGTACATCCAGTGGACCAAGTACATCGAGGGGACCAAGTACATCCAGTGGACCAAGTACATCCAGTGGACCAAGTACATCCAGTGGACCAAGTACATCTAGGGGACCAAGTACATCTAGGGGACCAAGTACGTCCAGTGGACCAAGTACGTCCAGTGGACCAAGTACATCCATTGGACCAAGTACATACAGTGGATCAAGTACATCCAGTGGACCAAGTACATCTAGTGGACCAAGTACATGCAGTGGACCAAGTACGTCCAGTGGACCAAGTACATCCAGTGGATCAAGTACATCTGGTGGACCAAGTACATCCAGTGGACCAGGTACATCCAGTGGACCAAGTATATACAGTGGACCAAGTACATCCAGTGGACCAAGTACATCTAGTGGACCAAGTACATCCAGTGGACCAAGTAAATCCAGTGGACCAAGTACATCCAGTGGACCAAGTACATCCAGTGGACCAAGTACATCTAAAAGACCAAGTACGTCCAGCAGACAAGTACATCTAGTGGACCAAGTACATCTACGGGACCAAGTACTTCCAGTGGACCAAGTACATCTAGGGGACCAAGTACGTCCAGTGGACTAAGTACGTCCAGTGGACTAAGTACATCCAGTGGACCAAGGACATCCAGTGGACCAAGTACATCCAGTGGACCAAGTACATCTAGGGGACCAAGTACATCCAGCGGACTAAGTACATCCAGTGGACAAAGTACATCGAGGTGACCAAGTACATCCAGTGGACCAAGTTCATCCAGTGAACCAAGTACATCCAGTGGACCAAGTACATCTAGGGGACAAAGTACATCTAGGGGACCTAGTACATCCAGCGGACTAAGTACATCCAGTGGACCAAGTACATCGAGGGGACCAAGTACATCCAGTGGACCAAGTACATCCAGTGGACCAAGTACATCCAGTGGACCAAGTACATCTAGGGGACCAAGTACATCTAGGGGACCAAGTACGTCCAGTGGACCAAGTACGTCCAGTGGACCAAGTACATCCATTGGACCAAGTACATACAGTGGATCAAGTACATCCAGTGGACCAAGTACATCTAGTGGACCAAGTACATGCAGTGGACCAAGTACGTCCAGTGGACCAAGTACATCCAGTGGATCAAGTACATCTGGTGGACCAAGTACATCCAGTGGACCAGGTACATCCAGTTGACCAAGTATATACAGTGGACCAAGTACATCCAGTGGACCAAGTACATCTAGTGGACCAAGTACATCCAGTGGACCAAGTACGTCCAGTGGACCAAGTACATCTAGTGGACCAAGTTATCCAGGGGACCAAGTACGTCAAGTGGACCATGTATATCTAGTGGTCCAAGTACATCTAGTGGACCAAGTAATTCAGGGGACCAAGTACGTCCAGTGGACCAAGTACATCTAGTGGACCAAGTACATCCAGTGGACGAAGTAATCAAGGGGACCAAGAACATCCAGTGGACCAAGTACATCCAGTGGACCAAGTACATCCAGTGGACCAAGTACATCCAGTGAACCAAGTACATCCAGTGGACCAAGTACATCCAGAGGACCAAGTACATCCAGTGGACCAAGTACATCCAGTGGACCAAGTACATCTAAAAGACCAAGTACGTCCAGCAGACAAGTACATCTAGTGGACCAAGTACATCTACGGGACCAAGTACTTCCAGTGGACTAAGTACATCTAGGGGACCAAGTACGTCCAGTGGACAAGGTACGTCCAGTGGACTAAGTACATCCAGTGGACCAAGGACATCCAGTGGACCAAGTACATCCAGTGGACCAAGTACATCTAGGGGACCAAGTACATCCAGCGGACTAAGTACATCCAGTGGACCAAGTACATCGAGGGGACCAAGTACATCCAGTGGACCAAGTACATCCAGTGAACCAAGTACATCCAGTGGACCAAGTACATCTAGGGGACCAAGTACATCTAGGGGACCTAGTACATCCAGCGGACTAAGTACATCCAGTGGACCAAGTACATCGAGGGGACCAAGTACATCCAGTGGACCAAGTACGTCCAGTGGACCAAGTACATCCAGTGGACCAAGTACATCTAGGGGACCAAGTACATCCAGCGGACCAAGTACATCCAGTGGACTAAGTACATCTAGTGGACCAAGTACATCCAGTGGACCAAGTAATCCAGGGGACCAAGTACGTCCAGTGGACCAAGTACATCTAGTGGACCAAGTACATCCAGTAGACCAAGTAATACAGTGGACCAAGTATACCAAGTACATCCAGTGGACCAAGTACATCCAGTGGACCAAGTACATCTAGGGGACCAAGTACATCCAGCGGACCAAGTACATCCAGTGGACCAAGTACATCGAGGGGACCAAGTACATCCAGCGGACCAAGTACATCCAGTGGACCAAATACATCCAGCGGAACAAGTACATCCAGTGGACCAAGTACATCCAGTTGACCAAGTACATCCAGTGGACCAAGTACATCCAGTGGACCAAGTACATCCAGTGGACCAAGTACATCCAGTGGACCACGTACATCCAGTGGACCAAGTACATCCAGTGGACCAAGTACATCCAGTGGACCAAGTACATCCAGTGGACCAAGTACATCCAGTGGACTAAGTACATCCAGTGGACCAAGTACAACCAGTGGACCAAGTACATCTAAAAGACCAAGTACGTCCAGCAGACCAAGTACATCTAGTGGACCAAGTACATCTAGGGGACCAAGTACTTCCAGTGGACCAAGTACATCTAGAGGACCAAGAACGTCCATTGGACTAAGTCCGTCCAGTGGACCAAGTACATCCATTGGACCAAGTACATCCAGTGGACCAAGTACATCCAGTGGACGAAGTACATCTAGGGGACCAAGTACATCCAGCGGACCAAGTACATCCAGTGGACCAAGTACATCGAGGGGACCAAGTACATCCAGTGGACCAAGTACATCCAGTGAACCAAGTCCGTCCAGTGGACCAAGTACATCCAGTGGACCAAGTACATCCAGTGGACCAAGTACATCTAGGGGACCAAGTACGTCCAGTGGACCAAGTACGTCCAGTGGACCAAGTACATCCAGTGGACCAAGTACATCCAGTGGACCAAGTACATCCAGTGGACGAAGTACATCTAGGGGACCAAGTACATCCAGCGGACCAAGTACATCCAGTGGACCAAGTACATCGAGGGGACCAAGTACATCCAGTGGACCAAGTACATCCAGTGAACCAAGTCCGTCCAGTGGACCAAGTACATCCAGTGGACCAAGTACATCCAGTGGACCAAGTACATCTAGGGGACCAAGTACGTCCAGTGGACCAAGTACGTCCAGTGGACCAAGTACATCCAGTGGACCAAGTACATCCAGTGGACCAAGTACATCCAGTGGACCAAGTACATCTAAAGGACCAAGTACATCTAGTGGACCAAGTTCTTCTAGTGGACCAAGTACTTCCACTAGACCAAGTACATCTAGGGGACCAAGTACGTCCAGTGGACCAAGTACGTCCAGTGGACCAAGTACATCTAGTGGACCAAGTACATCTAGTGGACCAAGTACATCCAGTGGACCAAGTAATCCAGGGGACCAAGTACATCCACCGGACCAAGTAAATCTAGTGGACCAAGTACATCCAGCGGACCAAGTATATCCAGCGGACCAAGTACAACCAGCGAACCAAGTACATCCAGTGGACTAAGTACATCTAGTGGACCAAGTAGATCCAGTGGACCAAGTAATCCAGGGACCAAGTACATCTAGTGAACCAAGTAATCCAGGGGACCAAGTACTTCCAGTGGACCATGTATATCTAGTGGTCCAAGTACATCTAGTGGACCAAGTAATTCAGGGGACCAAGTACGTCCAGTGGACCAAGTTCATCTAGTGGACCAAGTACATCCAGTGGACGAAGTAATCAAGGGGACCAAGTACATCCAGTGGACCAAGTAATCATGTGGACCAAAAACATCCAGTGGACCAAGTACATCTAGTGGACCAAGTAATCCAGTGGACCAAGTACATCTAGTTGACCAAGTAATCCAGGGGACCAAGTACGTCCAGTGGACTAAGTACATCTAGTGGACCAAGTACATCCAGTGGACCAAGTAATCCAGGGGACCAAGTACGTCCAGTGGACCAAGTACATCTAGTGGACCAAGTACATCCAGTAGACCAAGTAATCCAGTGGACCAGGTACGCCAAGTACATCCAGTGGACCAAGTACATCCAGTGGACCAAGTACATCTAGGGGACCAAGTACATCCAGCGGACCAAGTACATCCAGTGGACCAAGTACATCGAGGGGACCAAGTACATCCAGCGGACCAAGTACATCCAGTGGACCAAATACATCCAGCGGAACAAGTACATCCAGTGGACCAAGTACATCCAGTTGACCAAGTACATCCAGTGGACCAAGTACATTCAGTGGACCAAGTACATCCAGTGGACCGAGTACATCCAGTGGACCACGTACATCCAGTGGACCAAGTACATCCAGTGGACCAAGTACATCCAGTGGACCAAGTACATCCAGTGGACCAAGTACATCCAGTGGACCAAGTACATCTAAAGGACCAAGTACATCTAGTGGACCAAGTTCTTCTAGTGGACCAAGTACTTCCACTAGACCAAGTACATCTAGGGGACCAAGTACGTCCAGTGGACCAAGTACGTCCAGTGGACCAAGTACATCTAGTGGACCAAGTACATCTAGTGGACCAAGTACATCCAGTGGACCAAGTAATCCAGGGGACCAAGTACATCCACCGGACCAAGTAAATCTAGTGGACCAAGTACATCCAGCGGACCAAGTATATCCAGCGGACCAAGTACAACCAGCGAACCAAGTACATCCAGTGGACTAAGTACATCTAGTGGACCAAGTAGATCCAGTGGACCAAGTAATCCAGGGGACCAAGTACATCTAGTGAACCAAGTAATCCAGGGGACCAAGTACTTCCAGTGGACCATGTATATCTAGTGGTCCAAGTACATCTAGTGGACCAAGTAATTCAGGGGACCAAGTACGTCCAGTGGACCAAGTTCATCTAGTGGACCAAGTACATCCAGTGGACGAAGTAATCAAGGGGACCAAGTACATCCAGTGGACCAAGTAATCATGTGGACCAAAAACATCCAGTGGACCAAGTACATCTAGTGGACCAAGTAATCCAGTGGACCAAGTACATCTAGTTGACCAAGTAATCCAGGGGACCAAGTACGTCCAGTGGACTAAGTACATCTAGTGGACCAAGTACATCCAGTGGACCAAGTAATCCAGGGGACCAAGTACGTCCAGTGGACCAAGTACATCTAGTGGACCAAGTACATCCAGTAGACCAAGTAATCCAGTGGACCAGGTACGCCAAGTACATCCAGTGGACCAAGTACATCCAGTGGACCAAGTACATCTAGGGGACCAAGTACATCCAGCGGACCAAGTACATCCAGTGGACCAAGTACATCGAGGGGACCAAGTACATCCAGTGGACGAAGTAATCAAGGGGACCAAGAACATCCAGTGGACCAAGTACATCCAGTGGACCAAGTACATCTAGGGGACCAAGTACATCCAGCGGACCAAGTACATCCAGTGGACTAAGTACATCTAGTGGACCAAGTACATCCAGTGGACCAAGTAATCCAGGGGACCAAGTACGTCCAGTGGACCAAGTACATCTAGTGGACCAAGTACATCCAGTAGACCAAGTAATCCAGTGGACCAGGTACGCCAAGTACATCCAGTGGACCAAGTACATCCAGTGGACCAAGTACATCTAGGGGACCAAGTACATCCAGCGGACCAAGTACATCCAGTGGACCAAGTACATCGAGGGGACCAAGTACATCCAGCGGACCAAGTACATCCAGTGGACCAAATACATCCAGCGGAACAAGTACATCCAGTGGACCAAGTACATCCAGTTGACCAAGTACATCCAGTGGACCAAGTACATTCAGTGGACCAAGTACATCCAGTGGACCGAGTACATCCAGTGGACCACGTACATCCAGTGGACCAAGTACATCCAGTGGACCAAGTACATCCAGTGGACCAAGTACATCCAGTGGACCAAGTACATCCAGTGGACTAAGTACATCCAGTGGACCAAGTACAACCAGTGGACCAAGTACATCTAAAAGACCAAGTACGTCCAGCAGACCAAGTACATCTAGTGGACCAAGTACATCTAGGGGACCAAGTACTTCCAGTGGACCAAGTACATCTAGAGGACCAAGAACGTCCATTGGACTAAGTCCGTCCAGTGGACCAAGTACATCCATTGGACCAAGTACATCCAGTGGACCAAGTACATCCAGTGGACGAAGTACATCTAGGGGACCAAGTACATCCAGCGGACCAAGTACATCCAGTGGACCAAGTACATCGAGGGGACCAAGTACATCCAGTGGACCAAGTACATCCAGTGAACCAAGTCCGTCCAGTGGACCAAGTACATCCAGTGGACCAAGTACATCCAGTGGACCAAGTACATCTAGGGGACCAAGTACGTCCAGTGGACCAAGTACGTCCAGTGGACCAAGTACATCCAGTGGACCAAGTACATCCAGTGGACCAAGTACATCCAGTGGACGAAGTACATCTAGGGGACCAAGTACATCCAGCGGACCAAGTACATCCAGTGGACCAAGTACATCGAGGGGACCAAGTACATCCAGTGGACCAAGTACATCCAGTGAACCAAGTCCGTCCAGTGGACCAAGTACATCCAGTGGACCAAGTACATCCAGTGGACCAAGTACATCTAGGGGACCAAGTACGTCCAGTGGACCAAGTACGTCCAGTGGACCAAGTACATCCAGTGGACCAAGTACATCCAGTGGACCAAGTACATCCAGTGGACCAAGTACATCTAAAGGACCAAGTACATCTAGTGGACCAAGTTCTTCTAGTGGACCAAGTACTTCCACTAGACCAAGTACATCTAGGGGACCAAGTACGTCCAGTGGACCAAGTACGTCCAGTGGACCAAGTACATCTAGTGGACCAAGTACATCTAGTGGACCAAGTACATCCAGTGGACCAAGTAATCCAGGGGACCAAGTACATCCACCGGACCAAGTAAATCTAGTGGACCAAGTACATCCAGCGGACCAAGTATATCCAGCGGACCAAGTACAACCAGCGAACCAAGTACATCCAGTGGACTAAGTACATCTAGTGGACCAAGTAGATCCAGTGGACCAAGTAATCCAGGGGACCAAGTACATCTAGTGAACCAAGTAATCCAGGGGACCAAGTACTTCCAGTGGACCATGTATATCTAGTGGTCCAAGTACATCTAGTGGACCAAGTAATTCAGGGGACCAAGTACGTCCAGTGGACCAAGTTCATCTAGTGGACCAAGTACATCCAGTGGACGAAGTAATCAAGGGGACCAAGTACATCCAGTGGACCAAGTAATCATGTGGACCAAAAACATCCAGTGGACCAAGTACATCTAGTGGACCAAGTAATCCAGTGGACCAAGTACATCTAGTTGACCAAGTAATCCAGGGGACCAAGTACGTCCAGTGGACTAAGTACATCTAGTGGACCAAGTACATCCAGTGGACCAAGTAATCCAGGGGACCAAGTACGTCCAGTGGACCAAGTACATCTAGTGGACCAAGTACATCCAGTAGACCAAGTAATCCAGTGGACCAGGTACGCCAAGTACATCCAGTGGACCAAGTACATCCAGTGGACCAAGTACATCTAGGGGACCAAGTACATCCAGCGGACCAAGTACATCCAGTGGACCAAGTACATCGAGGGGACCAAGTACATCCAGCGGACCAAGTACATCCAGTGGACCAAATACATCCAGCGGAACAAGTACATCCAGTGGACCAAGTACATCCAGTTGACCAAGTACATCCAGTGGACCAAGTACATTCAGTGGACCAAGTACATCCAGTGGACCGAGTACATCCAGTGGACCACGTACATCCAGTGGACCAAGTACATCCAGTGGACCAAGTACATCCAGTGGACCAAGTACATCCAGTGGACCAAGTACATCCAGTGGACCAAGTACATCTAAAGGACCAAGTACATCTAGTGGACCAAGTTCTTCTAGTGGACCAAGTACTTCCACTAGACCAAGTACATCTAGGGGACCAAGTACGTCCAGTGGACCAAGTACGTCCAGTGGACCAAGTACATCTAGTGGACCAAGTACATCTAGTGGACCAAGTACATCCAGTGGACCAAGTAATCCAGGGGACCAAGTACATCCACCGGACCAAGTAAATCTAGTGGACCAAGTACATCCAGCGGACCAAGTATATCCAGCGGACCAAGTACAACCAGCGAACCAAGTACATCCAGTGGACTAAGTACATCTAGTGGACCAAGTAGATCCAGTGGACCAAGTAATCCAGGGGACCAAGTACATCTAGTGAACCAAGTAATCCAGGGGACCAAGTACTTCCAGTGGACCATGTATATCTAGTGGTCCAAGTACATCTAGTGGACCAAGTAATTCAGGGGACCAAGTACGTCCAGTGGACCAAGTTCATCTAGTGGACCAAGTACATCCAGTGGACGAAGTAATCAAGGGGACCAAGTACATCCAGTGGACCAAGTAATCATGTGGACCAAAAACATCCAGTGGACCAAGTACATCTAGTGGACCAAGTAATCCAGTGGACCAAGTACATCTAGTTGACCAAGTAATCCAGGGGACCAAGTACGTCCAGTGGACTAAGTACATCTAGTGGACCAAGTACATCCAGTGGACCAAGTAATCCAGGGGACCAAGTACGTCCAGTGGACCAAGTACATCTAGTGGACCAAGTACATCCAGTAGACCAAGTAATCCAGTGGACCAGGTACGCCAAGTACATCCAGTGGACCAAGTACATCCAGTGGACCAAGTACATCTAGGGGACCAAGTACATCCAGCGGACCAAGTACATCCAGTGGACCAAGTACATCGAGGGGACCAAGTACATCCAGTGGACGAAGTAATCAAGGGGACCAAGAACATCCAGTGGACCAAGTACATCCAGTGGACCAAGTACATCTAGGGGACCAAGTACATCCAGCGGACCAAGTACATCCAGTGGACTAAGTACATCTAGTGGACCAAGTACATCCAGTGGACCAAGTAATCCAGGGGACCAAGTACGTCCAGTGGACCAAGTACATCCAGTGGACCAAGTACATCCAGTGGACCAAGTACATCCAGTGGACTAAGTACATCCAGTGGACCAAGTACAACCAGTGGACCAAGTACATCTAAAAGACCAAGTACGTCCAGCAGACCAAGTACATCTAGTGGACCAAGTACATCTAGGGGACCAAGTACTTCCAGTGGACCAAGTACATCTAGAGGACCAAGAACGTCCATTGGACTAAGTCCGTCCAGTGGACCAAGTACATCCATTGGACCAAGTACATCCAGTGGACCAAGTACATCCAGTGGACGAAGTACATCTAGGGGACCAAGTACATCCAGCGGACCAAGTACATCCAGTGGACCAAGTACATCGAGGGGACCAAGTACATCCAGTGGACCAAGTACATCCAGTGAACCAAGTCCGTCCAGTGGACCAAGTACATCCAGTGGACCAAGTACATCCAGTGGACCAAGTACATCTAGGGGACCAAGTACGTCCAGTGGACCAAGTACGTCCAGTGGACCAAGTACATCCAGTGGACCAAGTACATCCAGTGGACCAAGTACATCCAGTGGACGAAGTACATCTAGGGGACCAAGTACATCCAGCGGACCAAGTACATCCAGTGGACCAAGTACATCGAGGGGACCAAGTACATCCAGTGGACCAAGTACATCCAGTGAACCAAGTCCGTCCAGTGGACCAAGTACATCCAGTGGACCAAGTACATCCAGTGGACCAAGTACATCTAGGGGACCAAGTACGTCCAGTGGACCAAGTACGTCCAGTGGACCAAGTACATCCAGTGGACCAAGTACATCCAGTGGACCAAGTACATCCAGTGGACCAAGTACATCTAAAGGACCAAGTACATCTAGTGGACCAAGTTCTTCTAGTGGACCAAGTACTTCCACTAGACCAAGTACATCTAGGGGACCAAGTACGTCCAGTGGACCAAGTACGTCCAGTGGACCAAGTACATCTAGTGGACCAAGTACATCTAGTGGACCAAGTACATCCAGTGGACCAAGTAATCCAGGGGACCAAGTACATCCACCGGACCAAGTAAATCTAGTGGACCAAGTACATCCAGCGGACCAAGTATATCCAGCGGACCAAGTACAACCAGCGAACCAAGTACATCCAGTGGACTAAGTACATCTAGTGGACCAAGTAGATCCAGTGGACCAAGTAATCCAGGGGACCAAGTACATCTAGTGAACCAAGTAATCCAGGGGACCAAGTACTTCCAGTGGACCATGTATATCTAGTGGTCCAAGTACATCTAGTGGACCAAGTAATTCAGGGGACCAAGTACGTCCAGTGGACCAAGTTCATCTAGTGGACCAAGTACATCCAGTGGACGAAGTAATCAAGGGGACCAAGTACATCCAGTGGACCAAGTAATCATGTGGACCAAAAACATCCAGTGGACCAAGTACATCTAGTGGACCAAGTAATCCAGTGGACCAAGTACATCTAGTTGACCAAGTAATCCAGGGGACCAAGTACGTCCAGTGGACTAAGTACATCTAGTGGACCAAGTACATCCAGTGGACCAAGTAATCCAGGGGACCAAGTACGTCCAGTGGACCAAGTACATCTAGTGGACCAAGTACATCCAGTAGACCAAGTAATCCAGTGGACCAGGTACGCCAAGTACATCCAGTGGACCAAGTACATCCAGTGGACCAAGTACATCTAGGGGACCAAGTACATCCAGCGGACCAAGTACATCCAGTGGACCAAGTACATCGAGGGGACCAAGTACATCCAGCGGACCAAGTACATCCAGTGGACCAAATACATCCAGCGGAACAAGTACATCCAGTGGACCAAGTACATCCAGTTGACCAAGTACATCCAGTGGACCAAGTACATTCAGTGGACCAAGTACATCCAGTGGACCGAGTACATCCAGTGGACCACGTACATCCAGTGGACCAAGTACATCCAGTGGACCAAGTACATCCAGTGGACCAAGTACATCCAGTGGACCAAGTACATCCAGTGGACCAAGTACATCTAAAGGACCAAGTACATCTAGTGGACCAAGTTCTTCTAGTGGACCAAGTACTTCCACTAGACCAAGTACATCTAGGGGACCAAGTACGTCCAGTGGACCAAGTACGTCCAGTGGACCAAGTACATCTAGTGGACCAAGTACATCTAGTGGACCAAGTACATCCAGTGGACCAAGTAATCCAGGGGACCAAGTACATCCACCGGACCAAGTAAATCTAGTGGACCAAGTACATCCAGCGGACCAAGTATATCCAGCGGACCAAGTACAACCAGCGAACCAAGTACATCCAGTGGACTAAGTACATCTAGTGGACCAAGTAGATCCAGTGGACCAAGTAATCCAGGGGACCAAGTACATCTAGTGAACCAAGTAATCCAGGGGACCAAGTACTTCCAGTGGACCATGTATATCTAGTGGTCCAAGTACATCTAGTGGACCAAGTAATTCAGGGGACCAAGTACGTCCAGTGGACCAAGTTCATCTAGTGGACCAAGTACATCCAGTGGACGAAGTAATCAAGGGGACCAAGTACATCCAGTGGACCAAGTAATCATGTGGACCAAAAACATCCAGTGGACCAAGTACATCTAGTGGACCAAGTAATCCAGTGGACCAAGTACATCTAGTTGACCAAGTAATCCAGGGGACCAAGTACGTCCAGTGGACTAAGTACATCTAGTGGACCAAGTACATCCAGTGGACCAAGTAATCCAGGGGACCAAGTACGTCCAGTGGACCAAGTACATCTAGTGGACCAAGTACATCCAGTAGACCAAGTAATCCAGTGGACCAGGTACGCCAAGTACATCCAGTGGACCAAGTACATCCAGTGGACCAAGTACATCTAGGGGACCAAGTACATCCAGCGGACCAAGTACATCCAGTGGACCAAGTACATCGAGGGGACCAAGTACATCCAGTGGACGAAGTAATCAAGGGGACCAAGAACATCCAGTGGACCAAGTACATCCAGTGGACCAAGTACATCTAGGGGACCAAGTACATCCAGCGGACCAAGTACATCCAGTGGACTAAGTACATCTAGTGGACCAAGTACATCCAGTGGACCAAGTAATCCAGGGGACCAAGTACGTCCAGTGGACCAAGTACATCTAGTGGACCAAGTACATCCAGTAGACCAAGTAATCCAGTGGACCAGGTACGCCAAGTACATCCAGTGGACCAAGTACATCCAGTGGACCAAGTACATCTAGGGGACCAAGTACATCCAGCGGACCAAGTACATCCAGTGGACCAAGTACATCGAGGGGACCAAGTACATCCAGCGGACCAAGTACATCCAGTGGACCAAATACATCCAGCGGAACAAGTACATCCAGTGGACCAAGTACATCCAGTTGACCAAGTACATCCAGTGGACCAAGTACATTCAGTGGACCAAGTACATCCAGTGGACCGAGTACATCCAGTGGACCACGTACATCCAGTGGACCAAGTACATCCAGTGGACCAAGTACATCCAGTGGACCAAGTACATCCAGTGGACCAAGTACATCCAGTGGACTAAGTACATCCAGTGGACCAAGTACAACCAGTGGACCAAGTACATCTAAAAGACCAAGTACGTCCAGCAGACCAAGTACATCTAGTGGACCAAGTACATCTAGGGGACCAAGTACTTCCAGTGGACCAAGTACATCTAGAGGACCAAGAACGTCCATTGGACTAAGTCCGTCCAGTGGACCAAGTACATCCATTGGACCAAGTACATCCAGTGGACCAAGTACATCCAGTGGACGAAGTACATCTAGGGGACCAAGTACATCCAGCGGACCAAGTACATCCAGTGGACCAAGTACATCGAGGGGACCAAGTACATCCAGTGGACCAAGTACATCCAGTGAACCAAGTCCGTCCAGTGGACCAAGTACATCCAGTGGACCAAGTACATCCAGTGGACCAAGTACATCTAGGGGACCAAGTACGTCCAGTGGACCAAGTACGTCCAGTGGACCAAGTACATCCAGTGGACCAAGTACATCCAGTGGACCAAGTACATCCAGTGGACGAAGTACATCTAGGGGACCAAGTACATCCAGCGGACCAAGTACATCCAGTGGACCAAGTACATCGAGGGGACCAAGTACATCCAGTGGACCAAGTACATCCAGTGAACCAAGTCCGTCCAGTGGACCAAGTACATCCAGTGGACCAAGTACATCCAGTGGACCAAGTACATCTAGGGGACCAAGTACGTCCAGTGGACCAAGTACGTCCAGTGGACCAAGTACATCCAGTGGACCAAGTACATCCAGTGGACCAAGTACATCCAGTGGACCAAGTACATCTAAAGGACCAAGTACATCTAGTGGACCAAGTTCTTCTAGTGGACCAAGTACTTCCACTAGACCAAGTACATCTAGGGGACCAAGTACGTCCAGTGGACCAAGTACGTCCAGTGGACCAAGTACATCTAGTGGACCAAGTACATCTAGTGGACCAAGTACATCCAGTGGACCAAGTAATCCAGGGGACCAAGTACATCCACCGGACCAAGTAAATCTAGTGGACCAAGTACATCCAGCGGACCAAGTATATCCAGCGGACCAAGTACAACCAGCGAACCAAGTACATCCAGTGGACTAAGTACATCTAGTGGACCAAGTAGATCCAGTGGACCAAGTAATCCAGGGGACCAAGTACATCTAGTGAACCAAGTAATCCAGGGGACCAAGTACTTCCAGTGGACCATGTATATCTAGTGGTCCAAGTACATCTAGTGGACCAAGTAATTCAGGGGACCAAGTACGTCCAGTGGACCAAGTTCATCTAGTGGACCAAGTACATCCAGTGGACGAAGTAATCAAGGGGACCAAGTACATCCAGTGGACCAAGTAATCATGTGGACCAAAAACATCCAGTGGACCAAGTACATCTAGTGGACCAAGTAATCCAGTGGACCAAGTACATCTAGTTGACCAAGTAATCCAGGGGACCAAGTACGTCCAGTGGACCAAGTACATCTAGTGGACCAAGTACATCCAGTGGACCAAGTAATCCAGGGGACCAAGTACGTCCAGTGGACCAAGTACATCTAGTGGACCAAGTACATCCAGTAGACCAAGTAATCCAGTGGACCAGGTACGCCAAGTACATCCAGTGGACCAAGTACATCCAGTGGACCAAGTACATCTAGGGGACCAAGTACATCCAGCGGACCAAGTACATCCAGTGGACCAAGTACATCGAGGGGACCAAGTACATCCAGCGGACCAAGTACATCCAGTGGACCAAATACATCCAGCGGAACAAGTACATCCAGTGGACCAAGTACATCCAGTTGACCAAGTACATCCAGTGGACCAAGTACATTCAGTGGACCAAGTACATCCAGTGGACCGAGTACATCCAGTGGACCACGTACATCCAGTGGACCAAGTACATCCAGTGGACCAAGTACATCCAGTGGACCAAGTACATCTAAAAGACCAAGTACGTCCAGCAGACCAAGTACATCTAGTGGACCAAGTACATCTAGGGGACCAAGTACTTCCAGTGGACCAAGTACATCTAGAGGACCAAGAACGTCCATTGGACTAAGTCCGTCCAGTGGACCAAGTACATCCATTGGACCAAGTACATCCAGTGGACCAAGTACATCCAGTGGACCAAGTACATCTAGGGGACCAAGTACATCCAGCGGACCAAGTACATCCAGTGGACCAAGTACATCGAGGGGACCAAGTACATCCAGTGGACCAAGTACATCCAGTGAACCAAGTCCGTCCAGTGGACCAAGTACATCCAGTGGACCAAGTACATCCAGTGGACCAAGTACATCTAGGGGACCAAGTACGTCCAGTGGACCAAGTACGTCCAGTGGACCAAGTACATCCAGTGGACCAAGTACATCCAGTGGACCAAGTACATCCAGTGGACCAAGTACATCTAAAGGACCAAGTACATCTAGTGGACCAAGTTCTTCTAGTGGACCAAGTACTTCCACTAGACCAAGTACATCTAGGGGACCAAGTACGTCCAGTGGACCAAGTACGTCCAGTGGACCAAGTACATCTAGTGGACCAAGTACATCTAGTGGACCAAGTACATCCAGAGGACCAAGTACATCCAGTGGACCAAGTACATCCAGTGGACCAAGTACTTCCAGTGGACCAAGTACATCCAGTGGACCAAGTACATCCAGTGAACCAAGTACATCCAGTGGACCAAGTACATCCAGTGGACTAAGTACATCCAGTGGACCAAGTACAACCAGTGGACCAAGTACATCTAAAAGACCAAGTACGTCCAGCAGACCAAGTACATCTAGTGGACCAAGTACATCTACGGGACCAAGTACTTCCAGTGGACCAAGTACATCTAGGGGACCAAGTACGTCTAGTGGACCGAGTACGTCCAGTGGACCAAGTACATCCAGTGGACCAAGTACATCCAGTGGACCAAGTACATCCAGTGGACCAAGTACATCTAGTGGACCAAGTACATCCAGCGGACGAAGTACATCCAGTGGACCAAGTACATCGAGGGGACCAAGTACATCCAGTGGACCAAGTACATCCAGTGGACCAAATACATCCAGCGGAACAAGTACATCCAGTGGACCAAGTACATCCAGTTGACCAAGTACATCCAGTGGACCAAGTACATTCAGTGGACCAAGTACATCCAGTGGACCGAGTACATCCAGTGGACCACGTACATCCAGTGGACCAAGTACATCCAGTGGACCAAGTACATCCAGTGGACCAAGTACATCTAAAAGACCAAGTACGTCCAGCAGACCAAGTACATCTAGTGGACCAAGTACATCTAGGGGACCAAGTACTTCCAGTGGACCAAGTACATCTAGAGGACCAAGAACGTCCATTGGACTAAGTCCGTCCAGTGGACCAAGTACATCCATTGGACCAAGTACATCCAGTGGACCAAGTACATCCAGTGGACGAAGTACATCTAGGGGACCAAGTACATCCAGCGGACCAAGTACATCCAGTGGACCAAGTACATCGAGGGGACCAAGTACATCCAGTGGACCAAGTACATCCAGTGAACCAAGTCCGTCCAGTGGACCAAGTACATCCAGTGGACCAAGTACATCCAGTGGACCAAGTACATCTAGGGGACCAAGTACGTCCAGTGGACCAAGTACGTCCAGTGGACCAAGTACATCCAGTGGACCAAGTACATCCAGTGGACCAAGTACATCCAGTGGACCAAGTACATCTAAAGGACCAAGTACATCTAGTGGACCAAGTTCTTCTAGTGGACCAAGTACTTCCACTAGACCAAGTACATCTAGGGGACCAAGTACGTCCAGTGGACCAAGTACGTCCAGTGGACCAAGTACATCTAGTGGACCAAGTACATCTAGTGGACCAAGTACATCCAGTGGACCAAGTAATCCAGGGGACCAAGTACATCCACCGGACCAAGTAAATCTAGTGGACCAAGTACATCCAGCGGACCAAGTATATCCAGCGGACCAAGTACAACCAGCGAACCAAGTACATCCAGTGGACTAAGTACATCTAGTGGACCAAGTAGATCCAGTGGACCAAGTAATCCAGGGGACCAAGTACATCTAGTGAACCAAGTAATCCAGGGGACCAAGTACTTCCAGTGGACCATGTATATCTAGTGGTCCAAGTACATCTAGTGGACCAAGTAATTCAGGGGACCAAGTACGTCCAGTGGACCAAGTTCATCTAGTGGACCAAGTACATCCAGTGGACGAAGTAATCAAGGGGACCAAGTACATCCAGTGGACCAAGTAATCATGTGGACCAAAAACATCCAGTGGACCAAGTACATCTAGTGGACCAAGTAATCCAGTGGACCAAGTACATCTAGTTGACCAAGTAATCCAGGGGACCAAGTACGTCCAGTGGACTAAGTACATCTAGTGGACCAAGTACATCCAGTGGACCAAGTAATCCAGGGGACCAAGTACGTCCAGTGGACCAAGTACATCTAGTGGACCAAGTACATCCAGTAGACCAAGTAATCCAGTGGACCAGGTACGCCAAGTACATCCAGTGGACCAAGTACATCCAGTGGACCAAGTACATCTAGGGGACCAAGTACATCCAGCGGACCAAGTACATCCAGTGGACCAAGTACATCGAGGGGACCAAGTACATCCAGTGGACGAAGTAATCAAGGGGACCAAGAACATCCAGTGGACCAAGTACATCCAGTGGACCAAGTACATCTAGGGGACCAAGTACATCCAGCGGACCAAGTACATCCAGTGGACTAAGTACATCTAGTGGACCAAGTACATCCAGTGGACCAAGTAATCCAGGGGACCAAGTACGTCCAGTGGACCAAGTACATCTACTGGACCAAGTACATCCAGTAGACCAAGTAATCCAGTGGACCAGGTACGCCAAGTACATCCAGTGGACCAAGTACATCCAGTGGACCAAGTACATCTAGGGGACCAAGTACATCCAGCGGACCAAGTACATCCAGTGGACCAAGTACATCGAGGGGACCAAGTACATCCAGCGGACCAAGTACATCCAGTGGACCAAATACATCCAGCGGAACAAGTACATCCAGTGGACCAAGTACATCCAGTTGACCAAGTACATCCAGTGGACCAAGTACATTCAGTGGACCAAGTACATCCAGTGGACCGAGTACATCCAGTGGACCACGTACATCCAGTGGACCAAGTACATCCAGTGGACCAAGTACATCCAGTGGACCAAGTACATCCAGTGGACCAAGTACATCCAGTGGACTAAGTACATCCAGTGGACCAAGTACAACCAGTGGACCAAGTACATCTAAAAGACCAAGTACGTCCAGCAGACCAAGTACATCTAGTGGACCAAGTACATCTACGGGACCAAGTACTTCCAGTGGACCAAGTACATCTAGGGGACCAAGTACGTCTAGTGGACCGAGTACGTCCAGTGGACCAAGTACATCCAGTGGACCAAGTACATCCAGTGGACCAAGTACATCCAGTGGACCAAGTACATCTAGTGGACCAAGTACATCCAGCGGACGAAGTACATCCAGTGGACCAAGTACATCGAGGGGACCAAGTACATCCAGTGGACCAAGTACATCCAGTGAACCAAGTACATCCAGTGGACAAAGTACATCTAGGGGACCAAGTACGTCCAGTGGACCAAGTACGTCTAGTGGACCAAGTACTTCCAGTGGACCAAGTACATCCAGTGGACCAAGTACATCCAGTGGACCAAGTACATCTAAAGGACCAAGTACATCTAGTGGACCAAGTACTTCTAGTGGACCAAGTACTTCCAGTGGACCAAGTACATCTAGGGGACCAAGTACGTCCAGTGGAGCAAGTACGTCATGTGGACCAAGTACATCTAGTGAACCAAGTACATCCAGTGGACCAAGTACATCCAGTGGACCAAGTACATCTAGTGGACCATGTATATCTAGTGGACCAAGAACATCCAGTGGACCAAGAACATCCAGTGGACCAAGAACATCCAGTGGACCAAGTACATCCAGTGGACCAAGTACATACAGTGGGCCAAGTACATCCAGTGGACCAAGTACATCCAGTGGACCAAGTACAGCCAGTGGACCAAGTACATCCAGTGGACAAAGTACATCTAGTGGACCAAGTACATCCAGTGCACCATTAATCCAGGGGACCAAGTACTTCCAGTGGACCAAGTACATCTAGTGGACCAAGTACATCCAGTGGACCAAGTAATCCAGTTGACCAAGTACATCCACCTAACCAAGTAAATCTAGTGGACCAAGTACATCCAGCGGACCAAGTATATCCAGCGGACCAAGTACATCCAGCGAACCAAGTACATCCAGTGGACCAAGTACATTTGTTCTTGTAGATAGTTCTCTACATGAGATGTCATCATTTTGAGGTAACCTTTCCGAGGCCATTTTATTCAACGGGGCAGCTACATCCAGCAGACTAGATACGTTCAGTGGACCAAGTACGTCCAGCAGACAAGTTACGTCCAGCAGACCAAGTACGTCCAGCGGACCAAGTACGTCCAGCGGACCAAGTACATCCAGTGTACCAAGTACGTCCAGCAGACCAAGTACGTCCAGCAGACCAAGTACCTCCAGCGGACCAAGTACATCTATTGCACCAAGTAAATACAGTGGACCAAATACATCCAGTGGACCAAGTACATCTAGTGGACCAAGTACATCCAGTGGACCAAGTACGTCCAGTGGACCAAGTACATCCATTGGATCAAGTACATCTGGTGGACCAAGTACATCCAGTGGACCAGGTACATCCAGTGGACCAAGTACATCTAGTGGACCAAGTACATCCAGTGGAACAAGTACGTCCAGTGGACCAAGTACATCTAGTGGACCAAGTACATCCAGTGGACCAAGTAATCCAAAGGACCAAGTACATCTAATGGACCAAGTAATCCAGGGGACCAAGTACGTCCAGTGGACCATGTATATCTAGTGGACCAAGTACATCTAGTGGACCAAGTAATTCAGGGGACCAAGTACGTCCAGTGGACCAAGTACATCCAGTGGACCAAGTACATCCAGTGGACGAAGTAATCAAGGGGACCAAGTACATCAAGTGGACCAAGTAATCCTGTGGACCAAGTTCATCCAGTGGACCAAGTACATCTAGTGGACCAAGTAATCCAATAGACCATATACATCTAGTGGACCAAGTAATCCAGGGGACAAAGTACGTCCAGTGGACCAAGTACATCTAGTGGACCAATTACATCCAGTGGACAAAGTAATCCAGGGGACCAAGTACGTCCAGTGGACCAAGTACATCTAGTGGACCAATTACATCCAGTAGACCTAGTAATCCAGTGGACCAAGTACACCAAGTACATCCAGTGGACCAAGTACATCCAGTGGACCAAGTATATCTAGGGGACCAAGTACATCCAGCGGACCAAGTACATCCAGTGGACCAAGTACATCGAGGGGACCAAGTACATCCAGCGGACCAAGTACATCCAGTGGACCAAATACATCCAGTGGATCAAGTACATCCAGTGGACCAAGTACGTCCAGCGGACCAAGTACGTCAAGCGGACCAAGTACATCCAGCGGACCAAGTACATCTAGTGGACCAAGTACATTCAGTGGACCAAGTACATCCAGTGGACCAAGTACATCCAGTGGACCAAGTACATCCAGTGGACCAAGTACATCCAGTGGACCAAGTACATCCAGTGGACCAAGTACATCAAAAAGACCAAGTACGTCCAGCAGACCAAGTACATTTAGTGGACCAAGTACATCTAGGGGACCAAGTACTTCCAGTGGACTAAGTACATCTAGGGGACCAAGAACGTCCAGTGGACCAAGTCCGTCCAGTGGACCAAGTACATCCAGTGGACCAAGAATATCCAGTGGACCAAGTACATCCAGTGGACCAAGTACATCTAGGGGACCAAGTACATCCAGCGGACCAAGTACATCCAGTGGACCAATTACATCGAGGGGACCAAGTACATCCAGTGGACCAAGTACATCCAGTGGACCGAGTACATCCAGTGGACCAAGTACATCTAGGGGACCAAGTACGTCTAGTGGACCAAGTACGTCCAGTGGACTAAGTACATCCAGTGGATCAAGTACATCCAGTGGACCAAGTACATCTAAAGGACCAAGTACATCTAGTGGACCAAGTTCTTCTAGTGGACCAAGTACTTCCAGTGGACCAAGTACATCTAGGGGACCAAGTACGTCCAGTGGACCAAGTACGTCCAGCTGACCAAGTACATCTAGTGGACCAAGTACATCCAGTTGACCAAGTAATCCAGTGGACCAAGTACATCTAGTGGACCAAGTATATCTAGTGGACCAAGTACATCCAGTGGACCAAGTACATCCAGTGGACCAAGAACATCCAGTGGACCAAGAACATCCAGTGGACCAAGTACATCCAGTGGACCAAGTACATACAGTGGGCCAAGTACATCCAGTGGACCAAGTAAATCCAGTGGACCAATTACATCGAGGGGACCAAGTACATCCAGTGGACCAAGTACATCCAGTGAACCAAGTTCATCCAGTGGACCAAGTACATCCAGTGGACCAAGTACATCCAGTGGACCAAGTACATCTAGGGGACCAAGTACGTCCAGTTGACCAAGTACGTCCAGTGGACCAAGTACATCCAGTGGACCAAGTACATCCAGTGGACCAAGTAAATCCAGTGGACCAAGTACATCTAAAGGACCAAGTACATCTAGTGGACCAAGTACTTCTAGTGGACCAAGTACTTCCAGTGGACCAAGTACATCTAGGGGACCAAGTACGTCCAGTGGACCAAGTACATCCAGTGGACCAAGAAAACTAGTGAATTAAGTACATCCAGTGGACCAAGAACATCCAGTGGACCAAGTACATCTAGTGGACCAAGTACATCTAGTGGACCAAGTACATCCAGAGGACCAAGTACATCCAGTGGACCAAGTACATCCAGTGGACCAAGTACATCCAGTGGACCAAGTACATCCAGTGAACCAAGTACATCCAGTGGACCAAGTACATCCAGTGGACCAAGTACATCCAGTGGACCAAGTACATCCAGTGGACCAAGTACATCTAAAAGACCAAGTACGTCCAGCAGACCAAGTACATCTAGTGGACCAAGTACATCTACGGGACCAAGTACTTCCAGTGGACCAAGTACATCTAGGGGACCAAGTACGTCCAGTGGACCAAGTACGTCCAGTGGACCAAGTACATCCAGTGGACCAAGTACATCCAGTGGACCAAGTACATCAAGTGGACCAAGTACATCTAGGGGACCAAGTACATCCAGCGGACCAAGTACATCCAGTGGACCAAGTACATCGAGGGGACCAAGTACATCCAGTGGACCAAGTACATCCAGTGAAACAAGTACATCCAGTGGACCAAGTACATCCAGTGGACCAAGTACATCCAGTGGACCAAGTACATCTAGGGGACCAAGTACGTCTAGTGGACCAAGTACGTCCAGTGGACCAAGTACATCCAGTGGACCAAGTACATCCAGTGGACCAAGTACATCCAGTGGACCAAGTACATCTAAAGGACCAAGTACATCTAGTGGACCAAGTTCTTCTAGTGGAATAAGTACTTCCAGTGGACCAAGTACATCTAGGGGACCAAGTACGTCCAGTGGACCAAGTACATCTAGTGAACCAAGTACATCCAGTGGACCAAGTACATCTAGTGGACCAAGTACATCCAGTGGACCAAGTAATCCAGGGGACCAAGTACTTCCAGTGGACCAAGTACATCTAGTGGACCAAGTACATTCAGTGGACCAAGTAATCCAGGGGACCAAGTACATCCACCGGACCAAGTAAATCTAGTGGACCAAGTACATCCAGCGGACCAAGTATATCCAGCGGACCAAGTACATCCAGCGAACCAAGTACATCCAGTGGACCAAGTACATTTGTTCCTGTAGATAGTTCTCTACATGAGATGTCATCATTTTGAGGTAACCTTTCCGAGGCCATTTTATTCAACGGGACAACTACGTCCAGCAGACTAGATACGTTCAGTGGACCAAGTACGTCCAGCAGACAAGTTACGTCCAGCAGACCAAGTACGTCCAGCGGACCAAGTACGTCCAGCGGACAAAGTACATCTAGTGGACCAAGTACATCCAGTAGACCAAGTAATCCAGTGGACCAAGTATACCAAGTACATCCAGTGGACCAAGTACATCCAGTGGACCAAGTACATCTAGGGGACCAAGTACATCCAGCGGACCAAGTACATCCAGTGGACCAAGTACATCAAGGGGTCCAAGTACATCCAGCGGACCAAGTACATCCAGTGGACCAAATACATCCAGCGGACCAAGTACATCCAGTGGACCAAGTACATCCAGTGGACCAAGTACATCGAGGAGACCAAGTACATCTAGTGGACCAAGTACATCCAGTGAACCAAGTTCATCCAGAGGACCAAGTACATCCAGTGGACCAAGTACATCTAGGGGACCAAGTACGTCCAGTGGACCAAGTACGTCCAGTGGACCAAGTACATCCAGTGGACCAAGTACATCCAGTGGACCAAGTACATCCAGTGGACCAAGTTCATCTAAAGGACCAAGTACATCTAGTGGACCAAGTACTTCTAGTGGACCAAGTACTTCAAGTGGACCAAGTACATCTAGGGGACCAAGTACGTCCAGTGGACCAAGTACGTCCAGTGGACCAAGTACATCTAGTGAACCAAGTACATCCAGTGGACCAAGTACATCCAGTGGACCACGTACATCCAGTGGACCAACTACATCCAGTGGACCAACTACATCTAGTGGACCAAGTACATCTAGTGGACCAAGTACATCCAGAGGACCAAGTACATCCAGTGGACCAAGTACATCCAGTGGACCAAGTACATCCAGTGCACCAACTACATCTAGTGGACCAAGTACATCTAGTGGACCAAGTACATCCAGAGGACCAAGTACATCCAGTGGACCAAGTACATCCAGTGGACCAAGTACATCCAGTGGACCAAGTACATCCAGTGAACCAAGTACATCCAGTGGACCAAGTACATCCAGTGGACCAAGTACATCCAGTGGACCAAGTACATCCAGTGGACCAAGTACATCCAGTGGACCAAGTACATCTAAAAGACCAAGTACGTCCAGCAGACAAGTACATCTAGTGGACCAAGTACATCTACGGGACCAAGTACTTCCAGTGGACCAAGTATATCTAGGGGACCAAGTACGTCCAGTGGACTAAGTACGTCCAGTGGACTAAGTACATCCAGTGGACCAAGGACATCCAGTGGACCAAGTACATCCAGTGGACCAAGTACATCTAGGGGACCAAGTACATCCAGCGGACTAAGTACATCCAGTGGACCAAGTACATCGAGGTGACCAAGTACATCCAGTGGACCAAGTTCATCCAGTGAACCAAGTACATCCAGTGGACCAAGTACATCTAGGGGACAAAGTACATCTAGGGGACCTAGTACATCCAGCGGACTAAGTACATCCAGTGGACCAAGTACATCGAGGGGACCAAGTACATCCAGTGGACCAAGTACATCCAGTGGACCAAGTACATCCAGTGGACCAAGTACATCTAGGGGACCAAGTACATCTAGGGGACCAAGTACGTCCAGTGGACCAAGTACGTCCAGTGGACAAAGTACATCCATTGGACCAAGTACATACAGTGGATCAAGTACATCCAGTGGACCAAGTACATCTAGTGGACCAAGTACATGCAGTGGACCAAGTACGTCCAGTGGACCAAGTACATCCAGTGGATCAAGTACATCTGGTGGACCAAGTACATCCAGTGGACCAGGTACATCCAGTGGACCAAATATATACAGTGGACCAAGACATCCAGTGGACCAATACCAGTGGACCAAGTACATCTAGTGGACCAAGTACATCCAGTGGACCAAGTACGTCCAGTGGACCAAGTAAGTACATCTAGTGGACCAAGTACATCCAGTGGACCAAGTAATCCAGGGGACCAAGTACGTCCAGTGGACCAAGTACATCTAGTGGACCAAGTACATCCAGTGGACCAAGTAATCCAGTGGACCAGGTACACCAAGTACATCAGTGGACCAAGTACATCCAGTGGACCAAGTACATCTAGGGGACCAAGTACATCTAGCGGACCAAGTGCATCCAGTGGACTAAGTACATCGAGGGGACCAAGTACATCCAGCGGACCAAGTACATCCAATGGACCAAATACATCCAGTGGACCAAGTACATCCAGTGGACCAAGTACGTCCAGCGGACCAAGTACGTCAAGTGGACCAAGTACATTCAGTGGACCAAGTACATCCAGTGGACCAAGTACATCCAGTGGACCAAGTACATCCAGTGGACCAAGTACATCCAGTGGACCAAGTACATCCAGTGGACCAAGTACATCCAGTGGACCAAGTACATCCAGTGGACCAAGTACATCCAGTGGACCAAGTACATCTAAAGGACCAAGTACGTCCAGCAGACCAAGTACATCCAGTGGACCAAGTACATCTAGTGGACCAAGTACATCTAGTGGACCAAGTACTTCCAGTGGACCAAGTACATCCACCGGACCAAGTATATCCAGCGGACCAAGTACATCCAGGACCAAGTACGTCCAGTGGACCAAGTACATTTGTTCCTGTAGATAGTTCTCTACATGAGATGTCATCATTTTGAGGTAACCTTTCCAGGTGGGACAACTACGTCCCAGACTAGAAACGTTCAGTGGACCAAGTACATCCAGTCAGCAGACCAAGTACATCCAGTGGACCAAGTACGTCCAGCGGACCAAGTACAGTGTACCAAGTACGTCAGCAGACCAAGTACGTCAGCAGATAAAGTACATCCAGTGGACCAAGTACATCCAGGGGACCAAGTACTTCCAGTGGACCAAGTACATCTAGTGGACCAAGTACATCCAGTGGACCAAGTACATCTAGGGGACCAAGTACATCCACCGGACCAAGTACATCTAGTGGACCAAGTACATCCAGCGGACCAAGTACATCCAGCGGACCAAGTACATCCAGCGAACCAAGTACATCCAGTGGACCAAGTACATTTGTTCCTGTAGATAGTTCTCTACATGAGATGTCATTTAGAGGTAACCTTTCCGAGGCCATTTTTATTCAACGGGACAACTACGTCCAGCAGACTAGATACGTTCAGTGGACCAAGTACGTCCAGCAGACAAGTTACGTCCAGCAGACCAAGTACGTCCAGCGGACCAAGTACGTCCAGCGGACCAAGTACATCCAGTGTCCAAGTACATCCAGCAGACCAAGTACGTCCAGCAGACCAAGTACGTCCAGGGGACCAAGTACATCTAGTGGACCAAGTACATACAGTGGATCAAGTACATCCAGTGGACCAAGTACATCTAGTGGACCAAGTACATGCAGTGGACCAAGTACGTCCAGTGGACCAAGTACATCCAGTGGATCAAGTACATCTGGTGGACCAAGTACATCCAGTGGACCAGGTACATCCAGTGGACCAAGTACATACAGTGGACCAAGTACATCCAGTGGACCAAGTACATCTAGTGGACCAAGTACATCCAGTGGAACAAGTACGTCCAGTGGGCAACGTACATCTAGTAGACTAAGTACATCCAGTGGACCAAGTAATCCAGGGGACCAAGTACATCTAGTGGACCAAGTAATCCAGGGGACCAAGTACGTCCAGTGGACCATGTATATCTAGTGGACCAAGTACATCTAGTGGACCAAGTAATTCAGGGGACCAAGTACGTCCAGTTGACCAAGTACATCTAGTGGACCAAGTACATCCAGTGGACGAAGTAATCAAGGGGACCAAGTACATCCAGTGGACCAAGTAATCCTGTGGACCAAGTACATCCAGTGGACCAAGTACATCTAGTATACCAAGTAATCCAGTGGACCAAGTACATCCAGTGGACCAAGTAATCCAGGGGACCAAGTACGTCCAGTGGACCAAGTACATCTAGTGGACCAAGTACATCCAGTGGACGAAGTAATCAAGGGGACCAAGTACATCCAGTGGACCAAGTAATCCTGTGGACCAAGTACATCCAGTGGACCAAGTACATCTAGTGGACCAAGTAATCCAGTGGACCAAGTACATCTAGTGGACCAAGTAATCCAGGGGACCAAGTACGTCCAGTGGACCAAGTACATCTAGTGGACCAAGTACATCCAGTGGACCAAGTAATCCAGGGGACCAAGTACGTCCAGTGGACCAAATACATCTAGTGGACCAAGTACATCCAGTAGACCAAGTAATCCAGTGGACCAAGTACACCAAGTACATCCAGTGGACCAAGTACATCCAGTGGACCAAGTACATCTAGCGGACCAAGTACATCCAGCGGACCAAGTGCATCCAGTGGACTAAGTACATCGAGGGGACCAAGTACATCCAGCGGACCAAGTACATCCAATGGACCAAATACATCCAGTGGACCAAGTACATCCAGTGGACCAAGTACGTCCAGCGGACCAAGTACGTCAAGTGGACCAAGTACATTCAGCGGACCAAGTACATCCAGTGGACCAAGTACATCCAGTGGACCAAGTACATCCAGTGGACCAAGTACATCTAGTGGACCAAGTACATCCAGTGGACCAAGTACATTCAGTGGACCAAGTAGTTCCAGTGGACCAAGTACATCCAGTGGACCAAGTACATCCAGTGGACCAAGTACATCTAAAAGACCAAGTACGTCCAGCAGACCAAGTACATCCAGTGGACCAAGTACATCAAGTGGACCAAGTACATCTAGTGGACCAAGTAATCCAGGGGACCAAGTACATCCACCGGACCAAGTATATCCAGCGGACCAAGTACATCCAGCGAACCAAGTACATCCAGTGGACCAAGTACATTTGTTCCTGTAGATAGTTCTCTACATGAGATGTCATCATTTTGAGTAACCTTTCCGAGGCCATTTTATTCAACGGGACAACTACGTCCAGCAGACTAGAAACGTTCAGTGGACCAAGTACGTCCAGCAGACAAGTTACGTCCAGCAGGACCAAGTACGTCCAGCGGACCAAGTACGTCCAGCGGACCAAGTACATCCAGTGTACCAAGTACCTCCAGCAGACCAAGTACGTCCTGCAGATAAAGTACATCCAGTGGACCAAGTAATCCAGGGGACCAAGTACTTCCAGTGGACCAAGTACATCCAGTGGACCAAGTACATCCAGTGGACCAAGTAATCCAGGGGACCAAGTACATCCAGTGGACCAAGTAAATCTAGTGGACCAAGTACATCCAGCGGACCAAGTATATCCAGCGGACCAAGTACATCCAGCGAACCAAGTACATCCAGTGGACCAAGTACATTTGTTCCTGTAGATAGTTCTCTACATGAGATGTCATCATTTTGAGGTAACCTTTCCGAGGCCATTTTATTCAACGGGACAACTACGTCCAGCAGACTAGATACGTTCAGTGGACCAAGTACGTCCAGCAGACAAGTTACGTCCAGCAGACCAAGTACGTCCAGCGGACCAAGTACGTCCAGCGGACCAAGTACATCCAGTGTACCAAGTACATCCAGGGGACCAAGTACGTCCAGCGGACCAAGTACGTCCAGGGGACCAAGTACATCTAGTGGACCAAGTACATACAGTGGATCAAGTACATCCAGTGGACCAAGTACATCTAGTGGACCAAGTACATGCAGTGGACCAAGTACGTCCAGTGGACCAAGTACATCCAGTGGATCAAGTACATCTGGTGGACCAAGTACATCCAGTGGACCAGGTACATCCAGTGGACCAAGTACATACAGTGGACCAAGTACATCCAGTGGACCAAGTACATCTAGTGGACCAAGTACATCCAGTGGAACAAGTACGTCCAGTGGACAAAGTACATCTAGTGGACTAAGTACATCCAGTGGACCAAGTAATCCAGGGGACCAAGTACATCTAGTGGACCAAGTAATCCAGGGGACCAAGTACGTCCAGTGGACCATGTATATCTAGTGGACCAAGTACATCTAGTGGACCAAGTAATTCAGGGGACCAAGTACGTCCAGTTGACCAAGTACATCTAGTGGACCAAGTACATCCAGTGGACGAAGTTATCAAGGGGACCAAGTACATCCAGTGGACCAAGTAATCCTGTGGACCAAGTACATCCAGTGGACCAAGTACATCTAGTGGACCAAGTAATCCAGTGGACCAAGTACATCCAGTGGACCAAGTAATCCAGGGGACCAAGTACGTCCAGTGGACCAAGTACATCTAGTGGACCAAGTACATCCAGTGGACCAAGTAATCCAGGGGACCAAGTACGTCCAGTGGACCAAGTACATCTAGTGGACCAAGTACATCCAGTGGACGAAGTAATCAAGGGGACCAAGTACATCCAGTGGACCAAGTAATCCTAGTGGACCAAGTACATCCAGTGGACCAAGTACATCTAGTGGACCAAGTACATCCAGTGGACCAAGTACATCCAGTGGACCAAGTAATCCAGGGGACCAAGTACGTCCAGTGGACCAAGTACATCTAGTGGACCAAGTACATCCAGTCGACCAAGTAATCCAGTGGACCAAGTACACCAAGTACATCCAGTGGACCAAGTACATCCAGTGGACCAAGTACATCTAGGGGACCAAGTACATCCAGCGGACCAAGTGCATCCAGTGGACTAAGTACATCGAGGGGACCAAGTACATCCAGCGGACCAAGTACATCCAATGGACCAAATACATCCAGTGGACCAAGTACATCCAGTGGACCAAGTACGTCCAGCGGACCAAGTACGTCAAGCGGACCAAGTACATTCAGCGGACCAAGTACATCCAGTGGACCAAGTACATCCAGTGGACCAAGTACATCCAGTGGACCAAGTACATTCAGTGGACCAAGTACATCCAGTGGACCAAGTACATCCAGTGGACCAAGTACATCCAGTGGACCAAGTACATCCAGTGGACCAAGTACATCTAAAAGACCAAGTACGTCCAGCAGACCAAGTACATCCAGTGGACCAAGTACATCCAGTGGACCAAGTACATCTAGTGGACCAAGTAATCCAGGGGACCAAGTACATCCACCGGACCAAGTATATCCAGCGGACCAAGTACATCCAGCGAACCAAGTACATCCAGTGGACCAAGTACATTGTTCCTGTAGGTAGTCTCTACATGAGATGTCATCATTTTGAGGTAACCTTTCCGAGGCCATTTTATTCAACGGGACAACTACGTCCAGCAGACTAGATACGTTCAGTGGACCAAGTACGTCCAGCAGACAAGTTACGTCCAGCAGACCAAGTACGTCCAGCGGACCAAGTACGTCCAGCGGAGCAAGTACGTCCAGTGTACCAAGTACGTCCAGCAGACCAAGTACGTCCAGCAGACCAAGTACATCTAGTGGACCAAGTACATCCAGTGGACCAAGTAATCCAGGGGACCAAGTACTTCCAGTGGACCAAGTACATCTAGTGGACCAAGTACATCCAGTGGACCAAGTAATCCAGGGGACCAAGTACATCCACCGGACCAAGTAAATCTAGTGGACCAAGTACATCCAGCGGACCAAGTATATCCAGCGGACCAAGTACATCCAGCGAACCAAGTACATCCAGTGGACCAAGTACATTTGTTCCTGTAGATAGTTCTCTACATGAGATGTCATCATTTTAAGGTAACCTTTCCGAGGCCATTTTATTTAACGGGACAACTACGTCCAGCAGACTAGATACGTTCAGTGGACCAAGTACGTCCAGCAGACAAGTTACGTCCAGCAGACCAAGTACGTTCAGCGGACCAAGTACGTCCAGCGGACCAAGTACATCCAGTGTACCAAGTACGTCCAGCAGACCAAGTACGTCCAGCAGACCAAGTACGTCCAGCGGATTAAGTACATCTAGTGGACCAAATACATACAGTGGACCAAGTACATCCAGTGGACCAAGTACATCTGGTGGACCAAGTACATCCAGTGGACCAGGTACATCCAGTGGACCAAGTACATACAGTGGACCAAGTACATCCAGTGGACCAAGTACATCTAGTGGACCAAGTACATCCAGTGGAACAAGTACGTCCATTGGACCAAGTACATCTAGTGGACCAAGTACATCCAGTGGACCAAGTAATCCAGGGGACCAAGTACATCTAGTGGACCAAGTAATCCAGGGGACCAAGTACGTCCAGTGGACCAGGTAAATCTAGTGGACCAAGTACATCTAGTGGACCAAGTAATTCAGGGGACCAAGTACGTCCAGTGGACCAGGTACATCCAGTGGACCAGGTACATACAGTGGACCAAGTACGTCCAGCGGACCAAGTACGTCAAGCGGACCAAGTACATTCAGCGGACCAAGTACATCCAGTGGACCAAGTACATCCAGTGGACCAAGTACATCCAGTGGACCAAGTACATTCAGTGGACCAAGTACATCCAGTGGACCAAGTACATTCAGTGGACCAAGTAGTTCCAGTGGACCAAGTACATCCAGTGGACCAAGTACATCCAGTGGACCAAGTACATCTAAAAGACCAAGTACGTCCAGCAGACCAAGTACATCCAGTGGACCAAGTACATCAAGTGGACCAAGTACATCTAGTGGACCAAGTAATCCAGGGGACCAAGTACATCCACCGGACCAAGTATATCCAGCGGACCAAGTACATCCAGCGAACCAAGTACATCCAGTGGACCAAGTACATTTGTTCCTGTAGATAGTTCTCTACATGAGATGTCATCATTTTGAGGTAACCTTTCCGAGGCCATTTTATTCAACGGGACAACTACGTCCAGCAGACTAGAAACGTTCAGTGGACCAAGTACGTCCAGCAGACAAGTTACGTCCAGCAGACCAAGTACGTCCAGCGGACCAAGTACGTCCAGCGGACCAAGTACATCCAGTGTACCAAGTACGTCCAGCAGACCAAGTACGTCCAGCAGACCAAGTACATCCAGTGGACCAAGTAATCCAGGGGACCAAGTACTTCCAGTGGACCAAGTACATCTAGTGGACCAAGTACATCCAGTGGACCAAGTAATCCAGGGGACCAAGTACATCCACCGGACCAAGTAAATCTAGTGGACCAAGTACATCCAGCGGACCAAGTATATCCAGCGGACCAAGTACATCCAGCGAACTAAGTACATCCAGTGGACCAAGTACATTTGTTCCTGTAGATAGTTCTCTACATGAGATGTCATCATTTTTAGGTAACCTTTCCGAGGCCATTTTATTCAACGGGACAACTACGTCCAGCAGACTAGATACGTTCAGTGGACCAAGTACGTCCATCAGACAAGTTACGTCCAGCAGACCAAGTACGTCCAGCGGACCAAGTACGTCCAGCGGACCAAGTACATCCAGTGTACCAAGTACATCCAGCAGACCAAGTACGTCCAGCAGACCAAGTACGTCCAGGGGACCAAGTACATCTAGTGGACCAAGTACATACAGTGGATCAAGTACATCCAGTGGACCAAGTACATCTAGTGGACCAAGTACATGCAGTGGACCAAGTACGTCCAGTGGACCAAGTACATCCAGTGGATCAAGTACATCTGGTGGACCAAGTACATCCAGTGGACCAGGTACATCCAGTGGACCAAGTACATACAGTGGACCAAGTACATCCAGTGGACCAAGTACATCTAGTGGACCAAGTACATCCAGTGGAACAAGTACGTCCAGTGGACAAAGTACATCTAGTGGACTAAGTACATCCAGTGGACCAAGTAATCCAGGAGACCAAGTACATCTAGTGGACCAAGTAATCCAGGGGACCAAGTACGTCCAGTGGACCATGTATATATAGTGGACCAAGTATATCTAGTGGACCAAGTAATTCAGGGGACCAAGTACGTCCAGTTGACCAAGTACATCTAGTGGACCAAGTACATCCAGTGGACGAAGTTATCAAGGGGACCAAGTACATCCAGTGGACCAAGTAATCCTGTGGACCAAGTACATCCAGTGGACCAAGTACATCTAGTGGACCAAGTAATCCAGTGGACCAAGTACATCCAGTGGACCAAGTAATCCAGGGGACCAAGTACGTCCAGTGGACCAAGTACATCTAGTGGACCAAGTACATCCAGTGGACCAAGTAATCCAGGGGACCAAGTACGTCCAGTGGACCAAGTACATCTAGTGGACCAAGTACATCCAGTGGACGAAGTAATCAAGGGGACCAAGTACATCCAGTGGACCAAGTAATCCTGTGGACCAAGTACATCCAGTGGACCAAGTACATCTAGTGGACCAAGTAATCCAGTGGACCAAGTACATCTAGTGGACCAAGTAATCCAAGGGACCAAGTACGTCCAGTGGACCAAGTACATCTAGTGGACCAAGTACATCCAGTGGACCAAGTAATCCAGGGGACCAAGTACGTCCAGTGGACCAAGTACATCTAGTGGACCAAGTACATCCAGTCGACCAAGTAATCCAGTGGACCAAGTACACCAAGTACATCCAGTGGACCAAGTACATCCAGTGGACCAAGTACATCTAGGGGACCAAGTACATCCAGCGGACCAAGTGCATCCAGTGGACTAAGTACATCGAGGGGACCAAGTACATCCAGCGGACCAAGTACATCCAATGGACCAAATACATCCAGTGGACCAAGTACATCCAGTGGACCAAGTACGTCCAGCGGACCAAGTACGTCAAGCGGACCAAGTACATTCAGCGGACCAAGTACATCCAGTGGACCAAGTACATCCAGTGGACCAAGTACATCCAGTGGACCAAGTACATTCAGTGGACCAAGTACATCCAGTGGACCAAGTACATCCAGTGGACCAAGTACATCCAGTGGACCAAGTACATCCAGTGGACCAAGTACATCCAGTGGACCAAGTACATCCAGTGGACCAAGTACATCTAAAAGACCAAGTACGTCCAGCAGACCAAGTACATCCAGTGGACCAAGTACATCCAGTGGACCAAGTACATCTAGTGGACCAAGAAATCCAGGGGACCAAGTACATCCACCGGACCAAGTATATCCAGCGGACCAAGTACATCCAGCGAACCAAGTACATCCAGTGGACCAAGTACATTTGTTCCTGTAGATAGTTCTCTACATGAGATGTCATCATTTTGAGGTAACCTTTCCGAGGCCATTTTATTCAACGGGACAACTACGTCCAGCAGACTAGATACGTTCAGTGGACCAAGTACGTCCAGCAGACAAGTTACGTCCAGCAGACCAAGTACGTCCAGCGGACCAAGTACGTCCAGCGGACCAAGTACGTCCAGTGTACCAAGTACGTCCTGCAGACCAAGTACGTCCAGCAGACCAAGTACATCTAGTGGACCAAGTACATCCAGTGGACCAAGTAATCCAGGTGACCAATTAATTCCAGTGGACCAAGTACATCTAGTGGACCAAGTACATCCAGTGGACCAAGTAATCCATGGGACCAAGTACATCAACCGGACCAAGTAAATCTAGTGGACCAAGTACATCCAGCGGACCAAGTATATCCAGCGGACCAAGTACATCCAGCGAACCAAGTACATCCAGTGGATCAAGTACATTTGTTCCTGTAGATAGTTCTCTACATGAGATGTCATCATTTTAAGGTAACCTTTCCGAGGCCATTTTATTTAACGGGACAACTACGTCCAGCAGACTAGATACGTTCAGTGGACCAAGTACGTCCAGCAGACAAGTTACGTCCAGCAGACCAAGTACGTTCAGCGGACCAAGTACGTCCAGCGGACCAAGTACATCCAGTGTACCAAGTACGTCCAGCAGACAAAGTACGTCCAGCAGACCAAGTACGTCCAGCGGATTAAGTACATCTAGCGGACCAAATACATACAGTGGACCAAGTACATCCAGTGGACCAAGTACATCTGGTGGACCAAGTACATCCAGTGGACCAGGTACATCCAGTGGACCAAGTACATACAGTGGACCAAGTACATCCAGTGGACCAAGTACATCTAGTGGACCAAGTACATCCAGTGGAACAAGTACGTCCATTGGACCAAGTACATCTAGTGGACCAAGTACATCCAGTGGACCAAGTAATCCAGGGGACCAAGTACATCTAGTGGACCAAGTAATCCAGGGGACCAAGTACGTCCAGTGGACCATGTAAATCTAGTGGACCAAGTACATCTAGTGGACCAAGTAATTCAGGGGACCAAGTACGTCCAGTGGACCAGGTACATCCAGTGGACCAGGTACATACAGTGGACCAAGTACATCCAGTGGACCAAGTACATCTAGTGGACCAAGTACATCCAGTGGAACAAGTACGTCCAGTGGACCAAGTACATCTAGTGGACCAAGTACATCCAGTGGACCAAGTAATCCAGGGGACCAAGTACATCTAGGGGACCAAGTACGTCCAGTGGACCAAGTACGTCCAGTGGACCAAGTACATCCAGTGGACCAAGTACATCCAGTGGACCAAGTACATCCAGTGGACCAAGTACATCTAAAGGACCAAGTACATCCAGTGGACCAAGTACATCTAGGGGACCAAGTACGTCTAGTGGACCAAGTACGTCCAGTGGACCAAGTACATCCAGTGGACCAAGTACATCTAAAGGACCAAGTACATCCAGTGGACCAAGTATATCTAAAGGACCAAGTACATCCAGTGGACCAAGTACATCTAGGGGACCAAGTACGTCTAGTGGACCAAGTACATCCAGTGGACCAAGTACATCCAGTGGACCAAGTACATCTAAAGGACCAAGTACATCTAGTGGACCAAGTACTTCTAGTGGACCAAGTACTTCCAGTGGACCAAGTACATCTAGGGGACCAAGTACGTCCAGTGGACCAAGTACGTCCAGTGGACCAAGTACATCTAGTGAACCAAGAACATCCAGTGGACCAAGTAATCCAGTGGACCAAGTACATCTAGTGGACCAAGTAATCCAGGGGACCAAGTACGTCCAGTGGACCAAGTACATCTAGTGGACCAAGTACATCCAGTGGACCAAGTAATCCAGGGGACCAAGTACGTCCAGTGGACCAAATACATCTAGTGGACCAAGTACATCCAGTAGACCAAGTAATCCAGTGGACCAAGTACACCAAGTACATCCAGTGGACCAAGTACATCCAGTGGACCAAGTACATCTAGGGGACCAAGTACATCCAGCGGACCAAGTGCATCCAGTGGACTAAGTACATCGAGGGGACCAAGTACATCCAGCGGACCAAGTACATCCAATGGACCAAATACATCCAGTGGACCAAGTACATCCAGTGGACCAAGTACGTCCAGCGGACCAAGTACGTCAAGCGGACCAAGTACATTCAGCGGACCAAGTACATCCAGTGGACCAAGTACATCCAGTGGACCAAGTACATCCAGTGGACCAAGTACATTCAGTGGACCAAGTACATCCAGTGGACCAAGTACATCCAGTGGACCAAGTACATCCAGTGGACCAAGTACATCCAGTGGACCAAGTACATCCAGTGGACCAAGTACATCCAGTGGACCAAGTACATCTAAAAGACCAAGTACGTCCAGCAGACCAAGTACATCCAGTGGACCAAGTACATCCAGTGGACCAAGTACATCTACTGGACCAAGTAATCCAGGGGACCAAGTACATCCACCGGACCAAGTATATCCAGCGGACCAAGTACATCCAGCGAACCAAGTACATCCAGTGGACCAAGTACATTTGTTCCTGTAGATAGTTCTCTACATGAGATGTCATCATTTTGAGGTAACCTTTCCGAGGCCATTTTATTCAACGGGACAACTACGTCCAGCAGACTAGATACGTTCAGTGGACCAAGTTCGTCCAGCAGACAAGTTACGTCCAGCAGACCAAGTACGTCCAGCGGACCAAGTACGTCCAGCGGACCAAGTACATCCAGTGTACCAAGTACGTCCAGCAGACCAAGTACGTCCAGCAGACCAAGTACATCTAGTGGACCAAGTACATCCAGTGGACCAAGTAATCCAGGTGACCAATTACTTCCAGTGGACCAAGTACATCTAGTGGACCAAGTACATCCAGTGGACCAAGTAATCCATGGGACCAAGTACATCCACCGGACCAAGTAAATCTAGTGGACCAAGTACATCCAGCGGACCATGTATATCCAGCGGACCAAGTACATCCAGCGAACCAAGTACATCCAGTGGACCAAGTACATTTGTTCCTGTAGATAGTTCTCTACATGAGATGTCATCATTTTAAGGTAACCTTTCCGAGGCCATTTTATTTAACGGGACAACTACGTCTTGCAGACTAGATACGTTCAGTGGACCAAGTACGTCCAGCAGACAAGTTACGTCCAGCAGACCAAGTACGTCCAGCGGACCAAGTACGTCCAGCGGACCAAGTACATCCAGTGTACCAAGTACGTCCAGCAGACCAAGTACGTCCAGCAGACCAAGTACGTCCAGCGGACCAATTACATCTAGTGGACCAAATACATACAGTGGACCAAGTACATCCAGTGGACCAAGTACATCTGGTGGACCAAGTATATCCAGTGGACCAGGTACATTCAGTGGACCAAGTACATACAGTGGACCAAGTACATCCAGTGGACCAAGTACATCTAGTGGACCAAGTACATCCAGTGGAACAAGTACGTCCAGTGGACCAAGTACATCTAGTGGACCAAGTACATCCAGTGGACCAAGTAATCCAGGGGACCAAGTACATCTAGTGGACCAAGTAACCCAGGGGACTAAGTACGTCCAGTGGACCATGTATATCTACTGGACCAAGTACATCTAGTGGACCAAGTAATTCAGGGGACCAAGTACGTCCAGTGGACCAGGTACATCCAGTGGACCAGGTACATACAGTGGACCAAGTACATCCAGTGGACCAAGTACATCTAGTGGACCAAGTACATCCAGTGGAACAAGTACGTCCAGTGGACCAAGTACATCTAGTGGACCAAGTACATCCAGTGGACCAAGTAATCCAGGGGACCAAGTACATCTAGGGGACCAAGTACGTCCAGTGGACCAAGTACGTCCAGTGGACCAAGTACATCCAGTGGACCAAGTACATCCAGTGGACCAAGTACATCCAGTGGACCAAGTACATCTAAAGGACCAAGTACATCCAGTGGACCAAGTACATCTAGGGGACCAAGTACGTCTAGTGGACCAAGTACGTCCAGTGGACCAAGTACATCCAGTGGACCAAGTACATCTAAAGGACCAAGTACATCCAGTGGACCAAGTACATCTATAGGACCAAGTACATCCAGTGGACCAAGTACATCTAGGGGACCAAGTACGTCTAGTGGACCAAGTACATCCAGTGGACCAAGTACATCCAGTGGACCAAGTACATCTAAAGGACCAAGTACATCTAGTGGACCAAGTACTTCTAGTGGACCAAGTACTTCCAGTGGACCAAGTACATCTAGGGGACCAAGTACGTCCAGTGGACCAAGTACGTCCAGTGGACCAAGTACATCTAGTGAACCAAGTACATCCAGTGGACCAAGTACATCCAGTGGACCAAGTACATCTAGTGGACCAAGTACATCCAGAGGACCAAGTACATCCAGTGGACCAAGTACATCCAGTGGACCAAGTACATCCAGTGGACCAAGAACATCCAGTGGACCAAGTACATCCAGTGGACCAAGTACATACAGTGGGCCAAGTACATCCAGTGGACCAAGTACATCCAGTGGACCAAGTACATCCAGTGGACCAAGTACATCCTGTGGACCGAGTACATCCAGCGGACCGAGTACATCCAGCGGACCGAGTACATCCAGCGGACCGAGTACATCCAGCGGACCGAGTACATCCAGTGGACTAAGTACATCCTGTGGACCGAGTACATCCAGCGGACCGAGTACATCCAGCGGACCGAGTACATCCAGCGGACCGAGTACATCCAGCGGACCAAGTACATCCAGCGGACCAAGTACATCCAGTGGACTAAGTACATCCAGTGGACCAAGTACATCCAGCGGACCAAGTACATCCAGCGGACCAAGTACATTCAGTGGACCAAGTACATCCAGTGGACCAAGTACGTCCAGCGGACCAAGTACAAATAGAACTTCTAAGTCAATATAAAATTGTGTAACACACTGTGTCAGGGACTGATTTGGGGTGGGGGGGAGCATATATAAATATTACACAGTATGACAGGGAATGGCAAAAAGTTTTTAATGCACGTTACGTGGCCATATGAAGATGATTCCATAACCAGTTTTATATTTATCACAAAACTTTGGCCTTGAATAATGGCTTATAGAATTGAGCTGATTATTTAACCGGCCTACATTGTTAGCATCATTATGGACCAATATCATTCATGTCGTAATTAGAACAAAAGTCAATTCACTTACAAAAATTATTTCCTATGGATGTTTCCGAATAATAAATGGCTGTGAATTATGTCCTTTTCGAATAGCAGAAAAACTTACTGGAAATTTCCTATGAGATTATTTCGGGAATTCTTAAACAGAGTTAAAGAACTGGTTCTAGGCAGATAATGAGCTATTGCTTATATGTGGGGTTTACGCTGTAAAGTACAATAAATAACTTCATTGAAAGGAGCTCTACATGTAAGTCTTACAAATTGTAGTTGTAATTAGTGAAATATTGTCTTAGTACAACACGCCGCTTTATTGAATGTAACACTAGATGTAAATTTAACAGAGAGCAGTTGTAACTAGTGAAAACGTATGTTCGTGAAAGGGGATCTGGGAGTCGAGTAGGGGAAACTTTATCATCTGGCCCTGACATTTGAAAGAATAAAATTGTTAATTTACAAATTGGGAGCCGTCCATAAAGTACGTCACGCTCCAAGGGGGGGGGGGATACAAGAAAGTGTGACAGTTTGTGACAGGAGGAGGGGGGGTCAGACGTCACATTTTTATATATTTTCTTTCCAATTATTTTTTTTTTTTTAATAAAAAATTAATGTTTTAAAATAATTTTCAAAAATGTTGTGCAACACTTGAAATAGTTTTATGTCAAAATAGCATAAAATCCATATCTTTTCAATGTGTTGATAACAATTCCTCATGCTAGTTCGGAGCGCTAGTATACTGTTGCAAAGCCTTGTTTTATGTGTAGCCTTACCGGAAGTGTTATTATTTCTTTGTTGTCTGCTGCATAATTATATCACTGATCAAAAAATTTGGAATTTGTATTATAATACAAAAAATTAATTGACTTTGCAATCCATTACTTTCTTAAAAATAACCTTGATGCCTTATCCCTTGCAACCAATGCACTAGGAAGAAGTGTTTTTAATCGTGTGGAACGTAACGTCGAATGGCTCCATTGAGCAGAGAACTGTTGGTGTCATAATGCCAAATGAACATTTTGGCAGTCACATGATTCGCATGGCAGAAACATTCAATGAGGATTTGAAAAAACAAACTTCAAGTTTGCAGGTGAAACTTTAACTGAAATCTGGTCGCATGCGATAGTTGGCCAATTTCCAACAGTTGCAGAATATATCAACCCTGAGAAATCTGAATTGGATGCAGCATGACTGATGTCGAAGGAATGGGGATGGTTTGAAAATCATTTTCGCACGAGCCAATATTTCACTCAAATTGAGAAATGACAGGAGATAAAATGTTGCGACAAAGTACGGAGCTCATATTTCAATGTTTTACTTTCGAGATTCTTTCCTACTCCAATCCCAATCAACCAAACAACTGATAACTCAGAGCTTCAGAAAGAGCAGATACAGATGCTCATAAATTTCCTTCATTATTTGTGGCACAAACTCTCAAATTTGATGACATTATGCCAAGATCAATAGGAGTTTTTACAGTACAACCATTTGATCTTTATTGTCCATGTTTGCAGACCAGCTTACATGATCGAATTTGCAAAGTGTGTCACATATACTTTGCCTCACAAATATTGTTTAAAAAACATACAGGACAACTCAGAGCTCGGGCACAGAAGAATGTGCCAACACAAAATTTTCCACAATCAACTCATCCGTCCTTTAAGAATCGCTGCTAGAAGGCAAAGAGAACTCATGGCAATTATTGGTAGAAGTTGAGTGGCTAGATGAGAATGAAGTTGATCTGTCTGCAATTATCCTTCCAGGAAACAATGATGGGGAAAGATTTATGTCAGTCGTAACTATAGGTGAACACTTCACTTCATCATGGATGGATGATGTCTAGTAAATATTTTTTTTAATTAAACATAATTCACAGGCCCACTATAAACATATTCAATATATCACAAGAGCTGCTCACATAATTTGTCAATATAGTCAATTTTTAGACGCATCGTTTTGTTTCTATTGTTATTATTTAATCAGTGGTTGAGGTCAAGTTTCGCTAATCTACTTCTTATCCTGTGTCAATAGAATGCATAATCGGAAGATTATCTCAAAGTTGACCTCACCCATTGTAAATGAAAAGGTAGCAGATAAATGATGTTTATTATATAATTGTCAAGTCTAATTTTTGCATTTTTTTCCCAAATTCAGTTGAGTTTCAAAGAATAACTGTGACAACTGTTGACAATTAGTTATTTTACTATTAAAGTCATTTCATAATCTGATAGTTCTTTTAATATTTATATTGTAAGGTAGTTTTATAGCGAAGTGCGTTTTAAGTTTTCGATTAAATTTTAATTAGTTGTCAATTCAAAAATATATTTTCGAAAGTGTGACGTACTTTAAATGGGGTGTGTGAGTCAGTGTGAGTCAGTGTGAGTCAGTGTGAGATATGTAACACTTTGTGACAGGGAGGAGGGCGGTAAAAAATGTTCAAAAATAGCGTGACGTACTTTATGGACGGCCCCTTATAAGTAATAAATATTGATCATGTTATCAGAATTCCCAAATATTTAAAAATGGAAAGTACCATACTATTTATAGAATAATGAAAATTACTTTTTACATGTAGTATGAAATGTAGAAAAATTCATTTTAGTCATACGCCTTACATATCATATTAATCATAAAAAAGGAAAATAAAAAATTAATATATTTAGACTATAAAAAGTAAGTTGTAAAACTTTTTAATTTAATGGCTCATTAAGAGTGTAATATTTTTTGTGACCCTAATTATATTGTAATTATGAAAATTAAAATTATTTATTGTATACAGTTATAAGCTAAAAGTCTTTAAAATAGTAACTCAAATTCAGTCAGTTTAATTATCATTATTTCATAATCTGACTAGAAAATTTGTAATGTAAATTTATTCACTTTTCATTTAATACTTTTTTTACTTCAATATGCAATGTGTGTCAATTAAAGATAATTCAATAAAACTAAAGATAATTGTATTAAATTGAGGAAATACTGGTTTAAATATCACATATCTAGGCTACCTTTAAATAACAATATCGATATTATACAGCCAACAGTTTTATTTTTGTATAATATATAAAATTTGCTGACGCTATTTTTTATATTTTTTTTTTTGTTTTTCAAAAGGTTTATTATGCTTAATTGTTTTACTTTAATTTTACTTTTAAGTTCAAAAGACAAATACTTGTTGTTTAATAAAGTTTATTTTTTGTATCTCCAGGTGATCAAAACAACTCAGATAGAAAATTGATTTACTGAAATATTAGAAGATTTTTTTAAGGTAATTTTTTTATTAGATAAATTCTGTGTTGATTTATATTGTTTTCATTTCAATGTAACTTTATAATGAGATCACTTTATTAAGTTAACTAGACTGAGATGAGATATTGTAAACTCTAATATTATTTATATAAATTATTGATTTGTTTATTTCAGTTTTTAAACTGTATTACAGCTGAAGTCCAATGTCGATTGGTGGACAGTGAATCTCACACAATGGAAAGTAAACTTTATGGTAAAATCAAACACAATTTATTAAAATTGTTTACATTGTGGAAATATAACAGACATAATATGTGGACTTGATAAATTTGAAATTGTAATGTTTAACATGTTGAAATATTTTCTGCTTTAAGTTTAAAATTCTAAGTTCATTTGTTTGTTCCAGGTGATCATGAAACTCAGGTGTCAGAAGGTGGAGAAGCTGATCTACACAAACATTTTATTGGCTGTGAGAAGAATCCAGGTCATAGACAGTTTATACCTGTTGATACATTCACCTTAAACCATCTACCTGAAGGTCATCGTACCAATGATTTGTATGAACTCATTAAATTTTCAGCTGACCTGACAGTCAGAGTTGATGTTAAAATGACCAGTCCACACAGACCAGAGTTTTGGCCAAAGACAAAAGTTTCATATCCATTTTGCAACATGAGAGACAAAATAAACTTGAGATTTGGAAGTGGGATGATGATTGTAGTGAATAGGTTTACAGATGGATATGGTGGACTCTTTGGAGGTAAACATAGGAAGAACTACACAACATGTTGGTGTAAAAAATGTAAACATTTAGACACAGCCAGTAACGTGTGGTGGGAGTTTAATGTGCAGACAGCCACACATGTGGTGTTTGATGACATTGAGGCCAGCCACACGTCCTTGAGATTGTTTTATGATAGAGAAGACAGTCCAGAGGTCAGTGTTGATCAGGTCAGTGTTGTTGATATAAACATTGAGAACGACTCGTGTATGTTGAAATGTGTGACATGTGACACAAATCTTGGAGATAAACTGAACATGTTGTGGAGACATTATGTTGATCTCTGGGTGAAAGTCTGGAACAAAAACTGTGTGTCTCGAGATGTGTACAAGTTGAACATTATAGTGTCACATCCTCATGGATGTAGTAAACAGGTCAGTGTTGGTCACTGGGTTGACATATACAAGGTGGGTTATGGATTAAAAAAATTTACCTACACAACATGTACATGTCCAGGTAGCAGTGGAGCCACAGTTATTTGTGTGGGGTATGATGGTGATGGTGGTGATTGGTTCTATCAACCTGTCCACAGTGGATGTTTAAATTCTAAACTTAATTACAGCGGGGCTGGTTATGTCAAGTGAGCTGTTTGCAAACAAATAATATGGCGGTGTTGTGTTTTATTTGTCATTCTATTATATTTTGACATCAACATAAACATTTGTTGTTTGTTTATTATTGTATTCAATATATTTATTTATTCTAATGTTGTTTGTTTATTATTGTCATCAATATATTTATTTATTCTAATGTTGTTGTTTATTATTGTCATCAATATATTTATTTATTCTAATGTTGTTTGTTTATTATTGTCATCAATATATTTATTTATTCTAATGTTGTTTGTTTATTATTGTCATCAATATATTTATTTATTCTAATGTTGTATATCTTCTGTACATTAATATTTTCAAATATTTTCAATAAAACTTTCAATAGACCAATACTATTGTTTATCTTTGTTTATTTCTGTCACGTCATTTTTTTTTTGTTGATTTGTTTATTAAATTAATCTATAAATCGTCAGCTGAGAATTATGAAGCTCTATGTCCAAAAACGGAAATTTTTCATCTGAAGCTACAGTATTATACTTTGTCGTCGTGGTCTCTATCTCCTTAATTTTTGGTATATATAGTGTCAAAGTTGATTTCACAATATAACAGTTGTTTTCCATTCAATATGTTCAAAGTACACAATCGTGAATTTTAAATTTCATTTTATTCAAAATCAGTTTTTGTGGACGTAGAGCTCCATAATTCTCAGCTGGCGAATGTTTACAGTAAATAAATAAACAAATTGTGATGTCATAAACAAAAGTTAAAAAAAAAATGTTAATTATTTAAATAAATAATTAAATATCGAAAATAGATGCACAGTCGACTGCATTTAATCAGATGATGTAAAAATGAAAAAAATGTGAATAAATATTGGTCCGTTCAGTAAATATAAGAAATATTTAAACAAATAATCAACATGCAATCAATTAGATTTAATTTTTAATGAATTCTAAATTAGTAAGCTGTCAGTAAAAAAAACAAGCAATTTAAGTCTTTTCCGTTTCGGACAAAGGACATTTTAGAGCATTTTCGCCGGTTACGCCAGACGAAATCCGTATTTTTTTCCGGGTTTTGATAAATAGAGAGGGAAGTAATCATGTTGAATAACTGTTACAAAAATAAATAATGACTACGCCCCTTTGATTAGCTTTTATTATTTATATTTAAAATATAAGCAAAAACGGTACCTAGGAAAGTCTTATATTCGGCCCTGAGATGTCAGATCGCGAAATGGACTTTTGATGTACACTTGGCAGGCCAAGACCTACAAAATGATATATACACCATGGGTCTAGAACTTATGATTGCTGAGATCTAGTGCGCTCCTTTGTTAATATAGCTTATGCAGTTGAAAACGGTACTTTATAAGCCCCCTTGTACGGCCCTCAGAGGTCAGATCGCGAAACGGACAAAAGTCATTTCTTGGCAGGCCAAGACCTACATCATGGGTCTAGGACTTATGGTTGTTGAGATCTAGGGTGATGACGGACAGACAGACAGACAGACAGTCGGACAGACAGACAGACAGGCAGACAGACAAAACGGGGACAATAGAGCATTTTTTTTCGAAAATGCTCTAAAAATTGAAGGCTACGTACATTTGTTATCAAAGGGAAATAATCAGTAAAATATGTATATGTAATAATCGAGTTTCAGTTGTCTCCTATAACCATTTTTTTTATCTTGACGTTTTTCCAATGTGTAATTACATTTCTAAAATATATCATTGAGTATAACAGCAGACACTAACCATATCGAAATATCTATTCAATGATAGTCAGATCTTAGGTTTCCAATGAAAAAAACGGAAAATGATTATAAATTAAGATTACAAATTACAATTGAGAATAACTTTACTAATTATGTGAATTTGTAAAGAATAAAGGATTAATCTTGTGATCGGTATATACAGAATAATTTTCAAGAGCTGATTATTTTCCGGCTGTTGCCGTTTTTTATTATAGATGTATGTTCTTTTTCTTACAGTGTTTGAACAATAATTGTTCACACATTGTAAAAATTGAGTAATATGTCTAAATTTAATTGTTCATTTCATTAGGACAACGTTTTAACGATATGAACCTCTTTATAATAGTCATAAATATTTATGGTTGCAATTTTATTTCTTTTAAAACTTTTGTATCGCTGACTGATTAAATATTTAACAATAGGGTTAGGTCAGTTTTGTATTATCCTATAAATAAATTTATCACCTGCAAAAGGTATTGTAGGCAGAAAAATTATGTTTTCTCTTTTTTTTTAAGTCTGTGTGTGATAAGAGATAGTATTGGTCATCGCTGGTCTGAACGTACTGCACTGATGGAGTTAGGAAATACAGTCCGTGTTTCAATTCCTCGAAATTCTTACTAAAAATCTTATGAACATTTTTAATAGCAACTTTTTCTTGTATTTTTTCCCATTATATATATATTGTTTGTTTAAAATATTCTAATACATTATTTCTTCACTTGTTTTATTGTCACATATTTAAATTATAAGTGTTGGACTGGTGGTTTAATGGTGTCAACCTAATGGGCTCGATTGTCGGTGAAAACCAAACGAAATTTTTAAAGTACAGGAGAAAATTCGTTGAAAGTTCATCAAGTACCCAACTTTAGCTGTGATAGTAAAGGCAGATGTGGGTGTGATAAGTACACATTCTCTTTATATGTCATGACTATAGAAACATTTCAATTATACACTTCATCTGACACAATGGTCCTGTATGTCATGACTATAGAAACATATCAATTGTACACTTCATCTGACACAATGGTCCTATATGTCATGACTATAGAAACATTTCAATTATACACTTCATCTGACACAATGGTCCTATATGTCATGACTATAGAAACATTTCAATTATACACTTCATCTGACCCAATGGTCCTATAGGTCATGACTATAGAAACATTTCAATTATACACTTCATCTGACACAATGGTCCTATATGTCATGACTATAGAAACATTTCAATTATACACTTCATCTGACACAATGGTCCTATATGTCATGACTATAGAAACATTTCAATTATACACTTCATCTGACCCAATGGTCCTATATGTCATGACTATAGAAACATTTCAATTATACACTTCATCTGACCCAATGGTCCTATATGTCATGACTATAGAAACATTTCAATTATACACGTCATCTGACCCAATGGTCCTATAGGTCAAAGGTTACTTTAATTTTGTTTAATTCAGTTATAAAATATTTAATCCGACTGTCATCAGAATTTGATTATTACAATTACAGAAAATAAATATGTATATATTGTCTAAATAAATGTAATGTTTGTTTTACAATAGTGTAGTACTAAAATGTGATATTTCAATAGTTTAGATAATTAACATTGTAGTTAACAAGGAATCAAGAAATCAATCGGGATATTTCAAATTTCATCAAAATTTCATCCTCAAATCTGAACGGGATATAACCAGACATTCAATAGCCCCTAGGACAACTTGGACCGTAAGGGATATAACCAGACATTCAATAGCCCCTATGACAGCTTGGACCATAAGGGATATAACCATTCAATAGCCCCTAGGACAGCTTGGACCATCAGGAATATAACCAGTCATTCAGTAGCCCCTAGGACAGCTTGGACCATAAGGGATATAAGCAGACATTCAAAAGCCCCTAGGACAGCTTGGACCATCAGGGATATAACCATTCAATAGCCCCTAGGGCAGCTTGGACCATCAGGGATATAACCAGAATTCAATAGCCCCTAGGACAGCTTGGACCATCAGGGATATAACCAGTCATTCAGTAGCCCCTAGGACAGCTTGGACCATAAGGGATATAACCAGATATTCAAAAGCCCCTAGGACAGCTTGGACCATCAGGTATATAACCAGACATTCAAAAGCCCCTAGTGCAGCTTGGACCATCAGGGATACATCATGGATCTCTTTAACTTCAAATAGGCCTAGAAATAAATTTATAGGTTTGTCAGATTTTTTTTTTAAATTTAGGACAACACAAGTAAGTTTTGGCCGATACCAGAAAGTGAGGAGATTGATGGTCGGTCGTGCGCTAAAGAACTCGACTGTCGACCTGAGGGTCCCTGGTTCGATCTCCAGACAGGTCCAAATATTTCAGGTCATGATACTATAGGATATGGTGGTGATGCCAGAAGGGTGCCACAAAACTGCCCCATTAGTGGTTGAAAGAATCTAGAAGATTTCTTCTCATCCTTACAGGGAAGTCACACACCAAAAAGAGTGAGAGCTGGGCTCACATAACACTTCATAATCAATAGTATCTGTGATACAACATAACACTTCATAATCCATAGTATCTGTGATACAATGTTTGACGAAATGCTAGAGTGTAAGGAAGAGCTGCACATTTCACTGTCTGTGACCATGACCAGATCTTTGAAATAATTTTCATTAGAGCCATTGATTGAAAGGGGTTTCTCTGAGACTGTCTCTGTACGTAAAGTTTCTTGATAAAAAAAATATAGATGCTAGGTTATAATTTATGTCAGGTAAATTTTTTTAATTATTTGAAGGACAAAAATGTACACATGTATTCAATAAATTGAGGTTCCAATTAAATACAGTCACAAACACTTGTATTAAATAAAAAGCAATGGATGCAGTTAAAAGGTTTTATTTGAGGAGAAGTTATGTAGCATTTGTTTCAAGCTAATGGTAAAATTGAAATCAAATCTGTCACGTAACATTTTTACCAGCTTGTAGTGAGATTGTAATCGAATCAATCTTTTAGCTATTGTTTTAGACTATACATGTTGTAAATAGATGTATATTAAAACATTACACAGTGAAATAAAATTTTCAAAATGTTTAAATATTGATTTTGTATAAGATCAAGTCTGTTGATAAAATCAAAACACGCGATATACAGATAAACTATCACGATGACAATGTATGCAGTTAAATAGATTTCAATATATCCAGCCCAGTAGCGTGAAAATTCTACAGCAGGGGCCAGGCCAATAGCATTGGGGAGGGGGGGGGCAAGAATTAAATGTTACTAAGTAGAGCTTACAAGCAGAGGGGGCCAGACAAAACGAAGGGGGGCTGCCCCACCCCGCACGCTACGGGCCTGGATCAACTGGCACCTTCCTGTTCCTATCTTACAGCAATTGATGTAAAGAATATCTCAGCTGGAAACGCATAATTGAAAATTATTAAGTCAAGGGAAGTAGCCCATATATAAGTGTCGTTCGTCATAGTTTAACACGGTTGTGTCCCTTGATCAGTATTATGAGACATTTTTTTTTTTTACTTTTATTTTTAAAAAAATATATTAATTGCTAAATTAATTTATTGAATCATGCAATTGTCATGGATCAAGAAAATGTATTTCTGCTGAGCCGTTAATATGACTAGGCAAACTAAGTGATCGCCTAGAATCATTGTTGTGAAAGGGACCCATTTCAGGACATACCATATTCCAATCTGATGGTATCAGGACCCAGTGCCCCTTTTCAGGACATACCATATTCCAATCTGATGGTATCAGAACCCAGGGCCTTTTTACCTGGGATCCCAAAACCATCAAAACATCCTTCTTTAGCATTACGTGAGGCCTGAGGTGATTATCAAATGCAAGGGCAAGAACCGGTACTGTGATCTATTTATCATACCACAATGGTCCAAAAGCGTGATCCCACTTAGGTTCGAGATATGGGATGGGGGGGGGGTGACTTAGTCACCACGACCACAGGTAACTACTATTATAATCATAATATTATATTATGGTCTTTTTCAAGGAGAACAGCACAACGTAATGCTTGAATTACTGCTTTAGAGCAACCCACTGTCCTATGATAACCCATTGATCTATGATAACCCACTGTTCCAAGATAAACCATTGCTACAAGATAAACCACTGCTCTAGGGTGACCTACTGCTCTAGGGTGACCCACTGCTCTAGGGCGGCGGTTCTCAACCAGGGGCATGCATACTCCCAAGATGTACACATAAGTCTATGTAGGGGTACGCAACGACATGTAATTTTCATTTTAAAACAACCAATGAGGTTGAAGTAGGTCACCAGTTTTCTCTAAACTTTGAGGGGGTGCCCGCGGACATATTTTCGCATCCTTCGAAGTATGGTCACAAAAACGGTTGAGAACTGCTGCTCTAGAGTAGCCCATGTGCCCATTTCAATTATAGAAACATTTTAAGGACAAAACAATCACAATATAAAAAAGGACAAAATATGTTCATATACATCTACATTTTACTTTATTTATTTTTTTTTTTTTTGTTCAGTACAAATTCTCATTATCTGTATTACGAGACAATCAATAAACCAAATATCATGGGGGACAAAAATAGAAATGAAACACAAAATAAAACTGGTAGACTACAGCATAAATACTTGCAATGGCAGATATCAGATCTGACCTATATAACAATTTTATAAACTCTTTAAGTAAAGTGGAGAAATACTTTGAAAAAAATTTAACAGATTTGAGCTGAGTCGTTAAAAAAAAGAATGTTAACATTTCATCATGATTGTTTATGTTAACATTTCATCATGATTGTTAATGTTAACATTTCTTTTTACAGTGTAACAAAAATCATATTGAAATAATTACATTTTTTTTTAAAGTTTACACTGTCAGAATTGATTCACACAAAACTATTGATAGACCAAAAGATCAAATGCTAACAGAATTTATGAAGGGCGTATATATATACATGAAGGGCATCATACATGAGATATTGAAATGTACAGTAGTTTAAATCTTTCAATTAAAAAAAAATGTTTGTTTTACAAATAAGATTGACATGAGAAGTATTTATATATTTTCAGCTTGACATTCAAAGTAAATACACACAAATTGAGTTTATTTTTTTTAATCAATATAAGGCATACAAATATTTTACTATGTTAAAATTAATGGAGGGATTCATGAAAAATGGATTAAACAGTTTAACAAAAAGATTATTTTAAATAAAATGTATTTCTTTAGGTTGTAGTTATGGACCAAAAAAAGGGAGGGGGGGGTGCTTCTATGAAAGTATTTAATTGTAAATTGATTGTTTAGAATGCAAAACTGTAAAAATAAAATTGGTTCAACAAAATTTTTACATATAGCAAAGAACCAGAAAACTAAACAAAATGATACTAACTACATAATAAACATGAAAATTAAATAAAAAATAAATTAATAAAACATAAGTACAAGTGCAGCAGTCTGAACATTAATTGTGCCATTTATTAAAACTTAAAATCGACTCATTTATGTACACAAACACACTAACCTATATATTAAAAATGATTTTTAATGGGGAAACAGGGAACAAATGTAAACATTTATACATTTGAACAATAAGCAAACAACTTTGATCTAAGTTACAATTTTTATATTATATATTTCACAAACATTCAATATAGGTTGAATTAAGTACAAAAGTCAACATATTACATCAGTTTCAAATATGATAAATTCTGTAGAAATAAATAGGAGAATCAACAAAACCTTTATTTCCAAACAAAGTAGTTTACATGGCACCTTGTGATGCAAGTTACTGGACTGATCAAAGCTTTCAGTTGAACACACCAACAAACACACACGCTAACAAGTGCATCTTGCCAGTTAAAAATTCAACAACCAGACATAATAAATCAACATAAAAGAGCTTTTCAACTTTCCACTATGCAAGTTTACAAAAACATGCATACATAAATGAATGCCGATTGAATACTTAAATAAGAAAATCTAACATAAAAATGAAAAAATTCAGACAAACTGAAAAATCAAACCCTAAAAATTTTGCTAAACAATGAGAATAAAGATTCTTGATTTCATCTACAATCACATGAGCTGTTAAATGACAATAAATGTTCCACAGGTAAAAATTTAGATTTATACAGAGCTGACAATAGCATTCAGTGATGCTATCTATAAATAAAGTTTACATTTGTTAAGACAACTGCTGCCAAATGATCAATGTAAAATTATAGTTAAATAAAAACAAATGAATAAATGTGTTGTCTAGACTGAAACTGTTAACAATAAAAATCTGAGTAATAAAATTAAGATTTCTTATTTGATGAACAATAGAATAGACCATATTTCCATAGTAGACAGCATGGCCTTAATAGACCACGTGGCCTTAATAGACAACATGGCCTTAATAAATTTGATTTTTTAGTAGAAAAGACTTTTTATTTAAAAAATGTACTAATCTATAAACTAAAATTTTGACCAAAAAATGAAAGCAAAGTTAAAGTTAAATTGTCATTTGCTAATTAATGTCCTAAAGTCACATTTTCTCCTATCTCGGCTCTATCTAGCAATCTACTGTCCTTTCACTCTGGTCACTGGCTTATATCAGAAACCGAAGTCGATCCCCGCCCCCCACCCCTTCAAACTAGATCACGTGACTGATCTCTTGACCATCGTCCTGATGCTAGCGCCACTTAGGGGAGGGGAGCGACAGTTGTTTTACCGCCATTAAAAATTAGATAAGAAAAACGACAGAAAAGAATTAAAGAGAATTTTATTTTATGCAGAGCATCTTGTACTGATGATAGGTGAACAATGTGGCTATTTGTGCTTTGTAGTAGTTTATGCTGTTGTTCATGCAAAAGACAGAGGCGTTGCTAGGGGTTTGGGGGCCCGGGGGCTTGGCCTTTTTGGGGGCCCCTGCAATTTGATATGCGATATCATAACATGAGATAATGTACTTAATAAATGTATGTCTAAATTCAAATTACTACATCATATCAATAAAATTAACAAAAAATAATCATTAAATTAAAACTCTTTTAATGAATAATTCCATTGTTTAGTGACGAGATAATGCACACTTGACAAATCTCAATTCACATTGCCTCACGTCGTGCTTTCTGTGCAGTAAAGGCATTTATAACATCATCTAAATCAATGGTGTCTAGTATTTTTGACTTCGCTGACATTAAAGCCATGCTTTTAAGTCTTTCTTGCGTCATTGTGCTCCTGATATACTTTTTGAGTGACTTGAGTTTTGAGAATGATCTCTCACATGATGCAATGGAAGTGGCCTGAGTTAGCAGTATTCGGAAGGAGGTTGCAAGATTTGAGCACACGTCATTACCATATGAAGCCAGCTTCCTCAATAAGTCAATTTGTGATTGTGGTACTGGTTTGTTGATTAAAGTGCTCGTGCATCAATGACACTATCGAAAAAGTGATTTGCCTGTATGTAATCATACAAACAGGAAAAAGTAACAGTTTTTCATCAACGTGTCATCATCCATAGAATTCAACAGCTGTCTTGGTTTAAAAAGAACTCCAAAGGTGCCCACATGGTTTTGCAACCTTTGGAATCTATCCTTCATCTCCATATGAAGTCTGTCCAGCAATTCTGTCGCAACACGTTTGAATTGCAGTTCTAATGACAGTCCTACATCAGAACTCAACTCCCCATCAAGTCTTTTTTCTTTCTTCTGGTTGTTTTGCCTACAAGAAATCCATATCATTCAATGCCTTCTTTTGCTCTTTCGATGGATTGGGTGATCAGTTTCGTCCGTTTCTCATCATTTTGCAGAAAGCATGAAAGAGTCTTAATCTCTTCAGCATCTTTGTCAAGATGCAAGTAAACTGACGACTTACCTTCTTCTCTTGAGTTCCACCATGTACTACTCTCCTTTTTTAGTTTCCCGGCTCCAGTTTATTTCAGTTTGGTCTATCTCTGGGGTGAATTGGAAAAAAACGTTGAGCAATTCATGAAAAAAGGTGACAATTGCTAGATCTATCTCAGTAGAATGAAGAGCTGCCAAGTTGAGCGAGTGATTATCACAGTTCAGAAATGTTACGTTTGGATTTATGTCTAAGAGACGTTTCTGCCGGCCAGACCGACGGCCACTCATTGTGGCTGCGTTATCATAGGTTTGATCTGTGCACAGATTAAAGTCTAGTCCAATGTCTTAAAGAGTTTTCAGAACAAGTTCTTCATTATGTTGTGCATCTGGCTTCACAATTTCAAAATAACCAAGGAATGACTCTTTTATTTCAAAATTCTCGACATCCAAGTAACGAACTTTAAGGGATACTTGTTCTTTGTGAGAAACATCTGGAGTGGAATCAAACATCAGAGAAAAGTAACAAACTTGCTTGACTTTCCCAACGATTGATTCCCTGTCGTTATTGCCCATCAAGCTTATGAACTAATTTTGAATTATTCAAGTGATGTTACGTAACTTCATCAAATTCTGCAAGAAATTTCAAAGATTCTAGGAAGTTCCCAGGACTGGGAGAATCCAGTTCTTCTTTGTGGCCAAGTCAGCTTGAGTCTGTTTTTGCTAAGTACTTGACAGAAGTTGCTACACTGCTGTATCTTTGTATGAATTTTCTGAATGGTGATACTTTTCTTCGCCATGTTCATGGTCTTCTTTGTTTTCAATGCTATTAACAGGTTTCTTCTTAAAAAACCCTTCAAATTTTCCTTGATTTTGCAGCCTCTCTCGTCTTTCTGTAGCACGCTTTTTCCGTTTCGGCAAGGGTGAAGTTTCTCTATAAAGAATAACATCCTTTACATTTCACAAATAAAAAATCTACAAAAAATTATGTATACTTTTTTCATCCGCCATGATTGTGAGATTTCGTCAGTCGAATAGACATAAGTATACGAACTATGATCCTTCTATTTATGTCTATAGACAGATGGATTGTAGCATGGACAAAAAATGGAAGATGACGTGTTTTACAACAACCGAAACTATGTTTTGATACTTTTAGTAAACTTTTTACCAGTTTTTATTTGCGTGATGATTTACGTAATTTTGAAATTATTAATCTGTATGGAATACATGCAACAGTGCCACTAATTCAGTGGCATCACTATGGTTGGTGTCACCCGATACGGACAATTCAGGGTGTCACCCCCCTCCCACAAGACTTCCACCATGAACAATGGTACACATTTCGAATGTTCCTGCTCTATACCAGTGCTTCTCAAAGTGGTGGGCCGAGGCCCCCTATAAACTGCCAAGTCCGATTCATATACTTTATTGTACGATTACGCAAAATTTAATTTCAAAATATAAGTAGAATGAAACTAGGCCTATACACGGCAAGATACATATTCACCGAAACATCACTACTCCATCGTGTGTGCTGCCTATTTTTGTCAAACTGTATGTCTGTTCTATACCTCCCTGTTCTCCTCCTTTCTCCCCTGAATTAATTAACTCATCCCTGACCCAATGATCCATATTCTTGAAAATACAATGTTTGATCTATATCCTTGTAAATACAATGCTCAACAATGCTCTCTGTATCACTAATCAAGCACATGTAGAAGTTTGGCGCCATGTATACGAAACCAGACAGTAGATAATTAGCTTATCACTGAGTTATCACAACATTTTTCTCTCGAAAATACAAGGACGCTTAGCCTTGCTTTTAATTCCAGCCTAACTAGGACATCTAACTTAACAGGTATGTGTCCCCTAAAAATACCAACTCTCTCTAAATGTGACCGTCATTGTACCTATGGCGCATTTCCAGCCATTCCAAAGTGTGTTATAAAAACATTACCGACTTGTGGTCGTTACAGAAGGCTTGGTCACGGCAGCGTGTGGCGGTTACAGCTAGTATTTAATATTTAGTCTTAAAATAAAAAAAATGGAAACTCGTTTGGGGGCCCCCCTCAAGCGGGGGCCCGGGGGCGTTCAAATTTGGACCCCCCCTCCCCCACCCTAGTTACGCCACTGGCAAAAGAAATGCTAAAAATCCTCGATTTCATGAGGGGGGGGGGCACGGGACTCAAACCTTGGTATACTCCCTTTTAGCCAAGTGTTGACCCAAATCCGAATCCGCATTCGAATCCGACGGATTTATATTTGCCAAATCCGAATCCAACGGATGCGGATTTTCATCAGCTCCGTCACATCCCTAATGCTAATGTTGTTTGTTTATTATTGTCATCAAGATATTTATTTATTCTAATTTTGTTTGTTTATTATTGCCATCAATATATTTATTTATTCTAATGCTGTTTGTTTATTATTGTCATCAATATATTTATTTATTCTAATGTTGTTTGTTTATTATTGTCATCAATATATTTATTTATTCTAATGTTGTTTGTTTATCATTGTAATCAATATATTTATTAATTTTATGTTGTTTGTTTATTATTGTAATCAATATATTTATTTATTCTAATGTTGTTTGTTTATTATTGTAATCAATATATTTAATTTTTCTAATGTTGTTTATCTTCTGTACATTAATGTGTCTGGACTCAAAATATTTTCAGTAAAACTTTCAATTAGCAAATATTATTGTTTATCTTTGTTTATTTCTGTCACGTCATGTTTTTGTTGATTAGTTTATTAAATTAATTTATAAATGTTTACAGTAAATAAATAAACAAATTGTTATGTCATAATCAAAAATCACAAAAAATGTAAATTATAATAATAAATAAATATCGAAAATAGGGGGACAGTCGACTACATCTATACAGAGAGTGTAAAACTGAAAAAAAGAAAATGTACATTGATCAGTTCAGTAATAATAAACAATTATTGAAAAATGGCGATGAGCTACCTCTAAAAGTTATTCAAATTTGCTAAAATAATTAGAATAAATAAATATATTGATGACAATAATAAACAAACAACATTAGAATAAATAAATATATTGATGACAATAATAAACAAACAACAAATAATTATATTGATGTCGTAATATAATAGAATGACATACAAATAAAATACAACACCGCCATATTGTTTGTTTACAAACAACTCACTTTACCCAACCAGCCCCGCTGTAACTAAGTTTAGAATTGAAACTTCCACTGTGGATAAGTTGATACAACCACCTTCATACTCCACACATTGAACTGTGGCTCCACTACTACCTGGACATGTACATGTTGTGTAGGTAAATTTATTTAATACACCACCCATCTGTCTTCTCTATCATAAAACAATTTTAAGGATGTGTGGCTGGCCTCAGTGTCATCAAACACCACATGTGTGGCTGTGTGTACATTAAATTCCCACCACACGTGGCTGGCCGTGTCTGAATGTTTACATTTTGTACACCAACATGTTGTATAGTTCTTCAAATGTTTACCTTCATATAGACCACCATATCCATCTGTAAACGTGTACACTCGACTCACCAACCCACTTTATGTTCTCCAGTTTGTTTTGTCTCTCATGTTGTAAAATGGATATGGAACTTTTGTCTTTGGCCAAAACTCTGGTCTGTGTGGATTGGTCATTTTAACATCAACTCTGACTGTCAGGTCAGCTGAAAATTTAATGAGTTCATACAAATCATTGTCACGATTACCTTCAGGTAGATGTTTTAAGGTGAATTTATCAACAGGTATAAACTGTCTATGACCTGGATTCTTCTCACAGCCAATAAAATGTTTGTGTAGATCAGCTTCTCCACCTTCTGACACCTGAGTTTTATGATCACCTGGAACAAACAAATGAACTTAAAATTTTAAAATTAAAGTAAGAAATATTTCAACATGTTAAACATTACAATTTCAAATATATCAAGTCCACATATTATGTCTGTTATATTACCACAATGTAAACAATATTAATAAATTGTGTTTCATTTTACCATATGGTTTATTTCCCATTGTGTGAGATTCACCGTCCACCAGTTGAGCTCAGCTGTGATACAAATTTAAGTCTGAAATAAACAAATCCATAATTCATATAAATAATATTATAGTTTACAAATGAAAATATCCCAACTCAGTCTAGTTAACTTAATAAAGTGATCTCAATATAAAGTTACATTGAAATTAAAACATAGTATAAATCAACACAGAAATCATCTAATAAAAAATTACCATAAAAAATCTTCTAATATTTAAGTCATTCAATTTTCCATCTGAGTTGTTTTGATCACCTGGAGATACAATAAATAAACTTTATGAAACAACAAGTATTTGTCTTTTGAACTTAATTAAAGTAAAAAAATACAAACATTAGAAATTCTTTGAAAATTCCAAATATTTACTGAATTATTGTTTGTTATTATGTCTCACTTTCTGCTCAGGTCATGTTAATTAAACTTACATTTTTAATTGTAACGATCCTTTTTATTTAGGCCATAGTGAAGCATTTATACATTCATAAATTAATAAGGCCGTAGCCTTTACTTTATCATTGCGTTCCAATTTTTTCTTATATAAAACTCTCCGCACAGCCCCCCTCCCCCCCCCCAAAAAAAACAAAATCCTGGCTACGGTCTTGTAGACAATTATGACATACTGAATGAGATAAATAATAGACCAGTGGTCCTCAGAGTAAGTATTGTTACCCACTGGTGGGTTGCAACCAGTTTCCAATGGGTTTTGATGAAATTTCAATTTAAAATGATCAAGAATCTATTAATTCCTAATTAAAACAATATTTCTCTTTACTTAACAAAACTAAATGTTTATAAATCAACAAAGTAAAAGTGAAAATGAGTATGGAGACATTCTACTTTGTTTCAGAGCCACACAATGTAAATGTACGCATGTATATTATATTTTTTTCTTACTGTATTTTTTTCTGTCTTTTTACATTTTGCTTTGTGGTTAGGCTATGAATATGAGAAATATCTTATGTTATGGTATGTTACAAAAGCAAAATAGTTGTTAAAGTAAGTCTCTAATCTTTAAGTTTGATAATCATTGTTAAGATTGCAATAGACAAACAAATAGGTTCTAATTAAATATGTATGATAAAACCATTCATACATTATTATATGGTAATATATAAAAAAACAAAGAAACAAGATAACAATAAATTTAATTTAAGAAAAGTAATCCGCTAAGCTAAGTGGCCAGATAATTAAAACCATCTCTGTGCCAACTGTAAATTCTCTAGCCTAAACTAATTATTACAATACTTAGTCTTCAATTTTTTTTTTACTGAAGGCTTACAAATTTAAAATTTAATAAATTAAGTCTAATTGATAGGATGTTTATAATTTATTTAAATATTGTTTTTTTTTTACTGAACTCACCATTGTTTATTTACTTTGTTCAGTTTTATATTATCTGATTAAATGTAGTCGACTGTGCACCTATTTTCGATATTTAAATGTTTATTTAAATAATTTCATGTTGAAGTTTGATAGTAGGACTGTGTGTACATAGATAAGATACCATCAGTTAACTGCATCGGCAGCATAATGAGCATATGCTGATATCCGCCTTGCATGGTTGCATGTATGGTTGATAAAAACAATCTGTAATTTGATTTTCTACTTAAAACTAACTGTTTTTTTTCACAAAATTTGATTGACATTTCATTGCTATGCTGATTTACCATAATACACGTTAATGAGGCCCGTAGCGTGCGTGGTCAAATAATGATGAAAACTGTCTGAAGTGCAATGTTTGGAAATTTTTAGGGCATTCTGTGTGCAAGCTACACTTAAGATAAATACATCATTCAACTCAGGATAAAACAATGAGTAAATACTCAAAATTACAGCCTGATACATTTTTATAGTTTTTGAAATATTCACTACGCAATATTCAATAATAGTGTATAATCATGCAATTTCATGCAATTTTTCACCAAGAAGGCGTTAAGACACCAACATGAAATTTTCACCAAAGCTAGTACTTGCCAAGGTTAACAAGTGTGCAAAATATGAAAAGTGTGAATTACTGTCCGCATGGTCATCTTGGGGTCGCAATAAGTGCAAAAATGGACGACCATGATGCTTAAAGGGGCCCACCATGAGTACACTATTATTGATTAACAGGAATTCTCTATCAAAATAATAAAGACATATACGGTACTTACTAATTGTATAACAAACATAATTTCATGTCTTATAGGTTCTTGGCTATACCGAGTCAAATATTGATAAAAACTGTCTGAAGTGCAATGTTTGGACATTTTTAGGGCATTCTGTGTGCAAGCTACACTTAAGATAAATACATAATTCAACTTAACACAAAACAATGAGTAAATACTGAAAATTTCAGCCTGATACCTCTTTTAGTTTTTGAAATATTCACGTTCAAACATCGCGAAAATGTAAATGTCACGCGCACTCGCAACTACCCTTAAAAATTTTAAAAATCATATCTCAGAAAATTTTTGACCAAATGGCCTAAACTTTTCAGAAATCACTCAACTTTGAATGTACCACAAGCCCTGAAAATTTCAGGAAGATCTGAGGGGGTCGGGTAAACAATTGTCAAAAAACTGGTTGAGTTGACATGGAATGACCCCTCTCTCATTTAAGACAACTCTCACGAAATTGATTCCGGTTGTCTGAATTTCAACAAAAACTGAATACATATCTTTGGTCCTCAAACAGCTGCCATCATCGTTGTCCATCAGCTCAGGAAATGATTGATTTTTATGGTAACTTGCATCGTCTAATATATATAACGACAGGTAAATATATAATGGCAGTAAAAAAAATAATCATTGGTGTGTTAGGGGTTACACCAAAAAAAATATAACTGACATTAAAACTCTGACATCTTGGAGGAAAGCCTCTCTCGCATTTTTCTCAGCCCTGAAAGTTTATTATGTGATTGTTACTTGGGGCCCCCTTACATTAACAGAGCTGGTCCTTCTTTGATGCGGCCTAGTTTAATGCATTTCCCTCTTGCTATAAATAGAACAACTCTTTTGCACATAATTCTTCCTAAACTTCAACTAGAAAACTATTTCGACATGGTTCCTAAGTAATGCTCGGATAGTCTATGTAAAACAACACGTAGTGCCGATAGCAACCAATTGATGGAAACATTACGGGCCGGATAGGTCAGTCTTGACCGACATAACTTGTAACCTCTGGACAGAGAAAACAAATGGAAAACGTATTTGTCACCCCAACTAACACGAACTAAAGAGAAATATAGAGGTATCGACATGATACAGAATTAACGTAACGGCGACATACTATAGAGATATCGTGCTGAAGACATAAAAAAGTGGCATCGTGTTGACGATGTAATATAGAGGTATCGTGTTGACGCATGACCATCCGACCCCTAAACAAGTCCCCACCTAAAACGGACAATTTTTAGGTGTTTTAGTACCCTTCTTTCATCTCTATCACATCCGGGAGTGTAATAGCTATGGTGGCACCACGGGAGACATGAAGGGGGACTTCAATTATGACCTAATAATGTTCTATGTCATCACCTGATATCTAAACAGTTACTCCTAGGTCAAAAGTTGCGCGCTTTGCCGCCTGATTATCTGACCCCATGATCTTTGAAAGGACCATCCTGACCATTCCTCAACTTTAATATTGACCATCCAGTTCTTTCCATGACGACTTTTAGTCCCTGCTACTTTCATTATAGTAAAACACAGGGTGTTGTAGGGTGAGACATGCCAACTCTTGTATACATGGTGTTGTAGGGTGAGATTTGCCAACTGTTGTATACATGGTGTTGTAGGGTGAGACATGCCAACTCTTGTATACATGGTGTTGTAGGGTGAGATTTGCCAACTGTTGTATACATGGTGTTGTAGGGTGAGACATGCAAACTCTTGTATACATGGTGTTGTAGGGTGAGACATGCCAACTCTTGTATACATGGTGTTGTAGGGTGAGATTTGCCAACTGTTGTACACATTGTGTTGTAGGGTGAGACTTGAAAACTTTTGTTTTACTCAGTGTTTGTAGGGTGATACTGGCCAACTTTTGTACACAGGGTGTTGTACGGTGAGATTTGCCAACTTTTGTACACAGGGTGTTGTAAGGTGAGATTTGCCAACTTTTTTACACAGTGTTTGTAGGGTGAGATTTGCCAACCTTTGTACACAGGGTGTTGTAGGGTGAGACTTGTCAACTTTTGTACACAGGGTGTTGTAGGGTGAGACTTGAAAACTTTTTTACACAGTGTTTGTAGGGTGAGATTTGCCAACCTTTGTATACAGGGTGTTGTATGGTGAGACTTGCCAACTTTTGTACACAGGGTGTTGTATGGTGAGACTTGCCAACTCTTGTTCACAGGGTCTTGTAGGGTGAGATTTGCCAACTTTTGTACACAGGGTGTTGTAGGGTGAGATTTGCCAACTTTTATACACAGGGTGTTGTAGGGTGAGATTTGCCAAGTGTTGTACACATGGTGTTGTATGGTGACACTGGCCAACTTTTGTACACAGGGTGGTGTATGGTGAGACTTGCCAACTTTTTTACACAGTGTTTGTATGGTGATACTGGCCAACTTTTGTACACAGGCTGTTGTAGGGTGATACTGGCCAACTTTTGTACACAGGGTGTTGTATGGTGATACTGGCCAACTTTTGTACACAGGGTGTTGTAGGGTGATACTGGCCAACTTTTGTACACAGGGTGTTGTTTGGTGATACTGGCCAACTTTTGTACACAGGGTGTTGTAGGGTGATACTGGCCAACTTTTGTACACAGGGTGTTGTATGGTGATACTGGCCAACTTTTGTACACATGGTGTTGTATGGTGATACTGGCCAACTTTTGTACACAGGGTGTTGTATGGTGATACTGGCCAACTTTTGTTTTTCACGGTGTTCCCTTTATGTCTCCCGCGGTCCTAGGTCATCGCACTATCGGCTATAGTGGGGATGAGAGAAGGGCAGAATAAAACCGTCCCATTGGTGGTGTATAAGACCTAACAGATTTAATTTCAGTCTTACATGGACTTCACACATCAACGATGGTGTCTCTAAGGTAGTCCGGATCCACCCCACCCCCATCCCCCAAGACAAATCTTGTTACTTGACATATGATGATGTTGACGATTCAATTGTTTGTTAAGTATTTTATTAAACTGTTATAGATTTATTTAAAATAAAGCATTTACACCAATTAACTTCTAATGGAAATTATCCTTGAACTTACTGTACTGACAGGCGTAACCGAAGTAACCGCCTATACACCTGACATTTCTCTCACAATGACCGTCGTCCTGACACTTGTCGTTGACACAGTTGCAGAGAAACATTTTATTTGGTCCAACCCACTTAATGTCAGAGGCTGGCATACCAACGTTACATTAATAAACAAACATTAGTGACAGAGGCTGACATACCAACATTACAATGGTAAACAAACATTAGTGACAGAGGCTGACATACCAACATTACAATGGTAAACAAACATTAGTGACAGAGGCTGACACACCAACATTACAAAGGTAAACAAACATTAGTGATAGAGGATGGTATACCAACATTACAATAGTAAACAAACATAAGTGATAGAGGATGGTATACCAACAGTACTATAGTAAACAAACATAAGTAACAGAGGATGGTATACCAACATTACACTAGTAAATAAACATTAGTAACAGAGGATGGTATACCAACATTACATTAGTAAACAAACATAAGTAACAGAGGATGGTATACCAACATTACAATAGTAAACAAACATTAGTAACAGAACTGAAATAAAACTCATACAAAATGTACAAACATATTGGAACTGTACACTTGAACCCACTCAGTAGTAAGGGATGATGCTTTGCGTGTTTTCATTTAAAATATCCTAGGTAAAGTATATTTGGGGTCCATAGGTAAAGTATATTTGGGCGTCCATAGGTAAAGTATATTGGGGGTTCGTAGGTAAAGTATATTGGGGGTCCGTATTTAAAGTATATTTGGGCGTCCATAGGTAAAGTATATTTGGGGTCCGTAGGTAAAGTATATTGGGGGTCCGTAGGTAAAGTAAATTTGAGGTCTGTAGGTAAAGTATATTTGGGGTCTGAAGGTAAAGTTCATTTGTGGACCTCACACAAAAGACGTAATTCAGGAGAATATCGGGGCTCATAATTATTGACAAAACGGGGCCCCTTCTGAAAACGTACAAATGTTGAATTATATCAGACTATTTTCTTGTGTCTGGCAAAGAAATAGTCCCAACGGTGGGAATGGGGGGAGAGAGAGATTTGGGGCTACTTCGTTTATCCTTTAAACGGCCCTGGTTATGTGAAAACTTTAATAGACAAAAAAATATTTCTTTGTTGTTTTTTCCCACAGTAATCTCAAATATTTTCTTTTTTTGAAACTTGCCCCTAATCTTTACATTTTAACTTGTTTCTATCTGACATGATGGAGGTTAGAGGTTAGAGGTTCAAAGTTGAAATATCAAAATTAAAGGTTTTTACTTAATCCACAATGACTTACTCGACTATGATAAAGAAAAATATTGACTTGCCTGATTTATTTTCCAATGCCATTTGCAACAACAAACATACACATAGTTTGATCTCTTTCATAGTTGCGCGATATAGCTATATATTAAATAGAAATCAATTCTAATAGATAAAGTCAACAAACTTATTTCTTCATATGAAAAAGAATGAATACATGAAAACTATATTATAAAAACTATAATTCAGAATCCATTAAAGTTTGTTTCACTTGAGAACAGGTAATAAGACTGAAACCAAAACAAAGATATACTTCAATAAATCTTAGAATTATTTTAGAAGCCTGCACTAATGAACGTGTATTTATTTCAATGTGGTGCGTACGTCAAATCACCTATTGAATAAAGCCAACAGGTCAAAATATCAAAGCATTTTCTTGGGCATGAATTATTGTGTAGCACCTTCTTAATATGAAACCGAAAACGTGTTCAGGACTTTATCCAAGTTTATTAGACTCACAGATTATGCGCTGTTTTACGCTAGACTTCAGTACAATTTTAGCTGCGCTGTTTCCGCTAGACTTCAGTACAATTTTAGCTGCGCTGTTTCCGCTAGACTTCAGTACAATTTTAGCTGCGCTGTTTCCGCTAGACTTCAGTACAATTTTAGCTGCGCTGTTTCCGCTAGACTTCAGTACAATTTTAGCTGTATTTACAGTTTATGTAATTAGTGAAATTAAAGTTAAACCTTATTCAATAAATGAGTTTAATATTTCCACGTCGTTCGTAAAGATGTAGTAAACATTTACTAGGTCTCTGGCCTTCCGTACAATTCATTTTCCTCATCATCGCTGTCTTCTTCCCCTCTCTCACTCCCAGATCTCGTGTTGTCTTTCTCCCTCTCATCAGTCTTTATGCTTCTTTGTCTACGCTGTCTTTTTTCATAACACTAGATTGTGTGAGCGACACTGTTTGAACTTTTAATATACATGGAATAGTAACTGTGATTAATCGACCTCAAATGTAACTGTGAACTAACGACCTCAAATGTTACTGTGAACTAACGGCCCAAAAAGTAAATGTGAATTAACGACCTCAAATGTAACCGTGAACTAACGACCTCAAATGTAGCCGTAAACTAACGACTTCAAATGTAACTGTGAACTAATGACCTCAAATGTAACTATGAGCTAATGACCTCAAATGTAACTATGACAAAACGACCTCAAATGTAACTGTGAACTAACGACCTCAAATGTAACCGTGAACTAACGACCTCAAATGTAACTATGACAAAACGACCTCAAATGTAACTGTGAACTAACGACCTCAAATGTAACTGTGAACTAACGACCTCAAATGTAACTGTGAACTAAGGACCTCAAATGTAACTGTGAACTAACGACCTCAAATGTAACTGTGAACTAACGACCTCAAATGTAACTGTGAACTAACGACCTCAAATGCAACTAAACAGCGTTAAGCGGGGTCTTACTGTAGCTAAAAAATGTTTAGGAGAGTTCATTTATATATTCTAGTCCAAAGCATACATGTAAATATACTAGTCCACTAGTATTCATGTATATATACTAGTCCATAGTATTCATTTATATGTACTAATCCAATGTATTCATTTATATATACTAGGCAAATGACATAACATCATTAAAGTTGTTATAAGTACTTATTACGTATTTACAGGTGGGGACATAGCACAGGGCTTCGATGTGTCGCTGATGTTGCTACTCACTATTCACGCTCTTGTGGAAACATCTTAACAACAACTTGTATTGAGTGGTATATCTACCAAGAATGTCTTACATTTATTTATTCAAGATAAAACAGGGGGGGGAAATATTTATAACTCGTTTTAAAATTTCGAAAAAATACTAGATTCTCACACTACGTAGAGAAATGTTGTAACTGGCATATATATGTAACTGGCATATGTATGTAACTGGCATATGTATGTAATGAATACAGAAGGAGTACTCTAATACATTCTCAATCAAAGAAAAAAAAAACCCAGAAATAACACAATGACGTTAGGATTTCTAAAAGGAGTGCGGTATGTTAAAAGTTTGCCCCGAGTGGAGCAAAATATATTTACTATATTAACTAGAACTGATTGAGTCTCATGTGGGACTAAGACGTGTGACCCTAATAGTTCTAATTTTGCAAACAACATGACAAATTGTGTCCCTTGTTAAATATGTTAATTTCTTTGACATTTTACATACTAGCTATATGGCTGTATTCAAAAATTGAAAATAGTTCATTAAATTTCTTGTAGTTTTCTTGTATGGTTAAAGTAGTCAAAATCATCAAAGTGCGAGGTCGTTCGATAAACCACTTGACTATCGAAAAGAGTCAATGGATATTTCAAGTCCTGTGTAAATTCTCCGTTATATCTCATGTGATGCATTTATGGTCATTGTACTATCGGCTATCAGTAGTTTATAGGATCCATGAGATTTCATCTCATACATACATGGACTTAACACACACTCACCAAGCACTTATGTCGGCACAACGGAACCCCAACCAAGACAGTCAACCTAATAAAAAAAAAACTCCTATACTGGCATTAAAGAATATTTATTTTTATGAAAATAATGATGATATTTGTAATATACAAATCTTAAAGATTGCTTATCTTAAGATATTCCGTTTGTTTCCCGACTCTAGATTCCAAAACTTTAGAATGTTTTATGTTGAGTCATTGTGTGTGTGTGTGTGTGTGTGAAGTCCCTGAGATTAATTCTCTTAGATTCTATAAATCAGTAATGAGACTGTGTTTATGGTGCCCTTCTTTTATCTCCATCATAGCCGATAGTGTGATGGAGGCACCACGGGAGATATAGCGGGACTTAAGTCATGACCTGAAATAGCCGTTGGTCCTCACCGGAGATCGAACCAGGGACCCTTAGGTCAACGGTCGAACGCTTTATCACACGACCATCAGTTACGTCTCTTAATTCCAACAAGAAGAAATAAAAAGTTTTTTTCCTGAAGTAAAACATTCAACGGAAAATATATCGATTCAAAATCGATACAACAGACATGTCAAAAGATGCATCGCTTGCAGAAGATAGCCGATAATTTTTGAAATTAGTTTCAGGAGGAGTCTTCAAAAATTACCGTAACACTTGTAGACATAAAGTAAGAAAAAAAAAAGGCATTAGGATGTAGATTCGCATCTGCATCAATCAGGGAAACAAATTAGGCAGCTTTTTCGTCTCAACATAAACAAAAATAATTCTTCACGTTGGTATTACTTTATTAATTGTATTATTATTATTATGAACGAATTGTTATTTTAGTTTATTAGTATTTGTTTTTGTACTAAAAAAGGAAAAACTAAAACATTTGGCTGGTATTTAAGTGTCCAAAGAAAAAAAAAAGCCAAACCCTAGCCGGTGACCTAAAGAGGCGTTTGGGTTCATGTGAGGCAGTAATTTAGTTTTTAGGCTTTTACGATACAAGAAAAAAAAATAATGGGGTACGTGCAGTGGCGAATTTAGGCCTAGGCGCGCTAGGCGCGCGCCTAGGGCCCCAGATAATTTAGGGGCCCCAAAAACCTGGTTTTATAAAAGAAATAAAAAATAAAAAATCCGGTTGCTGTGAGGGTTTTGGGAATTCCACAAATCTATAAATAGTATTTCAGACTGGTAAACAATGCGAGTTGTCGAACGTCGTTGACTGTGTCTTGCTTGCTGTGACGTATTAATAAAGTTGGCGCTAGTGTTCGAAGTGACAAGTAACGTACGGTACGTACCTGTAGTTGGCGCACCTTACGTCACAGATTTTAATTAATAATTAAAATTCAAATTTTAATTTTTTGCAAATTGCAATAACTAATTGTTAATTGCCAGTTTATTACACTATTTTGATAATTTTGTTCTTGCTACCCACTACTCTTTGTGTGGATGAATGATCATTGATCATTTTTCCTTTACTGTTGTAGCTGATTGCGACACAATCGTTTCATTAAAACTATGTCTATGAGACAATATCCCTCAGGTGCAAAAAAGCATGATATCCAAAAGAAAAGAAAAGCAGAAGATGCGAAAAACGAAGGCGCATTGTTGACATTTTTAGCGAAACGACCGGTAATCCCACCATCAGAAACTACTCAAACAGAAATAAAAGCTAATGATCCAAGTCCAGTCGTCTCGGCAACAGCCAGTATGGATTCTGAGCCCGAGCCAACAGACTTGCCAGAACCTGAACAACCGGCTGAAGGTTCTATACCGGAGGAATCCGTGAGTAGTGAAACTGTTGATGATAACAACTGTGGTGAAATTTTGACAGATATTGCTATGTGGCCAGCGAATTTGACAGAAACCATGCGTAATTTGGATTTCAAACCAAAAAATGTTGGCGACCTTTCACGCGCTGGAAGTTGATGACAGATCGTGGGAGGAAAATATTTTCGTCATTTGTCTGAATATAGCTTTTACTTAACCAAGGCGAATTGCCAAAAAGAAAGACGTGAATGGTTAGTGTTCAGTGAAACTAGTGGAAACGTGTATTGTTATGTATGCAAACTTTTTCCAAATAAAGCTAGTCAATTTTCAACAAACGGGTGTTCTGATTGGAAAAATATTGCCGCCAAAATTTCTAAACTTGAGAATTCGTATGGGCACGTTCAAGCAATGTGCACTTTCGCTAAACGCTTGAACGCAAACGGGCGTATTGACGAACAGATGGCCAAACAGTTAAATGATGAAAGGCAATACTGGAGAGAAGTTCTACGAAGAATTGTAGCAACTGTACAGTTTCTTCCCTCTGAAGGCTTGGCTTTTCGTGGTCATGCCAACAATGACGGTAATTTTACCAGTTGCTCGAATTACTTGTCAAAATTTGACCCTTTCTTAGCAAATCATACTGCACGGTACGGTAACAAGGGAAGTGGTTCTGTCAGTTATTTGTCACATGCTACTTGTGACGAATTTATTAAAATAATCGGCAATGCTGTCAGAGATCAGTTTATATCAGAAGTAAAGAAATCGATATATTTCTCTTTGATTGTTTATTCAACACCTTATGTTAGCCACGTGGACCAGCTAACTATAATACTCAGATATGTTCTCATTGATGGTGAAATTAACGAACGATTTTTAACTTTTGTTGACATCTATGCTCATGACGCTCAAAATCTGGAGCAAGTGATACTAGACATTTTGAAGAACTGGAGATTAGATATCACAAAATGCAGGGGACAGAGCTACGACAATGCTTCTAACATGTCTGGCAGATAATCTGGCTTGCAGGCTCGAATCAAGGCACACAGTCTCCTTGCAGTTTACATTCCCTGCACCAGCCATAGCTTGAATCTAGTTGGTAATGCGGTTGCAGAATCGTCGCTTTCAGCAGTATCATACTTTGACTTTATTCAACATGTTTATGTTTGGTTCTCAGCATCCACACACAGGTGGATCATCCTTAAAAGTCATCTAGTCGAAAATGGATGCACCATAAAGAAAGTTTCGGACACAAGATGGTCAGCTAGAGCGGAGGCAGTGTTTGCATTGCATCAGAACTACATTGGTATTCAGGAAGCTCTTCTTCAAGCAGCCGAAGATCGTCGTCAGAAGGCAGCTGTAAGAAATGAGGCTAACGCTCTTGCTAATATAATGGATCTTTTTGAAACTGCATTGATGACTGTTCTTTGGGATACAATTTTACAGCGGATGAATGCAACCAGCAAATCCATGCAAAATTCAAATTTATATCTTGATGCTGGTGTAAATCTTCTAGAATCACTGAAGTTATTTATTAACAACGAAGTCCGAAACGATTTCACTCGTATTGAAGAGCGAGCAGCATTGCTTATGTATGAACGAGGATCTCAAAGACTGTAAATATCAAGATGAAGTGAGCCGCAAGAAGAAGCGAAAACCTTTTTCTGATGAAAGCAATGAACCGGAAGTTATTTTAACTGGTCGTGATAATTTTACTGTTAACACGGTAAACGCCATTTGCGATAAATTGATCACGGAACGTGATAACAGAGTCGAAGCATACAAAGGTATACATGATTTGTTCAGTCTATTTTTCAAGGACATTGTAGATGACTTGAACACAAAGATCTCGGCCTTGATCGAAGAATACAAAGACGATGTTACCACTGCCGATGAAATCAAACAGTTTTTGCATTTCGCTAAAGAAGAAGGCGCTAAATCTGCGGTAGAGATGTACCAGCTTATAGCAGTGGGTGGACTACAATGTACATTTCCCAATGTGGAAACCTTTCTAAGAATCTTTCTCACCATTCCTATATCAAACGCAACTGGAGAACGGTCATTTTCTATGTTGAAAAGGATCAAGAATTACTTGCTGAATTCCATCAGCCAATGTAGGCTGGGAGATTTGTCTATTTTATGCATTGAATCAAAGGTGACATTAGAATACGATTTCAATGCGCACATTGACACGTTCGCGAAATTGAAAAGCAGGAAAAAAGTTATATAACTGTAAAAAACTGACAATTGTAAGTTCTAGCTAGTATGCATAACTATGTAGTATGCATGTTAAATAATACATGAGTGTTCTGACTATTGTTGTATTCTGATCATTTTTAAATGCCTTATAGGCGAGGGGGCCCCAAATTGGTCATGCGCCTAGGGCCACAGTTTTGGTAAATACGCCTCTGGGTACGTGGATTGAAAGTTTTGGAAACACTGGCTTAGATAAATGACGGATTTTTTTTAACTCCTGGAAATTACGTCCTAACTATTAGAATAAGGTTCCTTTAACCATTGAGGTATATTGAGGCAGATGATGTGTAACATTCTGCTTGAGTGGTTAGCACGACGCCCAGCCGCCTCGTTGAAAATTCCCACGATCCAGTAATCCAAAAATAGACCGGTTTAGGCAGATTTAAATGATTTCCAAACTACTTGGACCCGCGTCAAAAAGGGTCTTGCGATTGAAAGTAATGTACTTTATATGTTTGATAAACATATTCATATATACAAGAGATATATATATTTTTTTTTAAATGACTACATGTAAGAACTACAGACTTCAGCTTAATTAGTGAACCATTGTGTTTGTATAACTTGACGCGATATAAAAAACTATAATATGTAATTTTTATTGAAGTCAGTTTAAATTAGTGAAAGCTGGTGTTTGGAAGATACGTTGCTATATCAAACGAACCACTACAAGTAAGTCTTACAGAGAATCATTATATTTACTGTTAGGAAATAAACTCCTTCCTATTTATTTCACTCAATCAATTCAAGTATATAGTCACAGTACAGGACCCACTCAATCCAAGTATATAGTCAAAGTACAGGACCCACTCAATCCAAGTATATAGTCACAGTAAACGACCCACTCAATCCAAATATATAGTCACAGTACAGGACACACTCAATCTAAGTATATAGTCACAGTACAGGACCCACTCAATCTAAGTATATAGTCACAGTATAGGACTCACTCAATCCAAGTATATAGTCACAGTACAGGACCCACTCAATCCAAGTATATAGTCACAGTACAGGACCCACTCAATCCAAGTATATAGGCACAGTACATGACCCAACCAATCCAAGTATATAGTCACAGTACAGGACCCAACCAATCCAAGTATATAAGTCCCAGTACAGGACCCACTCAATCCAAGTATATAGTCACAGTACAGGACCCACTCAATCCAAGTATATAGTCACAGTACAGGACCCAACCAATCCAAGTATATAGTCACAGTGTACAGGACCCAACCAATCCAAGTATATAAGTCCCAGTACAGGACCCAACCAATCCAAGTATATAAGTCCCAGTACAGGACTTAATCAATCAAATTAATTTGACTAATTTAACAAAATCAGACTCCTTCCATGCATGACAACTTTTAACAAAAACTGGAACCCACCTCCAACATGCAAATGTTATATAACATGAAGTCTCATTTATACCGTTGTCATTCACCTGTTAACTCTTTAACTTTTACACACTGATAATAAGTACGCATGCTCCTTCTCTTTGAAGTTTAATTAGGTTGGTGCAAGTAGTATACTTATCGGGGCCCATAAAGTACGCACCTTCCTTCTCTTTGAAGTTTAATTAGGTTGGTGCAAGTAGTATACTTATCGGAGCCCAACCCTGGTGACCTCCATTGTGGTGCGCGTTTGTTGTCTATCCGGGCCTCGACCGATCCGGCATGGTTAGCATTATCTGTTGACCAATGGTAGTCCAATGTATTCATTTATATATAACTAGTACAATATATTTCTAAAATTCATATAAAAATCGTCGTTTTAAACTCATCAATTTATTTCAATTATCAGACAATAAAATTAGCTCATAGAGTATCTGGCGTCGATTTTCATTTAATGATTTTAAAACAAAGCGCAGGGTAAACTTTCCAAAAGTAAGACGTTGTTGACGTCATGAATTCTTTTAACACCCCCCCTACCTCAGTCAGCAACTTTTAAGCTTTTTCAGACCCCCCCCTCCCCCCAAATAGTAGACGTAATAAAAGAACACGCCCTATAATTAAATCTTTTTTCAATAACATTTCTGTAAATATATAAATGTAATCAGTTAATGTTTATATCATGTTATAAAGTGTTCTTTTTTTCATGGTTACACTACTTTAATTAGTGTCACCAAATTAATATCTGCTGTATTCACTGACCTCTAGAATAGAAATGAGTGTAATTAGTACACAGAGTGTTAAACTGTATTATACTAATGGGTGTAATTAGCATAGAGACACCGCTTTTAACTCTACTATAGTATTGGGTGTAATAAGTACCTTTTGTTTTACTTTTTCTAATGACACATGTTTTTAATGGTAGGGGTTCAAAGGTTAAGGGTTGTATATTGGAATTAATTTAAGCCAATCAAACAATTATGTAGGGCGTAGGTCAGTGTTTATATGCCAATAAAAATATAATTTATTCGTAGCCAACCGAGGAATATGTTGAGTAAATATTAGTAGTAGTTAGAGTCTAACGGTGAGAGTAAATAGAAAGATACAGACAACATTCAACATGTTGATTTGTTTAGGTAGGTCATTGGGTGTTGTGACTTGGTATAGGTCCCGCTAATTTCACTGGTCTTCTTCATCTTCTTGCTTTGGCTCTACAGCCCATTTAGGACCCTGACCTACCATACTACTTTTCCCACAAATGACACTGGCTGTGGATCCCACAAATGACACTGGCTATGGATCCCACAAATGACACTGCCTATGGATTCCACAAATGACACTGGCTGTGGATCCCACAAATGACACTGGCTGTGGATCCCACAAATGACACTGGCTGTGGATCCCACAAATGACACTGGCTATGGATCCCACAAATGACACTGGCTATGGATCCCACAAATGACACTGGCTGTGGATCACACAAATGACACTGGCTGTGGATCCCACAATTGACACTGGCTATGGATCCCACAAATGACACTGTCTATGGATCCCACAAATGACACTGGCTGTGGATCCCACAAATGACACTGGCTATGGATCCCACAAATGACACTGGCTATGGATCCCACAAATGACAATAGTCATAGTTGTGTCGAATAACACAAATACCCACCCCTCCCGATTGTTTAATATTGAATCTTGTGTGAAAGGAATCAATGGTAAATAATAAACTTCAAACTGGGATCTTTTAACAATTACTTTTCACTAATTAATGTCCTAAAAAATGGTCAAATTATCGGCTATGTAGTTTGTCACTCCGTGTGAAGTGTAATTATTATAATTTTCTGAGAGAACTGACTGATACAGATTGATAAATACTTTATGTGAAAACAAATGAACCCATTCAGCAGCCATAGATTCAAAGCCCCAATTCAAATAGTTGAGTTCCTTACTGACATCAACAAGTCTAACACTATTGATAGTTTGGAATATCTCAACACTTCCAGTTACGTCTGTAGGAAAGAGGGTCTCAAAACTAAAACTGATAAAAAAAAATTACCTGACATCATTCATTCACCAAGAATGTTTGAAAGATTTGAGATTTATCACTACTGAGACTGTATTTACCTAAAGTTTAAATTTTCACAGTATTTAAATAAACTTCACAGAAAGACAAAAAAGGACTTAAAATAGATTCTGATAATAAATTGTAGTAAAAAGAATCAAATCAGGTATAGTTTTAAATCATGGATTGTCCAAAGCGCGGTCCGCGACATATTTGAATGCTGCGGCCTACAAGAAGAGTCGTACATTTGTACACTTTGTAAGGTAGTAATTAAAAAAAATAAAAGCAAAACTTATAAACAAACATTTAAACACCATTAGGGAATATATTAAAAAATGTAAACAAAAGCTGCATATTTTGTATTCTATCATTTTGAAAAAACTTTGCATAGTCTAAATATTATATTGTTGTTGACTACATGTGATTATAATTAATTTTCAATTGAATTGAACAATAAGCGGAATCCAACTTAGTACTTTGATGAGTGCTAGTATTCCAATTGTAGAAAAACGTAGATTACACAATTTAGGTCTATTTAATAGTATGTAGGCATATTGCTTTTCACGGACATTTTAATTTATTTCCGGTGCAACACTTACATTACTATTATTGCCTTCAGAATAAGGGATATCTCAGATGCGTCTCCTAGAGTCACACGTTGCCCTTCGGTAGGTTTATGCGGCTTTCAATGAGTCAGATTTCGTTCACTTATCTAATTCCATGGGCTCACTAATTCATATTACAATTATATCGATGAGGCTCTGGAAAGTATATTTTAACATGCTATTAACAACCACATTCGTGACACCCCTCTGGTATTATAATACATTGTTAAAAGAAAGTTATTTTGAATTATAAGTTTTTTTCGCGTCAGACAGTAGGGGACGATGGGGAAGGGGAGGCCATCCATCTTCGGGTCTCGTGCATTGGCTTACATATTAAAACCGGTTATAATCGACCTTGTGTTGTGCGTGGCTATAGCTAGTACAGTGTATAGAAAAATATATAATTTTTGTTACGTTTGCGGAATTCCCGAATATTTTAATATGAAATAAACGTAATATTTTTAGAACTATTAAAACTACCTCCGCACGGAATCATTTCCTTTTTTTCAGAAAAAAAATTCAATATATTTAGACTAGCTAAAAGAAAATGAAAAACGTTTTAATAATTACTTTAGTAGTCTGATTAATTAAGATTAATATATTTCTTTGACCTAATTATGGTGACTACGGAAAAAAATTTTGTTGTACACAGTTGTAAGCTTTTTGTCTATACAGTGTGTGTCTATAAATCAGTAAGTTTGATAGTTATTACTTTCTCACAAATCTAACAATAAATTTTCATTACTTATCTCATTTTTTTTTTAATTTAACATGTGTAATAATTAAAGATTAATAGATAAAACTAAAGATAAATGCATTAAGTTGATTAAATACTCGTTTAAAATTATCACATATCGATCTTTAAGTAACAATATCGATATTAGAAAGTGAACAATTTTATTCTTAATTAATATAATGAATATGTGGCAACTGTTTGTTTTTTAGTTGTTTTTTTTTAATTTTATATACATCGAGTATTAACAGAACACACACACACACACACACACACACACACACACACACACTGTCTTTGTTTACAGCAAACTAGTAAAGTAGTTTAATACATTGGAAACATTATTAAATAAAACAACTATATTTATCGATACTGGTTTTTTTTTGTTTTGACTGACTAGTCAGTTTCTCTCTATTTTTATTTTTATTTGGTCTTTAAAGATCAACAAATTTTAAAAGAAAGATATTTACCATTTAAAATGTTCTCTTAATCCATTTTCATCCATTTTTTTAAAATATAAAACTAGAATTTCTAGAAAAGAAATTAAAGACTGTTGAAAATTTAGTTGAAACAGTTTTTATAAATGTTATAATCATCCTGGCCACATTTTATATTTTCAACTAGCAGATAAATTGATGATTAAATTGTTGCCTAGTGTTGCGTAGTGGAAGGACGATTGCAAATCCTTGCCATGAACTGATCGTTGTCTTGGAGTATGAGAGAGTTTTATGCTAGTGGTCTGATGACAATATTTGTATTTCACAGCTCACGTTCAGTCTCCGCTAATAAGTCAACAATACCGGTTCCTTTGCTGACAAAACAAGTTTATTACGTATATACATTGACGCCAGTTCGTCTCACATACAGCACTTCAGCTTACGTCCCGCTCTTCCGCTCATGCTCTCACTCTGCTCTCTAGTGTTCTCGTTGTCTAAGTTTCTGTCTGTCTCCTGTCTCTCTTACATACAAAATCGTCCACCTTTCATACAGCAAACAATTAGTTTGGCATCAGTGATTTTTTTAGAACCCCTAACCACTGCTAGCCCAAATAACACATCCCTTAGGATAATGTGACGGATCTGTGAGATGGGAAAGAGATTGACACCTAAACAAGGGACCTATAAACTTTCTAACTAAGCATTCCCCTCTGAGTAAATTCTACCGTAACGGCAATCCTAAATAAACCTAGCCTTACCTATAATTTACTGACCGGTTCATTGACACTAAAACTGCGCTCCACGTATCACGGTAATTTTTCTATAAGTATTTGTTCCCCAGTGCCCACCCGTTGTTCCCTATCAATCAACGACTCCCATGGTAAGTATTTGTTCCCCAGTGCCCACCCGTTGTTCCCTATCAATCAACGACTCCCATGGTAAGTATTTGTTCCCCAGTGCCCACCCGTTGTTCCCTATTAATCAACGACTCGCATGGTAAGTATTTGTTCCCCAGTGCCCACCCGTTGTTCCCTATCAATCAACGACTCCCATGGTAAGTATTTGTTCCCCAGTGCCCACCCGTTGTTCCCTATCAATCAACGACTCCAAAGGTAAGTATTTGTTCCCCAGTGCCCACCCGTTGTTCCCTATCAATCAACGACTCCCATGGTAAGTATTTGTTCCCCAGTGCTCACCCGTTGTTCCCTATCAATCAACGACTCCCATGGTAAGTATTTGTTCCCCAGTGCCCACCCGTTGTTCCCTATCAATCAACGACTCCCATGGTAAGTATTTGTTCCCCAGTGCCCACCCGTTGTTCCCTATCAATCAACGACTCCAAAGGTAAGTATTTGTTCCCTCAGTGCCCACCCGTTGTTCCCTATCAATCAACGAGCTCCCCACGGTAAGTATTTGTTCCCCAGTGCTCACCCGTTGTTCCCTATCAATCAACGACTCCCATGGTAAGTATTTGTTCCCCAGTGCCCACCCGTTGTTCCCTATCAATCAACGACTCCCATGGTAAGTATTTGTTCCCCAGTGCCCACCCGTTGTTCCCTATCAATCAACGACTCCCATGGTAAGTATTTGTTCCCCAGTGCCCACCCGTTGTTCCCTATCAATCAACGACTCCAACCTAGTGGTCTGCCACGGTAACCTGTCGTTTAATGGATTTAGTTATCTGGTCACAATGACACGCCTCCTTCGCTAGCTGACCGCTGAGGTGACCTCCCCTGAGATTTGTTCCTGACACCTTTAAATTATTGTGCTAAAAAACTTCTTCGTAACACATTGCTATTTTAAAATGATTTACGAAATTATCTGCTTTTAAGATTTACCTGAAGCTTTATTAATTGTAATTTAACATAACCCTAACCCTAATCTTGCTCGTATTGAGCTCCATTTTGATTCGCCCCATTGTCTTAATTTGTGTCAATAACTTTGGGGTAAAAAATCCCATTTTTATTGACATTATAAGTCAATACTAATACTTGTATCTAGTATCTTTCAAATTATAAAAATTAATACTATCTATCTAACAACTAAATAATTGTCATAAAGTTTTAACATAATTTATTGAATATATAGTGCCAAGAGTATGATGAGAGAGTAAGAGCTTATCTCTAGCATAATTTATTTATTTTATTGTGTTTATACCGGAGAAAATCTTATTCATGGTAGAATAAAAAAATCTAAAATTAGCCAAATACTTTAAAAAATAATAATAATTTATTTTTAAGGTGCAATATAGTTTAAATTTTCTAATCTTTTAGGAAAAAATTTGGTTTTCTCTCTTGAATTTATAATTTATTGTATTTTTCCTCACTTCTGATTTTGATTTACCTTTTTTTTTAAATTCGTTTAATTTAATTCTTTTTAAATTGTATTTAAATCTTATGTTTGTTTATTAGTGTTAGAAATGTTTACATTTTTTTTTATATTTTCTTTAATGTCAAAGAAATAAAAGAAATATCAATTTTTTTTTTATTTACATGTACATAAAGAAGATTCTATATGTCCAGTGTAACACTTTTAAAAGAAGCTAGTCTCAAAAAAAAAGAGAGTAGGAGACAGAATACTTTTATACGCCCCACCCTGTATTTACAATTTTATTTTGTAGATTTACTAACATTTTGTTATGTAAAATAAAAAGAAATATAGTTGTAATTAAACATTTATAGATTCTCAATCATTTACTGAAAAATTGAAATTATGTCAGAACCCATAAGAAGTTTGTCCGCAACCCGTAAGTGGGTCATATCAGTTACATTGAGAATCACTGTTCTATTAAATATCTTTATGTTTCATAAATGTCATAACTAGTCATAACTAGTGTACACCTAACACTTTTTATCCTTTTGTTAAAAATCAATGTCCTTGAATTTTTTTTTTCAATTTTCATGATTATTTAATTGTAAAACAAAATTTTTAAACCGCGAAAAATTCTTTATAGTAAAAAATGTATATTTTAAAAATCGTATAGTTATATTTATTAAAATAGTAGCAAGGAAGTAAAAATAATAAGTATGAAATTGATTTCGGCTGTGCATTAGATCGAAAGTGGAGAATTAATACAACAGTATTCCAGTTTAAAATACAATCATGAAAAAATCGGATCTGCCCGAAACCAAAAAATAACCTAGTCTACCGATCACGTCTAAGGGTACGGCTAGTATCTACATTATTCTACATACATAATTTTCATTTGGATTCTGCGTTAAATTGAAAGCGGAAAACAAGAATTCAAAATTGTTTGAGGGGAGCACCCCAAAAATTATTTTTTACATTAATAATTAAGCCTAAAAGAGGCCAAGCCCTTGGGCTCCCAAATCCCTAGGTTCGGCACTACCTTTACAATAGTCTATTTTCATGCAAAGGCTTTGCAGAGTACAGCTAGTAATATACATATATATATATATATATATATATATATATATATATATATATATATATATATATATATATATATATATATATATATAAAAATATATCAGTGATTTGGGTTCTGCGTTAAATCGAAAGTAAAAAATTAATACAACAGTATCCCAGTTTAAAATATAATCATGAAAAAATCGGAACTGCCCGAAACCAAAAATAACTTAACCTACCGATCAAGTCTAAGGAGATATAACTCTATACAAAGGTTTTGCTGGGTACTGCTAGTATTTTATATTTAGCAATTTTGAATGTATACAAATAAATTTTAAAATTAGGTATTCAACATAAAATTATAAAATATATTCATGACCATGCTTATAGTTGAGGTTTTAATATTTGTCATAACTAGTAAACAAAGGCCCAGTACCCGGACCGGCGAGTAGGCACACAGTTGGAGTTGAAAATGGTGATATATATTTTAGCGCGTTAACAATCTGTCTATATACTCGCAGAGGCTCCAAGGACATGAAGAGAATATTGTAGCCAAAATACATTTGAGAATAGGGACACCTAATAATACATCAAATAAAGTTCATATGTTAAATAGTTCCTCCCAAAGAAAATAGTCCTCACTATGGGTAAACATAAACAACCCCCGATGATTAATCTCTTGAAATCTTAATTCCTTCATAATATTTTAATGGACTAATTTCCAAACAGTTATTCATTTAATGTTTTATGATGTTCAACATGACGTATTTAAAAAAAAGAGAGATGTGAGTGCTTGTGTTAAGCAAAAATGGTGATATATATTTAATCGCGTTATTAAAAAGTCTATATACAAAAAATAGCATATCTATGTACTTGAAGTGGCCCCAAAGGACATGAACAGATTATTTTAGCTAAAATACATTTGAGAATAGAGGCACTTAATATTACATCAAATAAAGTGTATATGTTATATAGTTCTAACCAAAGAAAATAATCCTCATTATGGGTACAGAAGCTTAACAGCAACAACCCAAGACGATTAAACTCTGAACCTAATATTCAGCTATAGCCTACATAATTTGTGCACACAACACCTTAGCATTGATAAATATTCATTCATTCATAATATTTTAATGGACTCCTTTCCAAACATTGTTAAGCTCCTGAGCCCATAATGAGGATTATTCTATTTCGAATGAGATTTAAGTATTATCGCAGAAAATCTTTTTTGTTTACATTAAATATTAAGTACATTATCTCATGTCAACATGCAGGGGCCCCCGAACAGGACAAACCCCAAATCCCTAGGTTCGGCACTGGCTTCACAGAAATATAATGTTTAAAGTTTTGATATTACCTTTTTTAAGAGGCCTGTTTCGGAGAGTATCATAAAATAGTTTGGCATGTCCAGATATTTGTATGAACTCTCCATCCTGGACTGAGAGACATACCATGATCCACGTGGGATGGATCATAGGGGTTCTCTAGTCAGGAAAAAAAAGCATTACTTGCGAGGGTGGTGGTACTGTGGTCAATAAGGACTATCCGAGACCGCAGTATTCACAGCTGGCGGTGGTGACGGATGTGGTCGGCACACAACACCCTTCCACTCCGTCCCACTCAAGCACACCTGCGCAGCCTGCCATTTCGGGCTGAGGGTACAGGCACACTACACCCTCCCTTCTGTCCGAGTGACAGGAAATACCCCTTTCCTTGCAATTCTGGCCGATCGGCAGTACACACACCATTCTGGTCTGGCCAGTTTGGGCAATGATTAAAACCCATCTTTCTGCCGTCCCTGCAGATGATAGCGGGCACACTCACCCCTCCGCTCTGTAGGGATGGCAGACATGCATCAGCGCCGCCAACAATGCTGGTGTGGTAGGCACTCAACACCCTACCATGCTGGCAATGGCGTCGTTAAAAAAAAATTTTAATAAAAAAAAAATATATATTTTGGCATGATTTTGTGTGAACTCTCCTAAGATCGATCAATTGCCCCTTGGTAATGATTGAGGCGGTCGAAAACATTATTACATTGTGATTGCAATTTGGCTTTCACAATGTTACCTACCGTATGTTAGTGTAGGGTGTTTGATCACCTCGGCACTATGCATATGGCTGATTCAATGTCATTACTGGCAGCCAAGTAGGAGACATCTTACTCGGCCGGCCAGTTGGTAACCGGATCACGCATGTTAAGAAGAAAGTAAATGTTTCTGCCATCTTGGATGACAGACACGATCTCGATTACAGACACGGGATCGCCGACAGAGCGGAAAAGGATTTTTTTGTATTATAGATGTTTTATTTCAAAAATGCTATTTAATTAACATGACCTGAGTAAAAACTGAGCCATAATATCCAGCAGTAATGAATTACTATTTAGTTTAAAATTAAAACACGTTTAGCTTAAAATACTGCTTGAAACTTTTTTCAATTCCTAAATAATATGTCTTGACTTTTCCAAATACTAAAAGTTGTTTTGAAAACTTCTTTCAGATTTTTCTTTAATAAAATGTCAATATCCAAGTAGGCCTAGACATAAATTCGTAATGTAAAAAAAATGTTTAAAATAGTTTTATTATTTTTGTCTTAAACATAAAGTCAGATATCCAGACAGTAATCAATAAAACTGAAAATGATAAATAAATATACAAATTATTGAACTATTTTTTTTTAAAGATTAAAACAAGTTGGCATAAAACTTGATTTAATGTGTTTTTTTTTTGTTTTGTTATTGATTTGTTTTTGTTTTTCTATTGATGTGTTTTTGTTTTGATATTGATGTGTTTTTGTTTTTCTATTGATGTGTTTTTGTTTTTCTATTGATGTGTTTTTGTTTTTCTATTGATGTGTTTTTTTTTATATTGATGTGTATATGTTTCGTTATTGATGTGATTTTTGTTTTTTTTTTAAGTTCTCAAGTCTCTTGGTAAACAGCCAACCCTTGATTAGCGCGGTTTAAAATAACGCAGTTTTTATTATCGCGCCCAAACAATTTGAGACCCTCTTTTTATATACGCTGCGCCTTCGCCCGCCCGCCATTTTGTTTGTCACTCAGTCACTCAGCAACAATCATAAAAGCAAGACATCTGCCTTACTTATTGTTTGCACCAACCATTTCGATTTGATTACTATTTTTTTTTTAAATAATTTCCTTTAATTACGGACAAAAAAGAAACTCTTTAAGGTAAACACATTACTTTAGAATCTTTTGCGGAATGCGTAAAAAGTATGTACGGCTTTAATGATGGTATCAACGAAGTTATTGAAGAATTCTTTCAGTAGGAACAGAACTTGGCTATGAAGCACATTCAGATTAAGAAGCAGATTAGGAAATTGTTGGAATCTCACTCAAAAGACTTGACTGACGACGATATTCTTATAACTGAGCCCGAAAAAGCGACCGAGGAAGAAAAGAAAGAGGATACGGAAGAACAAATCCCATCTAAAAGGATTGTTGAACTATTCAATCCTATTGAAAAAGCAAAAGAAATCGTAAGAAAATGTTGTCGTGAAATCGACAAGCAAGCCGACTGTTACCGGACAATTGTGGAGGAAAAAAAATGCCGACTGTTCAGATAAAGTTGGATGCATTTTTTGGTAAATAATAAATTGTAAACCTACTTCATTTCATTTATTTATATCCTTCTATTATTTAAAATAATATAAAGCAAGTTTTTAGTGAAGAGTATAATATAGGTTAAATTTAAACAAATTTTGAGGATTCATTATAATTATTCCCATTGGTTTATAAGTATGATTAGTGCTGTTAATCTCGGGGATTTATTAACCGTGATAATCAAGGGATGGCTGTACAGGGTAACAGACACAATGTAAAGATACACTTTGAGGTAAAGTACAATTTGTAAACAAATATGTGTCATTTGTGTAATATAAAATATATAGTATCTAAATTTTTATGTTTTTATTTCTTTCAAGTTAAAACGTGACATATTTTGTGTTTTTTTTTAAATACTTTTACAGGGGTAAAAAAAAAAAAACTCAGATGTCAGAAGTTGGAAAAATTGAGTTAGTGAAAAAATAGAAGATTAACTTAATGGTAAATGTTTTGATTACTAAAATTGTGGGTTGATTTATACATTGTTGGAAGGAGAAATGTTTACTCAAGGATTTAATCTAACTTTATATTGAGATCTCTTTATTTTCAGTTTTAAACTATAATATTATTTATATCAATTATTGATTTTTTTTTATTTCGAACTTAAAATTGTATTTCAGCTGAGGTCGAATGTCAATGGGTTAAAAGTGAGACTCGTAAAATGGACTATCATCTTTATGGTAAAATCAAACACAACATATTAAAATTGTTTTGATAATATACCAGACATAATGTGTGGAAATGATATCTTTGATATTCAATGTTTAGCATGTTGAAAAATTGTCTAAGTTGATTGTCTGATTCAGGTGATCATGACACTCAGGTGTCAGAAGGTGGAGAAGCTGATCTACACAAACATTATAATAACTGTGAGAAGAATCCAGGTCATACAAAGTTTATACCTGTTGATACTTTCGGTATAAAACATCTACCTGAAGATCATCAAGACGAGGATTTATATAAACTAGTTAAAGTTACAGCTGACCAGACAGTCAGGCTAATCGTTACAATGACCAGTCCGCACAGACCAGAGTTTTGGCCAGGAACAAAAGTTTCATATCCATTTTACAACATGAGAGGCAAAACAATTTTGAGAACAGGAAGTGGGTGGGTGAGTGGCAGAGTGGACAAGTTTACAGATGGATATAGTGATTTAAATGGAGAAAAACATCGAAAGAAATACACTAGATGTTGGTGTACAAAATGTAAACATTCAGACACAGCCAGCCACGTGTATTGGTGTTTTTATCTGTACACATCTACACATGTGGTGTTTGATGACATTGAGGCTAAACACACGTCCTTGAGATTGTTTTATGATAGAGAAGACAGTCCAGTGGTCAGTGTTGATCAGGTCAGTGTTTATAAAGTAAGCATTAAGAGAGACATGTGTGTCTTGAAATGTGTGACATGTGACGAAAATCTGGCAGATAAACTGGACATGTTATGGAGAGATTATGAGGATGTCTGGTGGAGAGTCAGGGACAAAGCCATCAAATCTCCATATGTGGACAAGCTGAACTTTATAGTGTCACATCCTCATGGATGTAGTAAACAGGTCAGTGTTGGTCACTGGGTGGACAAATACAAGGTGGGTGATTATTACAATAAATTTACCTACACAATATGTACATGTCCAGGTAGTAGTGGAGCCATAGTTCAGTGTGTGGGGTATGAAGGTGATGTTGTATGGTGGTATCGTCTTGTCCACAGTGGAAGTCTAAACCCAAAACTTAATTACAGCGGGGCTAGTTATGTCTGGTAAGTTTTTGTAAACAAACAATATGGTGGTTGTCGTATCCCACTTGTTTCCTAAATATAATAACGCGACACAACACCTTATAGAATAAGAGAATTAACAACTGAACTTTAATACGTGATATTTACAGATAAGAATCCACATATAAATAGAATAAAATTATTAACAACTGAGGAGTTCACTACTAAATAACATCTTACAATAATATGCATGAATGCATCACTCCACATGGGTCTAGTCTATATGAACTCATAATCCACGACATGAACTCTCCAACAACAATCATTCAACCAACGTACGTTTATGGGTGATACAATCTTTGAACATCTCAATGACATGAACTCTCCAACAACAATCATTCAACCAACGTACGTTTATGGGTGATACAATCTTTGAACATCTCAATGACATGAACTCTCCAACAACAATCATTCAACCAACGTACGTTTATGGGTGATACAATCTTTGAACATCTCAATGACATGACGGCGGCGACAGTAAAAAATATCTCTGCGTACACATAAGTTTGTTTTTAAGTATTGAATCCATATTCATTAATTGTTTGTAGATGTCCCAATTATCTTTCTAGACAACAGATCCATTATATGATTGTTCGTACTTTTTATGTACTTAATTTAGAATTTGTAATCAGTTAATAACAAATGCCAACGCATGATTCTTGCATTATTTATCACTTTTTGAGACATTAATGGTTTATGATCCACAAGTATGGTAAATTCATTACCAAGTAAATATTTATGTAGTTTCTGTACTGACCAGACTATGGCCAACGCTTTTAATTCAATAACAGAATTATTTTTTTCTGCACAAGCTAGTTTTCTGCTGAGAAATTTAACGGGTCTGTTCTGTCCATCAATTTCAATCAGCATGCAAGCCCCCAATCCTTTCCTTGAAGCATATGTGGCAAGTATTATTGGACTGTTCAATTCAAACATTTTATTTGTATATCACTCTATTTTATTATGATTTGCGCTGCTGTTCGATTCAAAAATGTGATCGAAATTAACGCACGATTAAAAATGTTATAGCAAATTATCGCACATTTTAATCGACACAATGTAATACATTTATTTGTATTTAAAATCGCCTGTCATTATTTCATAATGGCATGATAAACAAGCGGTACAAAAGAGGTGTAATTAATTTGTAAGATATCTATTAATCATTAGCATACATGCCTATTGAATCAGTTATTCAGACCAGTTTGTTGACATGTATCAATCACGTCAAGTGATGCGAGTTTTTCTTTCAATCATGTATTTTTCCCATACTGTAGGTTCCGAGCTAATGACGTATGTCAACCCATCTTCCCTCCTTCCCTGTCATATTTTGCTACACTTCACTCCCACGTAAGTCTTGTTTACCATATCCTCCACTATCGTACATTTCCCTCCACTTCCCATCCAAAAAATACACACATCATTTCTATCTCATATGTGCTTTTTCATTCATAAAATAATGGTATAGCCAGAAAGTAGTCCACTTATAATTAACATGTTTTTTTGTTACTTGATTTTACCCCTTTTCTCAAACCGGTTATTTATCGATTAGAACTTTCAGCGTTTTGGTCAAATAAACGCACTTAGGTGTTGCTTTCAAAATTTTAATCGCAGTTTTTTTTTGACGCGTTAATTGTGCGTTAGTGTAGATTAATCAGCAGTCCCAATTTTTATATCAACAAAACATTTGTTGTTTGTTTATTATTGTCATAATATGATTTATTTATTCAAATGTTGTTTATCTTATATACATTAATGTGTCTGGACTCAAATATCTTACTTTCAATGGGCCTTTATATTTTTGCATCTTTGTTTATTTCTGTATTTTCTGTCAAGTCATGTCTTTGTTGATTTGTTTTTTAAATCAATTTGTTAAAGTTTACAATAAATAAATTAACAAATTGTGATGTCATAAAGAAAAGTCACAAAAATATATGTATATATTTCAATAAACAATCAAATATCGAAATTAGGTACACAGTCGACTGAACCAAAGCAGATAAGTTTAAACAAAAAAGCCAGTAACCATATCTAATTAAAAATCCAGTCAAAAGTAAGGACTCCAAAAGAAGAATGTAACATGAGAAATAAACAACTTGAAATTACAATAACTGAGAGTAAGAAACATTAAAGATAAAATTTGTGATCAGTAAATACAGAAACATTTTCAACAGCTGATGATTTAACAGTTAAATGTTGCTGACACTAAATAGTTTTAGTTTATCATCATTACATATTATGATATGTACTGTAAACATTAATTTCTATTTGACTGTTTGAATCATAATTATTTAAATACAGTACACACTGATTAAATATTCCCTTCAAGAGCTAATTTATTTATTGATTTTATAATGACAAAGTTTTGAAAATGTAAACATTATAATAATAGTAATAAATGTCACTAGAGTCAGTCTATTGATTTATTTCTTTTATAACATTGTACCAGTGGCTGTTAAAATAAAATCCCAGTGACCTAAGTCCATATAAACATAAAATGAAGGTCAAGGATGAATGTTTTCTCTATTTATTCCAAGTGTGTGAGCCTCACAAGCTATTGGTCATCTCTGGACAGTACATTCCATGCTGGCGAGTAGAAGTAGCAACTGAATGGTTCAATTTACCGGTTCGTGGAGCTAAATCCGTATTATATAGTTCTAATCATTTTTAATCAATTTATTTTCATGTATAAATCATGTAGAGCTTTTTGAATATGTTATTTCATTACATTGTAATATGTATCATATCTAAAACTAACATTGTGTGACTCTTTAAAGTATGTTTGTATATAAATTTAATGAGCTTTGTTTTCATTGATCTCATGTGTGACCAATCTAGTTACGTACCTACATATGATGTATGTGTGTTTCCAGGTATTTTACAAATATTGGAAGTTGAGGGAATTTGGAGTAATATAATACTTATATTCGAGTCATTTCATTTTGTTACCATTTACAGTGTGAACTTTTTTTTTTCGTTGTTCAATTTTTGTTTATGTCTGAACGCAAAATAAGTTAAAAAAAATATGCATTTTTCTGCACAGCTTAAGTCTGAAACATTCAGTTGCAATATTTATTTGTTTCGCACTTAAATAAGAAAAAATATACATGTGCTGCCAGGTTCTTCTGACATAAAAGATGACTTTATCTCATATATAAACACTTTTTTTTTAACAATTCTCGTACTTTTTTTTAGGTGCTATAGCTACACGACAGAAAATATCTATACAAACATAAGAAAGGTTATACCATAAGAAAGGTTATACCATAAGAAAGGTTATACCATAAGAAAGGTTATACCATAAGAAAGCTTACTCATTTGTAAACATGTTTATGTCAAATACTTAATATCATTGAAAAACTTTTGGATAAATGAAAAGAGATAGCCTTCAAAAGAAGGAAAATATTAAGACACTTATGTGTCACAAATGTGACGTGATACAAGATGTTCAATTACATACATGTAATCATGATATTTAAATTGTTTTAGAACAATTCGAAATCCGAGGTAACAAAGAAAAGAGCCTCATATAAGTACCCTATTGGTACCGACCTACTTACTGTATTGACAGGCGTGACCAAAGAAACCGTCTTTACATTTGACACCTCCCTCACAATGACCGTCGTCCAGACACTGGTCATTAGCACAGTTACAGAGAAACAATTCATTTGGTCCAAACCACTTGACACTACCTGGCAGCAAAATAAAATCAATCTGAGGGATGTAATGATTAAATAAAACAGCCAACATGGGAAACACTTTACAAACATAAATCATTGTGAAGGTTTGAATGGAAACAAAAACATTCAATCATACCAATACACAATACAGGAATACTAGATCAAAGGCCCGCTACCCGGTCCGGCGATTGACTCCTTATAATTGAGTTGTATCCCTTCGATCATCATTACAAATTCCCCAGTCTATTTGTTAGCCGCGGATGTTGAATGTAAGGGATAACATATAGTCCTAATTAAATCTGTTATTGTTTTTTTTATGTTCCAAACCTATATCTAAGAAAGCCTCCTATCACAAATGGATACTCGAAGCAGAAGGTGAAGTGCAGCATTCATCTGTTTCCGTATATTGTATTGCTAATGGTCCACAAATTTTCCATTTTCCTAGGGAACCTAAATTTGTAATAAATGCTGTGTCTGTAACCATCACATATTAAGGGGATTGAGTATCTGGCACAAGTTCCAGCCAGTCAGGCTACTTGGGGGGATTATCAATCGGTGCTCACCAGGACCAGAAAACTTTCATTCGCCTCACACCGAGGATCGAACCCGTCCCCATGAGGTAATCAGTCGAGCGACTATAGCGCTAAAACTGTGATGATCTTTTCTAAATTATGTTTACCTGGGCGTGTTACCATATTATTATAGTGTTTTATAAGCACTTAAAAACCACGTGATATTTTTTTTAAATGAGTAAATAAATGATTTCAGTAATAATAAAGTCATTCATTTTTTTCACGGTATTTTTTTTTAAATGTCAATTACTCAACCAAAATTGACAATAATTTAAATATGTTGCTAACGAACTGGAATAAAAAATAAGCTAATAATAAAATTTAGTTCAAATTGATTGAAATCTATTATAAACTTACACAAAAAAAATGTGCTTAAAATAAAACCTTATACTACCTACCAGATTCAACATTCAATGTCTTTACAAGCAACACGGGTAAACATAGATTAAGCAGCAACATACCAAGGCTTTAGATCTTTAAAGAAAAATAACAAACATTACCAAAATGGGTAAAATTATTAATTAGCTATGATGTGTATTGATTTTGTGATAGTGTTGCGTGCTTGTTTAAGTGCCACTTCGGCTGTGTATTTAGTATATTGCCAGCCTAGGATTCTTTCAGTCTGTATCCAATCGTTCTATTATAGATATGTCTAAGTGAAAACGCTTTCAAACTCCGTACAGTAGTATTTATAACAGAGGCACTGGGATTCCGTGTGTATGGTAATATTTATTATAAACACAAGGTACATCACATGCAATATGGTCCAACATCAATTTCACTAAGTACAATAACATTAATATCTACTGGTAATCTACTTGTGACCACTCTCGGCTCTATCTAGAAATCTACTGCCCTAATCTATCCCACGTCCCGTTTCTTCAAACTTTTTTCACCAGGCTTAGTGCCCCACCCACTCGTTGGATTGGCTAATTAAAAAAACTCATTAAAAGGTTAGCGCCCTTTGCCACCTTCGGTTGTGTTCGGTGATATATCTTTTTGTCAAGAATGTCAGTCGACTCTCTCCCTACTCTCGGAACAAAGGTTAAGGTATCATATGTCAAGTCCCTAACCCAGGTCGCTAGAAAACGTAATGACTCTACCCCCAAATATTTAACCCTGAACTCTTGATTTAACCTCTCAAAGATTTACTTTATATTTTATCTTACATTCTAACCAATGTGTGAGAACCATGTTCTCCACAGATAGATAGATAGTTTGATATTTAGATAGATGACAGACAGAATGGAAGGCAGACGGGGAGACGGACGGACTGGCGGACAGATAGATAGATAGATAGATAGATAGATAGATAGATAGATAGATAGATAGATAGATAGATAGATAGATAGATAGATAGATAGATAGATAGATAGATAGATAGATAGGTAGATAGATAGATAGATAGATAGATAGATAGATAGATAGATAGATAGATAGATAGATAGATAGATAGATAGATAGATAGATAGATAGATAGATAGATAGATAGATAGATAGATAGATAGATAGATAGATAGATAGATAGATAGATAGATAGATAGATAGATAGATAGATAGATAGATAGATAGATAGATAGATAGATAGATAGATAGATAGATAGATAGATAGATAGATAGATATTGGACAATATTGCACTAGCGAATAAAAGGAAAAAATATTTACCTGGTATATCAAAGTTTTAAACTTTCTATGAATAATCTTTATGTGCCAGTACCTTTTCATATGTTAAAAGTGTCATACAAACACATCTAAAGCAAGTTTTCTGTTCAGATATTGTGAGAGGTTGTTAATTAGAAATATTGTATCAATATTGTTCTGCACTGTTGAACGATTTTAATAATGTTAATATTATTATGGTGCGTATATTGAATGGCCGAATATATGAAGCTATTAATGTTCATTATCATGTTATTAGAAGTATAGAGAGCCCAGAGGCATAGCAAGGCAACTCGCGCATGGGGCATTATACCTTTTTAATACCTTTTTAGCGCCCCCCCCCCAATTCGAAAACCATATAATATTATATGTAAAATATACCATTTGGCGCCCCTGAACCTCGGCGCCCGGGGACATATGTACCCCCGCCCCCCTAGCTACGCCTCTGAGAGAGCCCATCTCTAAACGTATGAGGCTTTTTTTAGTAGCCTATGCTTGTACGTCTCTCTGCCTGTTCACGTTACACACATACACATATTATTTATTTCTTGAATAATATATATTACTAAAAACATAGAATAAAATACTCGCGCATCTTCATTGAATTAGACAAAATTATTGATCAAATGTTCTAAGTCTACTTAAAAGATTTGTGAACAATAAACTTCTACGAATATTATTCTAGTAAACAAGACACGATTAAAAACAGAGTATTCTAAAAAAAATTGTTTTTTATTTAACAGTAAATTTTAATCTTATCATGTTTAAATCGCAGAAGTTAGGGGGACAATGAAATTCGTCATGATGTCAGATTAACCGGCACCTTTCCGTTCCTAATTTTCAAAAAATTGTGAGGAAATTTCATCTGGAGGCGAACATTTCTGATATGTTATTAATGCAAGGGAAGGAATACATTTATAAGTGCCATTTGTCATAGTTAAACACAGTTATATCTCTTGTTCAGTTTGATAAGAATTTTTACTCAAATATATTTTAATCAGCGCAAACAAAAAATAGGTTTTAATTGGAGAAAAAATTTAGAAAAAAGTTTTTTTTTTCCAGTTCTATAGTTACAGTATGCTCTGCTCTATGGAGCTGGTAATAATTACACAAATAGTAATATGTGTGTGATACATTGGACTAGATTTAAGACAGTCCTCTCCATCATTATCAAAAACAGAAACATTACCAGGCAAAGACATTTATCATATTTTTATTATTTAACTCTTCAGTGACCTATGTTTTTTTGCTTTTTTTTTTTTTATACTATCATTGGGTTGCTCTGTTCAATGAAGTTTTTGTTCATTTAAAACTTTTTAAAATACCCATTATCATATATCAACTCATTCAGAAATGCACAAACATTAAATGTGTGCCACTTTTGTTGACATATCTATTCAATAAAAAAATTTTGCATACAAAAAATATTTTTTTTTTCACAATTTACAAACAAACATCAAACACCAAGAAGGAAAAAAAAAACCTTTTTGAGATATATTGTTAATTTTATTCTTATATTAAACCTCAGTCAAAATTACATATTACAACACCAAATTCAATTAAATATATCAATAAATAAAATAATAATGACATTGTATATAAAACACACACACACACATTTTATGAGCCAAAATTATCAGATAACCAAAACAAAAAAAAAATTAAATTAAAATGAATAAAATGCCACATATTATATATTAGTGAGAGCAGAAATGCAGAATGCTTTATCATTTGTTAGATTACTTTAGACAAATTTTAATAATGATTTTGTGGTATGTAAAATTTAGAGAAAAGATGGTGTTAAATTTTATTCACAATAAAAAAACAGGTAGAAATAATTTTGTTTATAACAATCCCTGTAATTCTTATGATTATATTAAATCTACATTAAAAATACACAATATACTAAGGATTCATATATATTTATCCACAGATATATTTCAAAAATCAGTTTCACTGAAACATGCATAAACATTTCTTTATCGAAAAAAAAAAGATTTTTTTTCCTGAAATTAAGTGAAAGACATTTTAACATTGTGCTAATTTCTTCCTGAGGTGTTTAGCAGATGCAAGGGCAAGAACCGGTACTGTGATCTATTTATCATACCAAAATGGTATGAAAGCGTGATTCCCCTTAGGTTCGAGAAGTGGGGGGGGGGGGGGGAGGTTAACTTAGTCACCACGTCCACTCGTCGCTACTATTGTAATCATAATATTATATTATGGTCTTTGTCAAGGAGAGCGGCACACCGTAATGCTTGAATTACTGCTTTAGGGCTACCCACTGCTCTAAGATAACCCACTGCTCCAAGATAACCCACTGCTCCAAGATAGCCCACTGCTCCAAGATAAACCACTGCTCTAGGGTGAGCCACTGCTCTATAGTTCCTGTAAGGATGAGATGAAACCACTAATGGGATGGTTTTACGAGACAATCAATGAACAAAATAGTACGTGGACAAATAAAAAAGACAAAAATATGTTCTTGGAAATTAAACACAAAATAAAACTGGTAGACTACAGCATAAATACTTGCAATGGTAGTTAACAGATCTGACCTGTATAACAATTGTATAAACTCTTTAAGTAAACTTGAGAAATATTTTTTTTTAAATTTACTGATTTGAGCTGAGTGGTTAAAAAAAAATAAAACGTTAACTACATATCAAAAATGATTTTTAATGGGGAAACAGGGAACAAATGTAATCAATTATACATTTGAACAATAGTCAAACAACTTTGATCTAAGTTACAATTTTTATATTATATATTTCACACATAAATAGGTTGAATTAAGTACAAAAGTCAACATATTACATCAGTTTCAAATATGATAAATTCTGTAGAAATAAACAGGAGAATCAACAAAACCTTTATTTCCAAACAAAGTAGTTTACATGGCACCTTGTGATGCCAGTTACTGGACTGATCAAAGCCTTCAGTTGAACACACCAACAAACACACACGCTAACAAGTGCATCTTGCCAGTTTAAAATTCAACAAGATAAAAGACGCATGTGAAAGCTTTTCAACTTTCCACAATGCAAGTTTATAAAAACATAAATACATAAATGAATGCCGATTGAATACTTAAATAAGAAAATCTAACATAAAAATGAAAAATTCAGACAAACTGAAAAATCAAACCCTACAAATTATGCTAAACAATGAGATTAGAGATTCTTGATTTCATCTACAATCACATGAGCTGTTAAATGACAATAAATGTTCCACAGGTAAAAATTTAGATTTATACAGAGCTGACAATAGCATTCAGTGATGCTATCTATAAATAAAGTTTACATTTGTTAAGACAACTGCTGCCAAATGATCAATGTAAAATTATAGTTAAATAAAAACAAATGAATAAATGTGTTGTCTAGACTGAAATTGTTAACAATAAAAATCTGAGTAAATGTCACAGAGTGACTGTGCGAGCTGTGGGGTGTATAACGGTATGGTATGTATGGGCAGGGGAGAGCATGAGTGTGTAACTGGAGACTGTATTGTATTCTATGTGGGTCTGTGTGTGTGTGTGTAACTGGACAGTGAAAGACAGTTAGTTGTACGATGACCTTTGTACGGTGTGGTCGTGTTTGAGTTTAGACATTAGAAGTAGACGCGGTCAGTAGTAATTGGGGTTCAGGATTTCTTAGCTAATAGTGTGTTTGTACTAAATAAAAGAGCTATTGAGTTTCTTCAAAGGATTGGTGTTAATTATGTTATCAGTGTTTCTGTTGTGATATCTGTTAGTAGATAAAAGACGACGGAAGATAAAATTACATTGTGATAGTAAATAAAATTAAGATTTCTTTTTTGAAGAGCAATATAATAGACCACATTGCCTTAATTAATTGGAATTTTTAGAAGACAGACTTTCTTTAAAAATGTAAAAATCAATGATCTAATCAAGAAATGAGTATTACATTAAAAAAAACTATGTTAACCAAAAAATGAAAGCAAAGTTAAAATTAAGTTGTCATTTGCTAATTAATGTCCTAAAGTCACTTTTCCTCCTACGGACAGCCACACGCACAAATCACAAGGTTAGTAAATCATCACAAATATCATCTGTCTTCACAGAAACAGACTCGTTATTTGTCTCAAATCAAAATAAGAGCAAAAATATCTTTAAAAAGTCAAGACAGAGAAAACTTTTCTTTAATATTTTTGGCTTTTATAAAATAATCAAAATTTACTTCCCATGTTTGACAATCAGCCATGATGAACTGTATAAAAAATATAATGCACTGAAAGATACAATTTAAGGGAATAAAACAAAATACGATTACCTTTCTCGACATGATCACATGACCCTGTCTAATGAAACATGGCCCAATTTTCTGTAAGTGTTCATCATCTAACACAATCTTGTTGTACTTCACTTGTGGGATTTGTTCCTGTAGATAGGTCTCTGCGTGAGATGTCATCATTTTGAGGTTACCTTTCCGAGGCCATTTTATTCAATGTTAATTGAAAAAAAAAACAAGTATGACCAACGGGCCAACTACGTCCAGCAGACAGGTTACGTCCAGCAGACCAAGTACGTCCAGCAGACAGGTTACGTCCAGCAGACCAAGTACGTCCAGCAGACTAGATACGTTCAGTGGACCAAGTACGTCCAGCAGACAGGTTACGTCCAGCAGACCAAGTTCGTCCAGCAGACTAGATAGTTCAGTGGACCAAGTACGTCCAGCAGACAGGTTACGTCCAGCAGACCAAGTACATCCAGTGGACCAAGTACGTCCAGTAGACCAAGTACGTCCAGCGGACCAAGTACGTCCAGCGGACCAAGTACGTCCAGGAGACCAAGTACGTCCAGCGGACCAAGTACGTCCAGTGGACCAAGTACGTCCAGCGGACCAAGTATGTCCAGTGGACCAAGTACATCCAGTGTACCAAGTACGTCCAGTGGACCAAGTACGTCCAGCGGACCAAGTACATCCAGCGGACCAAGTACATCCAGTGGACCAAGTACGCCCAGCGGACAGGTTACGTCCAGCAGACCAAGTACGTCCAGCAGACTAGATACGTTCAGTGGACCAAGTACGTCCAGCGGACCAAGTACATCCAGCGGACCAAGTACATCCAGCGGACCAAGTACATCCAGCGGACGTACATCCAGCGGACCAAGTACATCCAGCGGACCAAGTACATCCAGTGGACCAAGTACATCCAGCGGACCAGTACATCCATGGATGGCCACATCCGTGGACCTTACATCCAGCGGACCAAGTACGTCCAGCGGACCAAGTACATCCAGCGGACCAAGTACATCCAGCGGACCAAGTACATCCAGTGGACCAAGTACATCCAGCGGACCAAGTACGTCCAGTGGACCAAGTACACCCAGCGGACCAAGTACATCCAGCGGACCAAGTACGTCCAGTGGACCAAGTAGCCTACGTCCAGCGGACCAAGTACAAATCGAACTTCTGAGTCAAGATAAAACTGTGTAACACACTGTGTCAGAGACTGATTTGGGGGGGGGGGATATATAAATACTACACAGTATGACAGGGAATGGCGAAAAAGTGTTTAATGTACGTTACGTGGCTATATGAAGATTATTCCATAACCAGTTTTATATTTATCACAAAACTTTGGCCTTTAATAATGGCATAATATAGAATTGAGCTGATTATTTAACTGGCCTACATTGTTAGCATCATTATTGACCAATATCATTCATGTCGTAATTAGAACAAACTTCAATTCACTTACAAAAATTATTTCCTATGGATGTTTCCGAATAATAAACGGATGGGAATTACGTCCTTTTCGAATAGCAGAAAAACTTACTGCAAATTTCCTATGAGATTATTTCGGGAATTCTTAAACAGAGTTAACGAACTGGTTCTACGAGCAGATATGAGCTATTATTGCTTACAAGTGGGGTTTACGCTGCAACGAGTACAATCAATAACTTCATTGAAAGGGATCTCTACATGTACCATCTTAGAAGCCAACAGTTGTAATTAGTGAAATATTGTCTTAGTACAACACGCCGCTTTATTGAATGTTACACTAGATGTAAATTTAACAGAGAGCAGTTGTAACTAGTGAAAACGTATGTTCGGGAAAGGGAGTGTTGGAGTCGAGTAGGGGAAACTTTATCATCTGGACCTGACATTTGAAAGAATAAAATTGTTTATTTACAGATTGGGGGCCGTCCATAAAGTACGTCACACTCCAGGGGGGATATAAGAAAGTGTGACAGTTTGTGACAGGAGGAGGGGGGGGGGGGTCAGACGTCACATTTTTTATTTATTTTCTTTCCAATTATTTTTTTAATGAAACATTAATGTTTTAAAATAATTTTCAAAAATGTTGTGCAACACTTGAATTAGTTTTATGTCAAAATAGCATAAAATGCATATCTTTTCAATGTGTTGATAACAATTCCTCATGCTAGTTAGGAGCGCTAGTATACTGTTGCAAAGCCTAGTTTTATGTGTAGCCTTACCGGAAGTGTTATTATTTCTTTGTTGTCTGCTGCATAATTATATCACTGATAAAAAAATGTGGAATTCGTATTATAATACAAAAAAATTAATTGACGTTGCAATCCATCACTTCGTTAAAAATAACCTTGATGCCTTATTCCTTGCCACCAATGCACAAGGAAGATGTGTTTTTAATCGTGTGGAACGTAACGTCGAATGGCTCCTTTGAGCAGAGAACTGTTGGTGTCATATTGCCAAATGATCATTATGGCAGTCACATGATTCGCATGGCAGAAACATTCAATGAGGATTTGAAAAGAACAAACTTTAAGTTAGCAGGTGAAACTTTAGCTGAAATCTGGTCGCATGCGATAGTTGGCCAATTTCCCACAGTTGCAGAATATGTCAATCGTGAGAAATCTGAAATGGATGCAGCATTACTGACGTCGAAGGAAGAGGAATGGTTTGACAATCATTTTCGCACGAGCCAATATTTCACTCAAATTGTGAAATGTCAGGAGATAACATGTTGCGACAAAGTACGGAGCTCATATTTCAATGTTTTACCTTCGAGATTCTTTCCTACTCCAATCCCAATCAACCAAACAACTGATAACTCAGAGCTTCAGAAAGAGCAGATGCATATGCTCATAAATTTCCTTCAATGTTTGTAGCACAAACTCTCAAATTTGACGACATTATGCCAAGATCAACAGGAGTTTTTACAGTACAACCATTTGATCTTTATTATCCATCTTTGTAGACCAGCTTACATGATCGAATTTTCAAAGTGTGTCACATATACTTTGCCTCACAAACATTGTTGAAAAAACATACAGGACAATTCAGAGCTCGGGCACAGAAGAATGTGCCAACACAAGATTTTCCACAATCAACTCAGATAAAACGCATCCGTCTTTTAAGAATCGCTGCTAGAATGCAAAGAGAACTCATGGCAATTATTGGTAGAAGTTAAGTGGCTAGATGAGGAATAAGTTGATCTGTCTGCAATTATCCCTCCAGAAAACAATGATGGGGAAAGATTTAAGTCAGTCGTAACTATGGATGAACACTTCACTTCACCATGGATTGATGATGTCTAGTAAATACTTTTTTTTAATTAAACATAATTCACAGGCCCACTATAAACATATTCAATATATCACAAGAGCTAGATTTGTCAATCTAGCCCCTTTTTTAGACTCATCGTTTTGTTTCTATTGTTATTATTTAATCACTGGTTGAGGTCTTATCCTGTGTCAATAGAATGCATAATCGGAAGATTATCTCAAAGTTGACCTCACCCATTGTAAATGAAAAGGTAGCAGATAAATGATGTTTATTATATAATTGTCAAGTCTAATTTTTGCATTTTTTTTCCAAATTCAATTGAGTTACTGTTTCAAAGAATAAATGTGACAACTGTTGACAATTACTTATTTTACTATTAAAGTCATTTAATAATCTGATAGTTCTTTCAATTTTTATATTTTAAGGTAGTTTTATAGTGAAGTGCGTTTTAAGTTTTCGATTAAATTTTAATAGTTGTTGATTCAAAAATATATTTTCGAAAGTGTGACATACTTTAAATGGGGTGTGTGAGTCAGTGTGAGTCAGTGTGAGATATGTAACACTTTATGACAGGGAGGAGGGCGGTAAAAAATTGTCAAAAATAGTGTGACGTACTTTATGAACGGCCCCTTATAAGTAATAAATATTGATCATGTTTTCAGAATTCCCAAATATTTAAAAATGGAAAGTGCCATACTATTTATAGAATAATGAAAATTACTTTTTACATGTAGTATGAAATGTGGAAAATTCATTTTAGTCATACGCCTTACATATCATATTAATCATAAAAAAGGAAAATAAAAAATTAATACATTTAGACTATAAAAAGTAAGTTGTAAAACTTTTCAATTTAATGGCTCATTAAGAGTGTAATATTTTTTGTGGCCCTAATTATATTTTAATTATGAAAATTAAAATTATTTATTGTATACAGTTGTAAGCTAAAAGTCTTTAAAATAGTTATCTGTAACTCAAATTCAGTCAGTTTAATTATCATTATTTTTTAATCTGACTAGAAAATTTGTAATTTAAATTAATTCACTTTTCATTTAATTTTTTTTTACTTCAATATGCAATGTGTGACATTTAAAGGTAATTCAATAAAACTAAAGATAATAGTATTAAGTTGAGGAATACTGGTTTAAATATCACATATCTTGACTATCTTTAAGTAACAATATCGATATTATACAGCCAAAAGTTTTATTTTTGTATAATATATAAAATTTGCTGCCGCTATTTTTATATTTTTTTTGTTTTTCAAAAGGCTTAAGATGCTTGTTTTACTTTAATTTTACTTTCAAAATCAAAAGACAAATAATTGTTGTTTAATAAAGTTTTTTTTTTTTTTGTATCTCCAGGTGATTAAAACAACTCAGATGGAAAATTGATTTACTGAAATATTAGAAGATTTTTTTTTAATGGTATTTTTTTATTACATAAATTCTGTGTTGATTTATATTATGTTTTCATTTCAATGTAACTTTATAATGAGATCACTTTATTTTGTTAACTAGACTGAGATGCGATATTTTAAGTTGTAAACTCTAATATTATTTATATAAATTATTGATTTGGTTATTTCAGTTTTTAAATTGTATTACAGCTGAAGTCCAATGTCAATTGGTGGACAGTGAATCTCACACAATGGAAAATAAACTTTATGGTAAAATCAAACACAATTTATTAAAATTGTTTACATTGTGGAAATATAACAGACATAATATGTGGACTTGATATATTTGAAATTGTAATGTTTAACATGATGAAATATTTTCTACTTTAAGTTTAAAATTCTAAGTTCATTTGTTTGTTCCAGGTGATCATGAAACTCAGGTGTCAGAAGATGGAGAAGCTGATCTACATAAACATTTTATTGGCTGTGAGAAGAATCCAGGTCATAGACTGTTTATACCGGTTGATACATTCGCCTTAAACCATCTACCTGAAGGTCATCGTAACAATGATTTGTATGAACTCATTAAATTTTCAGCTGACCTGACAGTCAGAGTTGATGTTAAAATGACCAGTCCACACAGACCAGAGTTTTGGCCAAAGACAAAAGTTTCATATCCATTTTACAACATGAGAGACAAAATAAACTTGAGATTTGGAAGTGGGATGATGAGTGTAGTGAATAAGTTTACAGATGGATATGGTGGACTATTTGGAGGTAAACATAGGAAGAAATACACAACATGTTGGTGTACAAAATGTAAACATTTAGACACAGCCAGTCACGTGTGGTGGGAGTTTGAAGTGCAGACAGCCACACATGTGGTGTTTGATGACATTGAGGCCAGCCACACGTCCTTGAGATTGTTTTATGATAGAGAAGACAGTCCAGAGGTCAGTGTTGATCAGGTCAGTGTTGTTGATGTAAACATTGAGAAAGACTCGTGTAGGCTGAAATGTGTGACATGTGACACAAATCTTGGAGATAAACTGAACATGTTGTGGAGACATTATGTTGATCTCTGGATGAAAGTCTGGAACAAATACTGTGTGTCTCGAGATGTGTACAAGTTGAACATTATAGTGTCACATCCTCATGGATGTAGTAAACAGGTCAGTGTTGGTCACTGGGTTGACATATACAAGGTGGGTTACGGATTAAAAAAATTTACCTACACAACATGTACATGTCCAGGTAGTAGTGGAGCCACAGTTATTTGTGTGGGGTATGATGGTGATGGTGGTGAGTGGTTCTATCAACCTGTCCACAGTGGATGTTTAAATTCTAAACTTAATTACAGCGGGGCTGGTTATGTCAAGTGAGCTGTTTGCAAACAAATAATATTGTGGTGTTGTATTTTATTTGTCATTCTATTATATTTTGACATTAACATAAACAATTGTTGTTTTTTTATTATTGTATTATATATATATATATATATATATATATATATATATATTTATTCTAATGTTGTTTGTTTGTTATTGTCATCAATATATTTATTTATTCTAATGTTGTGTGTTTATTATTGTCATCAATATATTTATTTATTCTAATGTTGTTTGTTTATTATTGTCATCAATATATTTATTTATTCTAATGTTGTTTGTTTATTATTGTCATCAATATATTTATTTATTCTAATGTTGTGTGTTTATTATTGTCATCAATATATTTATTTATTCTAATGTTGTTTGTTTATTATTGTCGTCAATATATTTATTTATTCTAATGTTGTTTTTCTTCTGTACAATAATGTGTCTGGACTCAAATATTTTCAATAAAACTTTCAATAGACCAATACTATTGTTTATCTTTGTTTATTTATGTCACGTCATGTTTTTGTTGATTTGTTTATTAAATTAATCTATACATCGTCAGCTGAGAATTATGAAGCTCTATGTCCAAAAACGAAAAATTTTCATCTGAAGTTACAGTATTATACTTTGTCGTCGTGGGCTCTATCTCCTTAATTGTTGGTATATATAGTGTCAAAATTGATTTCACAACATAACAGTTGTTTTCCATTCAATATGTTCAAAGTACACAATCGTGAACTTTAAATTTCATTTTATTCAAAATCAGTTTTTGTGGACATAGAGCTCCATAATTCTCAGCTGACGAAATGTTTACAGTAAATAAACAAATTGTGACGTCATAAACAAAAGTAAAAAATAAAATGTTAATTATTTAAATAAGCAATTAAATATCGAAAATAGATGCACAGTCGACTGCATTTAATCAGATGATGTAAAAATGAACAAAATGTGAATAAATATTGGTCCGTTTAGTAAATATAAGAAATATTTATACAAATAATCAACATGCAATCAATTAGATTTAATTTTTAATGAATTCTAAATTAGTAAGCTGTCAGTAAAAAAACAAGCAATTTAAGTCTTTTCCGTTTCGGACAAAGGACATTTTAGAGTATTTTCGCCGGTTACGCCGGACGAAATCCGTATTTTTTTCCGGGTTTTGATAAATAGAGAGGGAAGTAATCATGTTAAATAACTGTTACGAAAATAAGTAATGATTACGCCCCTTTGATTAGCTTTTATTATTTATATTTAAAATATAAGCAAAAACGGTACCTAGGGAAAGTCTTATATTCGGCACTGAGATGTCTGTCTGTCTGTCTGTTCCCTTATAACTCAAGATCCAGACAACCAAATAACGTGAAATTTGTTACACATACACATAATTACATGGGAAAGGTTATAGGACAGGTTTCGTTTCATCTCGATGGGTAGTTTAATTGTAATTAATTATTTTTTTTAGTATTTTACTATATTGAAGTAATCTCGACGGCGCCATAGATAAAATTCCTCTGTGACGTCATTTCCCGATGATACATTTTTAAAAGAGGGGTAACTTCCGGAAACTCCAATTGTAAACATGGTGAAATCAATAGTCATTTCTATTTACCTATCGTTTTATGTATTCGGAAGATTAAAATTAAAGGTGCACTTTAATAAACCGAAATACGTTAATTAAAATGTTTCTGTGACACTTTTAACATTATTAATACAATCTCAATGCGTAGTTTAATTGTAATTAATTATTTTAGTATTTTACTATATTAAAGTATTCACGGCATGGGATCGCCTTCACTATAAATAAAAATTGCGCACCAAGTGAATGTGTAATTGAACGGACGGAGAAGAAAGGGTTAGGGACGGAAAAAAAAATAAAAATATTGTTTTTTTTATGCTGCGAGAACGCGGCTTTGCCCGGGATTAAAATAAGGTCTTCTGTTTATTTAAGAAGCGTAATTTGACGTTTAATTGTACAGAGAGAGGGAGGGGAGAGAGATAAAGAGAGAGGGGGCAGGGAGGAGAGAGAAGGAGGGGGCAGAAAGGAGAGAAGAGATGAGGGAGGGAGAGAGGTGGTAGGGAGAGGAGATAAAGGGGGGGGAGGGAGGGAGGGAGAGGGAGGGTTGGAGAGAGACGGAGGAGAGAAAGGGAGGGAAAGGGAAAGGAAGGCAGGGGAGAGCGGGAGAAGGGGGAGATTGAAGATAGAGGGAGAGGAGAGGGAGATAGAGATAAAGAGAGAGAGGGGGGCAGGAGGAGAGAGGAAATGAAGGAGGGAGAGGGAGGGAGGGAGAGAGGGGGTAGGGAGGGGAGAGAGAAGGGGAGGGAAGGAGAGAGAGGGAGAGAGGATTGAGAAATGGGAGGGAGTGAGAGATAAAGGGAGAGAGAGGTGGCAGGGAGGGAGAGAGGGGGGGAGGAGGAAGGGAGGAAGGTGGAGAAAGGGGGACGAGGGTGAGAGAAGGAGGGAGGGAGATAGGGAGAGAGAGGAAGATGGGGAGAGGTTAGGAGGAGGAGGGAGAAAGGTAGGGAGGGATAGAGAAGGGAGAGAGGGTGGTAAGGAGAGAGAGAGAGGGGGAGGGAGGGAGGGAGAGAGGGGGGTAGGGAGAAAACAATAGGTAAAACAGCAAACCTTATTTTAAACCCGGGCAATGCCGGGTACTTGCAACTAGTATATATATATATATATATATATATATATATATATATATATATATATATATATATATCAACATGTTTTAGAATAAGCTTTGTTTTTAAATGCACTAGAAAAAATAAAAAAAATTATTCATTCGATCTTAGAAAAATATACAAAAAATAATAAGCCCTTTATTAAAACGGCTGAGAACATACAAAGTTCATTGACTTTAAAATAAGCGACACTTTATATTATTTTTGTATTTATCTCTGGTGCCCTTGATTTTATTGACTTAAATAAACTTTGCATAAAAATAGTTTAATTTAGAGGATTTGTGACAATTGATTTCAGATCCCATAACACAGTGTCTACCACAATAGTGTGACTATAATAATGTTGTAACTCTCCCCAAAAGCATTGTCGTTGCCCTCTAATAAACCTCGACTCTGCGCCTTTTATCACCTGGACAGGTGTGTAAAAAGAGGGGGGGGTTGAAATAACTGTCGTTCCCCTCCCTTCCTTAACTGGCGCTAGCATCAGTGACATACACCAGTCACGTGACGTTGTTTGAGGGGGGTGGGGGTGTCTATGTACTACTTCGGACTCTAAATAGTAGAAGTGAGTGACCAGAGAGTTATTTAGTTATCATTTTTAGCACAGCGGGCTCGTTACCTTAGACATAATACGTTCGATTCCTTGTGTGTGATATCCCTGTAAAGATGAGATGAAATCTCTTAGATCCTTTAAACCAGAGGTTTTCAACCTTTTTTACCCTGCGGACCCCACAGACATACCAAGTTTGGGTGGCGGACCCCCAGAGCCCAAGGCACCCTGGCTTCGACTTTTTGTACCTCAGGTTGGCCCCTAATATGTAATATTAAGTTCACGGATGTAATCTGCTTAAATTCTGATAAACGGTAGGCCCAGCCTAAGTTACGCGCACATCATGTAAAAGTCATTTTACATACGGGAATAGCTATCTATCCAAATAATGAAACACTCACCGAGTATTAATTCCACTGGTATGTCCGTTACAGTTTTCTGTTCAGTGGGAAGGATGTGCCTGTTTTGCACTACAGAGTTTGTCCAAACATGGTGGTATGCGTGATAAACATATGCGTATTTCATGTTCAATGTCCAGTCTGGACCTGTACTTGGTCTTCATCGCAGTAACAGCAGAGAATGGAGTTTTGCACAAGTACGTCGTAGAAAATGGTAGCAGGACATAGATGGCTTTGTCTGACAGCAGCGAGTACTTCTGGAAACATGCTAGCCAGAACGACAACAGTGGCAGTCTGATGAACTGCAAGAGCAGTGTCCTGTCGGACGACAATTCGACCAATTGTTCTTATTCTGGAATATACTTGCGTCGCTTTCTTTTTTGTTCATCTTTTGCTGCTCGATCATCAGAATTTTCCAGGTTTTGGTCAGTTTTCCTGTTCACAAATTTATCCATGCTACTAGGTGTCATAACTGTTCGTATTATTAGTTATACATTGTGCGTTGTTGTGATGATAAGTGTCTGTCTTCACTTCTCTGGTAGCGATTGACACTTTATCGAAACGTGTACTCACTCACAGACATCACAAATAAAGGATTTAAACTGCCAAGTCCTATTCATGTACTTTATGTGACGATTACACAAAATATAATTTCCAAATATAAGTAGCAGAAAACTACACTCCAAGATACATATTCACTGAAACATCACTACTCTATCCTGTGGGCTGCCTATTTTTGTCGAACTGTATGTCTGTACCACTCTGTTCTCCTCTTCCCCTCTCTTTCTCTCTTCCAATCTCTATACCTATCAAAAGATCTGCTAACTTCTTTTATAAGATCCTAATTACTGCGTCTTCTCACCTATGTTGTTGTCTCTGATTGGTCCGTCCCTCATTGGGGATATTCTGTTATTTCAGTCAAACAGCAGTAACCATGAAACTTTGTAATTTAGTGACAAACTAATTAACTCTTATCCCTGATCCAATGATTCATATTCTGAAAATACAACGTTTAACCTATATTCTTGTAAATACAATGCTCACCCAAGAAACTTTGGGACACTGATTCTTTGTCACATTAATCAAGCCCATGTGGAAGTTCGGCGCCATACATACGATACCAGACAGTAGATAATTAGCTCATCACAACATTTATCTCTTGAAAACACAAGGGCGCTAAGCCTTGCTTTTTAATTCTAGCCTAACCAGGTCATCTTTTTCCCAGGTATGTGTCACCTATTGATACAAACTCTCTCTAAACATGATCGACATTGTAATCTCATAGTACCCATTGCGCATTTTCGCCCTTCCAAAGTAAGTTATAAAAACATTACAGTACGATCAACCAGACTTGCAGATGTTTAAACAGTGACGCCAGAGCTCAGCAAGTAGGAAATATTGCCAAGATGACATGACTCAAAATCTCACTACACATTACACAAGTACATGTGGTATGCACTCATATTTCAGACGTAGCATAAGCAAATACTAGCGAAATTTTCAATTCTGCACATTGTTGTCTGTACCTGAAACATTGGCATAGCTTTTATTTTTTGTTTAGCTAAAAGCTAACCAATCAACCAAACCAAACAATACTTAATACAAGAAAAATCACTACTTTCCTTGACTTGCCCACGGACCCCTTTGAATCTCCCCGCGGACCCCTAGGGGTCCGCAGACCACAGGTTGCTTTAAACCACTAATGTGACGGTTTTTATGGTGCCCTTCTTTTATCCCCACCAGAGCTGATAGCGCAATGGCCATGGGATATATAGCGGGGGTCCTAAGCCATGGCCTGAAATATCCATTGGTCCTCACCAGAGATCGAACCAAGAACTCTCAGGTCGACAATCAAGAGCTCTACTATGGTGATTTCCATCTCGATTTATTAGCTTAGTATAGATGTTCAATAGATGAGTAGTAAATAAATAATATTAGTGTAATTATTAAACCCACGTGTCTTGTGTGTCATTCTATATAAAGTTACAATAATACAAACCAATAAAGTTAGCATGACCGCCAATGTGGATTATTTTCATAATTTCGTCTTGTTTAATTTAGCAATAAATACAGCTGGTAATCGTGTCATGAGATACATATTTATGTTCATGCTAGTATTTATTTAATAACAAAGAAACATAAAATAAAGAACTATATCGATAATCTAAATCAACGATGAACAACACAGAATATAATGAACCACAGAATAATATGTTTTTTTTTATTTTAAAACTGATCAAAAAAATTCACCAATACCACTATAATTAAGTTTAGAATTTAAACTTCCACTGTGGACATGTTGAGAAGACCAGCGCCATCCAACCCCATACCCCACACAATGAACAGAAGCTCCACTACTACCTGGACATGTACATGTTGTATAGGTAAATCTGTTAAAATTATTTGTCACCTGGTATTTTCCCACCCAATGACCAAAGCTTATCTTTTTACAACATCCATGGGGATGAGAGACAATAAAGTTCAACTTGTCCACATCTCGAGTCTCTTGATATTTGAAGAGAACTTTCCATATAAGATCATTAAAATATTTCCAGTGCGTGTTCAGTTTGTCACCCAGGTGGTCATCACAAGTCACACCTTTCAACATACACCAGTCTTTCTCAATATCTACTTCAAAAATGCTGACCCCATTAAAATAGACCTCATGACTTTCTTCACTGTCATAGAATAATCTCAGTGACATGTGACTGGCCTCAATGTCATCAAACACAACATGTACGGCTGACTTTAAAATAAACTCCCACCACACGCGGCTGGCCGTGTCTGAATGTTTACATTTTGTACACCAACATTGTGTGTAGTTTTGATCGTGTTTAGTTTCATGTTGATCAAAATATCCATCTTTGAACTTGTATACTTCGCACACCATTCCACTTCCTGTTCTTAAGTTTGCTTTACCCCTTAAGTTGTAAAATGGATATGTAACTTTAGTATCTAGCCAAAACTCTGGTCTGTGTGGACTGGTCATTTTCACATCAACTCTGACTGTCAGGTCAGCTGTAGCTTTGATCAGCTCGTAGAGATCCTTGTCACGATGACCTTCAGGTAGATGGTTTAGGGTGAATTTATCAACAGGTATAAATTTTGTATGACCTGGATTCTTTTTACAGACAAGGAAATTTTTTTGTAGATCAGCTTCTCCACCTTCTGACACCTGAATATCTTGGTTACCTTTAAATAAACAATCATTTATTTGCAGCATACATAAATTATTACTTTTGTTTTTACTCCTATTACTATAGAAATTGGTCATTTTAAATATCTTAATACACATTAAAATACACCTAAATTAAAGAAACTAAAAACACAAAAAAATTATTTCATTGATTACCATAAAAATCAACCTCAGCCTTCGCCATCGCTCACTAAAATAAACATAAACATTAGAAGAAATTTAGTTAGCAACAGTTTATAACAATTGAAGAAATTTAGTTAGCAACAGTTTATAACAATTGAAGAAATTTAGTTAGCAACAGTTTATATTTATAAGCAATTAATCTTATAATACTTACCAAGAACGGATAGATAGTTTTTGATTGTGTAATTAAATAAAATTTTAAACATTATACAAAGGAAATATAGTAATGAAGATGATTATGTTAACCAAAATCAAATAACTCTGCAACATATAACATAGACTAAATAGATTTACGTTGACTAAAAATTATGTCCGTCTACCTAGAAAAAAAAAGAAAGAACAATGGGAAAAAGAAGTAAATATTGAGAAAACGTTTTAACTAAAACGCAGATATAAAATGTCCAGTTTATATGATACATCATTAAATATGCCAACAATCAGGATACAACTTTAATTGTCTGTGAATGATTATGTGGTCATGGTTGAATGTAAAAATCTATGTTGCAATAATTTACAATTTAACAAACAGCAAACAGCTTTTTGCTTTAAAATGACAAATAATTTAAAGATTCTTGAAGAAATCAAAAATTAACATTGATAACTTGCTTACTGGACACAAATACAGAGACTCTGCCTATACAAGTAAAATAGTGTACATAAAAACTGGTGTATAATGCTTATCATACATTCAAATTGGTGTATCATGCTTAGCATACATATAGACTGGTGTTTAACACATATCATACATACAGACTGGTGTTTAATACATATCATACAAACAGACTGGTGTATAACACATATCATACATACAGACTGGTGTTTAATACATATAATACATACAGACTGGTGTTTAATACATATCATACATACAGACTGGTGTTTAATACATATCATACATACAGACTTGTGTTTAATACATATCATACATACAGACTGGTGTTTAATACATATCATACATACAGACTGGTATTTAATACATATCTTACATACAGACTGGTGTTTAATACATATCATAATACAGACTGGTATTTAATACGTATCTACATACAGACTGGTGTTTAATACATATCATACATACAGACTGGTGTTTAATACATATCATACATACAGACTGGTATTTATACATATCATACATACAGACTGGTGTTTAATACATATCATACATGCAAACTGGTGTTTAATGCATATCATACATACCGACTGAAACACCACGGGATACATAGCGGGGACTTCAACCATGTCCTGAAATATCCATTGGTCCTCACCGAAGATATAACCCGGGATTCTCAGGTTGACTGTCGAGCGCTTTATCGCACGACCATCCGTCTCCATTTAGTGTAAGAGTTAGTAGCACACACTTTTAATTTTCCTTAAGACAGATATATATACACAGATTACTGAAGCAAGATTAAACAGACTATGGTACGGTCTATTCACGTCCACTATTTATTGTCTGTCCAGACGTATTTCGCCGAACGATCACAAGTTGCGCCACGTTGACCTTGAATAATAAGTTTACGTCTGTTATGTTATCTGAGTGTTTAGAAAATTCTTTGGATAATTTTGTTATCTTTTTCATTAGTTATAATTGTGTTCTTATTAATTACAAACACAGACAGCAAGATTGTTATAGACAGACAGATAGATCGATAGATTAGATAGATAGAAGATATATTGATACATTAGATTGATAGACAGACAGATATATCGATAGATTAGATCGGTAGATTAGACAGATAGACAGGCAGATAGATCTATAGATTAGATAGATAGACAGACAGATAGATAGATAGATAGATAGATAGATAGATAGATAGATAGATAGATAGATAGATAGATAGATAGATAGATAGATAGATAGATAGATAGATAGATAGATAGATAGATAGATAGATAGATAGATAGATAGATAGATAGATAGATAGATAGATAGATAGATAGATAGATAGATGGACTTTCTATTCCATGTTGTATAAGACTAAGAAACATAATGGTGCACAGGTGATTAGCTTCCTATGTATTTTGACATGAGATTCTCATGGCGATTTATTGTGACCATGTTATGTCCGTCCTCCCATTATACACATTATTAAAATTTATAAATTCTTCAAGATTTAATTCATGAACTTGAAATTTGTATAACCTTGTATGTTTATGTTGGATCTTCTTATGTGCCCGATATGAATCTTCTCACTAAAAGTCCACAAGATTTCAAGACACACATCAACACATACACACAAAGAAATCAAAACTATATAAAAGATTTTAAATGAAAAAAAAACATTTAATTAAAATTCATATGAAATAAGATAAACATGAGAATCTTACCCAATAAAAAGCCTTTTCAGTGTTAGTTAACTGCTGCACACAAATCCTTTCGCTTTAACAATCTATATTTAGAACATGAAAATGCAGACGTGTAAGCCGGATCTAACTAGTTAAGTTGTTTTTTTTTCTATCCTAGGTTGAATTACATCAGTGAGTCATGTCATAATAAACAAAGCATAAGTCTGTGGTGTCAACTAAAGGGACAAACTAGTGTTTTAAGCAAGGGCTACAGCATAGCAGTTTCAATAATAAGGAATTACCCAGTATATATATATATATATAAAACGTCTCAGGAGGGTTAGTACCTAGTATGTAACAAAGTTTATCAAGCACAGGCCGTTATTATACATCGTATGTCACATAATATGATGAGAAATAGGTATCTAATATGCAGAATTACTAAAATGTGTACATACAGTTCTTCTTTAGTTAAACATAACTTCACGTTATTCACCTTCTTCTGTTAGTTTTGAAATAAAAAATTAAATCCTTCTCGTATCAATTCTTACAGACAGCATTTGTAATTGTCAAAACAGTGTATTGTCTACTATGAAATAAACCCCATCGTACTTTTTACACGCAATCAGCACATACATTAAAGTGACTGTCTTACATATATTAACTGGTGAAATGGCCTCTGGTCGTCCTTTTTACACGCAATCAGCACATACATTAAAGTGACTGTCTTACATATATTAACTGGTGAAATGGCCTCTGGTCGTCCTTTTTACACGCAATCAGCATACATTAAAGTGACTGTCTTACATATATTAACTGGTGAAATGGCCTCTGGTCGTCCTTTTTACACGCAATCAAAGCATACTCAAAGTGACTGTCTTACATATATTAACTGGTGAAATGGCTCCCTGGTCGTCCTTTTACACGCAATCAGCACATACATTAAAGTGACTGTCTTACATATATTAACTGGTAGAAATGGCTCTGGTCATTACCTAATGCTCATAATTTTTTACCAACCTGGCTTTCGCTCACATGTAATCGAGTTCAAAGTAAATGTAAAAATTGTTTATACAGAATTTTATGTAATTTATAACGTGAGGATTCGATATAAATGTATTTCTGTTTAATGGGTTTAATTTTTTTGAAATAATTGATTTCTGATATAATACAGCGACATCACGTAATACACCAATATAAAGTTCCTGCTAAACCAACAACGTTATTCAAATGAAACATGCTTCCCAAGTCCATTATACTCCAGGTCGGTTTCGTGGTTGTGGGGGAAGAGGGAGAAGGAGATGGACTGAAGGGACATAATTTGGACTAATTTAAACCTATAATACAACTATATAGGGCGATAGTTATCTACAATTGTTCATAAAACCAAAAAAAAAAATATACCATTTACTTTGTAGTCAATTGAAAAACTCTACTGAAAAAAAATTGACGGTTGGTCGTAAGGTAAAGTACGCGAATGTCAACCCCAAGGTTCCTGGTTTGGACCCCATGGTGAGGACCAATGAATATTTCAGGTCATGGCTAAAGTCCCCGCTATATCTCCCGTGGTGCCTCCATGTCCATCGCACTATCGGCTATGGTGGGTATGAAAGGATGGTATTGCAGAAACCGTCTCATTAGTGGTCAATAGGGTCTAAGAGATGTCATTTCATCCTTACAGGGACATCACACACACTAAAAAAAAATATGCTAAGTAAATATTAGTTTTAGTTAGAGTATAATGATGAGTGTAAATAGAAAGATACAGACGACATTCAACATGTTGATTGGTTCGAGTAGGTCGTTGAGCGTTGTGTCTTGGTATTTGTCCAGCTTTTATTGCCAATTTATTTCTTGCCGTTTGCAATATCTCTACGCTCCCAGTTACTGTGGCATCTTTAAAAAGAAGGTTTTTCAAAACTAAAACTTATAAAAAAATTATCAAATTTGAAAAGATTGAAATTTTAAAAAGCAAAAAGGAAATAATTATTAACAAAAAGCGAAATACAATTGGTGAATAAATTTAACAGTGTTAATGAAAATTGCAGATATTATTTCCTTCAAAGAAAAGTTTTCTTTTAAGAAAGGTAATAAGTCTGTCTTACCAATCTATTTCTGGCGACTAATTATGTCAATAATATCTAAACCAGTTGACAAAATAAGAAAGTCATAAACTTTGACGTGTTAATGATTACTTTTGTGTTATTAGAGTCATACAATTTGACGTCTTAATGATTATTTTGTGTTATTATAGTCACTTAAAGAAAGGCCTACACCAGAGGTCGGCAACCTTTTCAGACCGAAGAACTAACAGATATAATTTACAATTTTCTCAGTTTTTAACGAGCCAAAAAAATTGTTGTTTTAAAATTATGGTATTTGATTAGGATTTGGTATATAAATTTGATTTTTGATTTAAAATAAACGACTTTAAATTAAATACTGAATAATATTTATTCAAATTAAAAAATGTAAACAAAATGATTTTAATAGATCGCAACAATAGCTACAATCGCAACAATGGGAGCATTGGTCTTGCATGCTTATTGAAAGTTTTGTTATATCTGGCTCATAACTTGTTATTTTCAGTTTTAAGCACGCCTGTAACTTTTTAGAGCATTTTCGAAAAAAAATGCTCTATTGTCCCTGTTTTGTCTGTCTGTCTGTCTGTCCGTCATCACCCTAGATCTCAACAACCATAAGTCCTAGACCCATGATGTATATATCATTTTGTAGGTCTTGGCCTGCCAAGAAATGACTTTTTTCCATTTCGCGATCTGACCTCTGAGGGCCGTAAAAGGGGGCTTATAAAGTACCGTTTTTTACTATATAAGCTATATTAATATAGGAGCGACCTATATCTCAGCAACCATAAGTCCTAGATCCATGATGTATATATCATTTTGTAGGTCTTGGCCTGCCATGTGTACATCAAAAGTTCATTTCGCAATAGGACCTCTGAGGGCCGGGCTTCAGGGCTCCTAAGGGGCTTATATATTATATACATGGCCCCAAACTATATCTTGTAAGTTCAATAACCCATTCATTTGGTGCGAAATATTACAGCACGTAGTTTCACCAAGATTTATTAAGAAACTCATCAAATGAAATAGTAAGCTTGTGTTCTGAGTTTAATTGAAAGTATCAGAGCTATGCAACAATTGGCGGAATTTTCGGGCGATTAAATGACTACAATTTCGAATGTTTTCAATTATGAGTCCTATTTCAGTAACCACAAACCACTTGTAGTTAGATTTAAGAGAAAATATTTTTTTTTCAAATATGAAGAAACGTCTTTATAATATTTTTTTACAGATATATGCATTACAAAATTGAATTTATAAACATTTCCAAAAGTTACAAATATTTACTGAAAGCTAACAAACGTACTGATACATAACATGAAAATGCGCTAACACGTCCTGTGTCCAGAATGGAACAGGCTTAATTGCTTGTTATCTTTGAGTTGGATTCTTACATTACTTTTTATTATATTCCCGATTGGTCGCACGAATCTGTTGACCCAAAGACCGTCAACACTCCAAATGCGAACTTCATCACATAACTATAGAATTCTGGAAGACTATTCCATGCGTCAAATATGAGTGCCTCAACTCGTGGTATTTCTCTCAGAGCTGTCTACTTCTCCAGCACAAGGTGCATGTTTTTCTGGACCTCCAACTGTTCTAACCTGCTTTCGAGTTCTGCGAACTTGCGCTCCACAACTGTTTGGTTTTCAATTCCAGCTAACTGCCATAAAATCCAAATGACTCAATGTTGATCTCATTTTTATTTATATTGAGAGAGTTTACTATGAATGCCAGAGTACTTGCATTTGTTTTGAATTGCACAACTCTCAGCGAATCTATTCTTTATTTTTTAAAGCCATAGTGAACATTAATTCGTATCAATAGTTACATTGTTTTCATCGCGTTATTGCTTCAGATTTTATAAAATAAAGCAATTGATCGCTCTTCAGGTCTTCGACAAAAAGAAATAAGAATTGTACAACTTTTGCAGCCATTTGTCTTCTTCCAATTCAAGATGGAAAATACCTTTTACATTTAAGAATATTTATTTCACTCAAGCAAGAAGCAAAACGTTTCAATACGTTACCTCTAGAAAGTCATCACACTCTTTTGTGCAAAAGTACGTCTGAATCACTGGCGGCGGAGCAGGGGGGGCAGCGGCCCCCCCTAAAACTTTTAAGGCGCCCCCCTAGAATTAACAGTCTGCCCCCCCCCCTAAAATTTTAACTGTTTTAACTTTGTAATTCATTTTAGTTTATATGTATCATTTTTATTTTCATAATTCACTTGATTTATTTCTTAAATTTAATATTTGAAAGAAATTATAAGTAATTGACATTTTACAGTAATCACATTATTGAGAGTTGTTGTGGCATATTTTAAAATTAGTTGCAAGTACCCGGCTTTGCCCCGGTTTAAAATAATGTTTTCTGTTTATTTAAGAAGCGTAATTTGACGTTTAATTAAGATTTAAAATAAGACGCGTAAAAAGGGTTTATTTGCATGCAATAAAAGGGTACATTTACCTTAAAGCAATGTGATACACAACATTTTTGGCAGTTCCTCTCTCTCTCCCTCCCCTTCCTCCCTTTTTCCCTCCCTCCCTCTCTCTCCCCTCACTCTCTCTCCCTCTTTCCCTCCCTCCCTCCCTCTCTCCCTCCCTCCTCTCTCTCTCCCTCCCTCCCTCTTTCCTTCCCTCCTTCCCTTCCTCTCTCTCTCTCTCTCTCTCTCTCATAGGCATGACTGTATCAAAAGATGAGAATTCCTATGGATGAAGGAATGGAATGTAATAATGTAGTAAGTAATGTGATATTTGGTTCCCCGTACCGATCATATTTATAGTAAGTTAGCTATGTGGGAGAGAAGCTCGTAAAACCTGAAATCGGGGTAAAAGTTTGCCAATTTTCATGTCTTTGATATCCAAAATAATTAATTACAATTAAAGCACCCATTGAGATGGAACGAAACCTGTTTAAGAACATTCCCTATGTAATTTTGTGTACGTGTACCCATTGGCGCAACCAGCAAAAAATGCTGGGGGGGGGGGGGCTCACATATTGAAAAATACAGTTTGACAGTCTTTTTTGTAACTGCCCCCCCTGACCTAGCCCCCTGGTTGCGCCACTGCGTGTACCAAATTTCACGCTATTTGGTTGGCTGGATTTTGAGTTTTAAGGGAATTCAGACAGACGAGATAGCAAATGCGTCTTATAAGTATAGAGAAGTATTGCCATCTACCGAATGACGGCAAATGTAATTTTAAAAGAAATTACAATTATTTATTATCTTTTCATAAATTACTTTTCGTTTATTGAGTTTCCCTGTTCCGGTTTCATATTCATCATCATTCATGATAATTATCAGTAATTTTCTGATCTATTTTCACTATTAAATTTGTAAACAAACTGACATTACGAATCAGTTGACGACAGAAGTGCTCAATGTTCATTTTTATTTTTTTTAATATATTATTTTTTAATAATATCGATTAAATACTTGCTACAGAATTACTATTTTCTGTTATTGAATTAAGGGGGTAAAATTTGTCTTTCGGTCATATTTTGTCTTGCCCCTCCTTAAAATATTTCGTTCCGCCGCCGGTGGTCAGAATACTAGCTTTCTATGTCTTCAAGAAATTCCTTAAATTTACGATGGTGGAGTATTTTTGCCAAAATGCTGTTAAAGGATTTCAATAACCAAGTTCATGACCTCAACCATTTCGGCTGGATATGTTGGTGAATTATGCAGTGAAACGTTAAAATAGCGTGGTTTATTTTTCCTCGAAGAATCATTGTTGCCAATTACCTATTCCTGTCTTATTTCTGACTCCATCGGTTGCTATGGAAACTATTTTATTTATATCGATTTCAAAGTTTTCCAAGCATTTACTATATCTTCTCCACGAGTTTGTTCTTAGAGAGGCTGCAATACTAGTAGTTCTTCTTTTGAACCTTGGGACGAGATATGCGTGACGAAAAGGGCAACAACTTGTGCCTGTCTTTTATGTCGCAAGACTCAGCTATAGCATGTGAAACAGTAGCAAATTTGATGTCTTCCACTTGCATATGTGTTACATTTGAGGACATTTTAGCAGTTCTATCTTGTACTGTTTTAGCAGATAATGGCGATTTTTTTTTAATTTTCTTCACTATTTCTGTTTTATTTTTGAAATCACGAAACATTTCTCCAGCTCCATGTGTGAAATAATCTTTGACGTACTCACCACCTGTAAAAGGTTTCCCTCTTTTTGTACTGATACTTAATGACATCTAGGTAGTGATGTTCAAGATGAAGTGCCTTTACTTCCTCAACCAAAGGTGGGTACCTATTTAAAGTTGGGTGAACTTGAGCGATATCTAATTATTTTTTGAAGGATCTGAACTGATCCCCATGGCTCGCCGGGGATCGAACCCGAGTTTCTTAGGTCCCACTATAAAAGTGAATATTTCGTTCACGTTCCTTCAGTGTACAAAAATAACGATAGGAAATATAAAAATGTAATATAAATATTTAAAAATCCATCTACTAGCCACTGTAACTATACTGAGCTATGTACAATTTGAAACAACAACAAAAATGTCAATTGATTCAATTACCATCTCACTCGTTGTAATCAATATATAGATAAACAAATTACATTAATATTTGTAACTATGAGTGTCACATTGTTTGGTGGCTGTGGTGCAGTTAATAGATAAAAGTTGTTATAAACAGTTAATTTCGATCAGGTTTACATTTTACAGACCAATTTAAATTAGACAAGACCCACCAGAGGGAACCACTGTTTTAGTGAAATATACTTAAATTAGTTACCACAGTCCCTCATTTGTGTCTTTACTGCTGTGTTCTGGCTGCTTTAGAATACGTAATATATAGTGTGAGTTATTCTAAAATATCATTACGAAATCTATTTACATTTTTCATAAGCCTTATAATGTAGTAAGGCCTAAGGGAAACGTTGGTCCTGTGGGAAAGAGCGCTAGACTGTCGACAGTGGTTCCGAGTTTTGAACATCATAATGAACAAAGGAATGTTTTCAGGTCTTAGTGAAAGTCCCTTAGTTCACCAAGCTTTAAATAAGTACCTGACTTTTAGTTGAGGAAGTAAATAAGGCTGACCGTTATGCTGGTCAAACTATACCTAACTATGTCGTGATAACATAAACTCATGTATTCTATACTTGACCTGTCCCAATATGCCGTTAGGTAAGTTAACTTCTTTTTTTTTCTTTAAATCAACACATCCGCTAGGAAAAAAGGATATCGGTTTGAAGTAAATTAAGTAAAGTATCCATAATATTTAGTTAAATTACTCATAACCGACTGTAATCAATTCAATTGATGGCATAGTTTTAGTCATCTTTATGTCAATGTAGTCATCATTTGCTAGAAAACGGAAGTTCTTCATGCACACCAATTAAATGTACATATAGCCTTTCACTATCAATAGTACAATACCTTAGCTGTACATACAGCCCCGTAGCGTGAAAATTCTACAGCAGAGTCCAGGCATTCTACAGCAGAGACCAGGCAATAGCATGGGGGGCCAGGACATACATTTTACTAAGTAGAGCAAACAAGCATAGAGGGCCAGACAAAACGCAGGGGGCCCCTGGCCTCCCGCACGCCACAGGCCTGTGTACATGAGAGACACTCTGAAACCCAGACACAATGATGGCGTATGGGATTTTATCGATGTGCTGAATTTCATAGCTCGGACAAGTACCTCGTATTTTTATTAGGCATAAAGAATGGTACATACATTTGAGTTAAGATTCTGTGAAAGTTGGCCTGACATTTCATACATAGAGAATAAGTTCAATACTTTTGTCAAAGAAAGGTGTCCAGTCCTGGGCCATTGAACTATTGGCTATGATGAGAATACAAGACGTCCTTTAAAATACCGTCCTATTAGTGATTTACAGAATACAGAAAAGAAACGTGTGTTACAAATCTAACACTAATCTCTGAGACAAGATAAAATTGAGTGACACACTGTGTCAGGGACTGATTGGGGGAGGGGGGATATATAAATATTACACAGTGTGACAAAGAATTGTAAAAAAAAATATCTTTTATGTACGTTACATGGTTACATGAAGATGATTCAATCACCTCTTTTATGTACGTTACATGGCTACATGAAGATGATTCAAATCACCTCTTTTATGTACGTTACATGGCTACATGGAGATGATTCAATCACCTCTTTTATGTACGTTACATGGCTACATGGAGATGATTCAATCATCTCTTTTATGTACGTTACATGGCTGCATGGAGATGATTTAATCACCTCTTTTATGTACGTTACATGGCTACATGGAGATGATTCAATCACCGCTTATTTTTATCAGGGACTGATTGGGGGAGGGGGGATATATAAATATTACACAGTGTGACAGAGAATTGTAAAAAAAAATATCTTCTATGTACGTTACATGGCTACATGAAGATGATTCAATCACCTCTTTTATGTACGTTACATGGTTACACGAAGATGATTCAATCACCTCTTATTTTTATCATAAAACTTTGTCGTTGAATAATGGTTTATGGTGTTAGCTAATTATTTAACTAGCCTACATAGTTGGCATTACTATGGACCAATATCATTCATGCAGGGCCGGCCTTATCACTAGGCAAACTGGGCATTTACCCAGGGCCGCCAAATTCAAAGGGGCCGCCAATTTTGTAAAAATTATTGAAAAAATTCAAAAGATCACAAATTATTTACAATGTTTTAAAAATTTAAAAACAAGATTTTTATTTTAATTTCGCTCACTAGCTTGCGCAAATTAACGATTACAATAATATCATTGTTATTAAACCTTTTGGAAGTCCTCTTTTCACAAGCTAATGTTTTTTTAATAAGCACAACACTGATAATTTGCTTTTAATCGGATTCCGGAGCACGAAAACGAAAACGAAAAAAAGTCGAAATGGAACTATTGAAATCACAAGAGCGTGCTATTTATAAACACTTGAAGATGAAGTATAAAAATACAGACGTTGTTCTAGAGTCCTCCTCCGAGTTACTTTGTGAAGCGTCCGAAGTCGAAGACAATGAGCAAGAACATGTAGCTATAGCATATCATGACGTATTGAAAAAAGGTAGCATTGCCGACAAAACAGAAGAAACGACATCGGAAAAACGAAAAGATCAAAATCAAACAGAAATAGACGTAAAAAAGTATCCAAAAAAATAATGGTCTCAGAGCTTGAGATAACGAATCCAGACAACGCAGTCGACTGGACTGACATTAGTTGTTGGCCATCATCTCTCAACAATCAGCAGCGTGTTTTTTGTTGTTAAGCGGGGTCCAATACGTATTGAAAATTTTTAATTTTCCAGAAACAGATGGGAGACGTTTTTTAACAGCATACTACAAAAGGAAACTCTGCAGTCAGGAACCACTTGACAGACGTTGGCTAGTTTACTAACGCTTCTAACTCATTTTCCTCTGACGGTTATAATAACTGGAAACATTTTCTTGCAGTTGTCAGCCTTCATGAAACATCATGTAACCACATCACCGCGCAGATAAATTGGATCGAAATGGAGAATAGATTGAATTTAAATATAACGATTGATGAAGAAACTATTAGATTAATGAATGCAGAAAAAATGCATTGGCGTGGTGTACTTGAAAGGCTGTTAGCTATTATCCAATATTTGGCTAAAAATAATCTTGCATTTCGAGGAACAAATGAAAATTTGAATTGTGCTAACAATGGAAATCTTTTTGGGATTGGTAGAGCTGTTAGCTAAATTTGATCCCGTTTTGCAAGAACATCTTCGCAGAATAAATAATAATAAAATTCATGATCACTATTTAGGTAAAACCATGCAAAATGAATTTCTGCACTTGATCAGCCAGAGAATTTTTAAGAAAATTGTAGCCAGCATTATTGAATCAAAGTATTATTCTGTCATGTTAGATTGTATTCCGGATATTAGCCACCAAGAGCAAATAACATTAATCATTTGGTATGTTGAAATAAACGAACAAACTGTGAATATTATGGAGCGATTTTTAGGTTTTATACCAACCGAAAATAGAACTGGAATCGGACTTGTTAATGCATTTTTACAAAAACTTCATGAACTGGGTTTGTCAATCGCAAACTGACGTGGTCAAGGATACGATAATGGAGCAAACATGTGGGGTTTTAATAAAGGGGTTCAATCCAGAAATTTGCAAATAAACAAACGAGCATTGTTTGTGCCATGCGGTTGTCACAGTTTGAACTTGCTTCTTGGAGATATGGCTAAATCCTCTGTAGTTGCTAAATATTTTTTGGTATTGATCAGCAAATTTATGTTTTATTTTCTGCATCAGTTCAAAGATGGCAAATCCTAAAAAAACATGTGAAAAATCTTACAGTGAAACCATTGTCCGACACTAGATGGGAGTGTAAAGTGAGCAGTGTAAAAGCCATTCGCTATCAAATTGGTGATATATATGACGCATTGGTTGAGGTCTCAGAAAAGCTAATGATCCAAATTGCAGAACAGAAGCTATTTCTCTAGCAAAAGAATTAAAAAACTTCACGTTCCTTGTAACATTGTCAGTTTGGTATGAAATGCTAAATAAAATAAATTTGCTAAGTAAGACGATGCATCGTGATAACATAGAATTGGATCTAAATTTGGAGCAACTACAAAAGTTGCGTGAGTTTCTTATTTCGTTCAAAGAAAATGGCTTCCAGGCATCGGAAATTGCAGCAAAGTCATTAGCAGAAGAGCTGGAAATGAGTGATGACGAATTGGGTTTTTCAGCAATTGTTACTTCTTTGAGACGAAAAAGAGTTAAAAAAACAGTATTTATATGAATCTGCTGAAGATGAATCAGTGCAAGATCCCAGAGAAAACTATCGGATAGGTTTCTTCAACGTGTTGATGGATCAAGCTATAATGTCTTTTAATGAGCGATTTGAACATTTAACACAATTTAATAATAATTTTGGATTCCTCTTTAAAATTTCAGACTTGAAAAATCGTGACGACGCAATGCTAAAAAAACATTTACCAATCACGGAAATCGATAGTGACATCGAGGAACTCAATTTATTTACTGAACTAAAAACGTTAACTTTTGCCATACCTGAAGGTACATCTCCACTTGACGTGTTAAAGTATATTAATGCACACCGATTAAATGAGGTCTTTCCAAATGTTACAAATGCTTTACGCATTTTGTTAACAATACCTGTTACTGTTGCATCAGCAGAACGCAGTTTTTCAAAATTAAAGTTAATTAAAACTTATTTGCGCTCCACAATGACGCACGATAGGCTGGTAGACCTTGCCCTGATTTCCATTGAGAATGATATAGCATCATCGTTGGATTATGCAAGTTTAATTGACGAATTTGCAAGCATAAAGTGTAGAAAAATTGTCCTGTAAATAAATATAACTATTAAATTTCATAATTCTGTACACAATATTCTTTCGTCTATTAATTAATTATTATTAATAAAAAATCGTTTACTAGTGTCACTATCTAGTCCAACTTTGCTGTTCATGATTACTATATAAAATTAATATGTAGAGGGGCCGCCATTTTACTTTTGCCTAGGGCCGCCAAATATCTAAGGCCGGCTCTGCATTCATGTTGTAATTAGAACAAAATTTAATTCACTTAGAAAGATAAGTGCCAATGGATGTTTCCGATTATTAAACAGGCGGGGGATTACGTCTTTTTACGTCAGAATAACTCATTGGAAAACTCCTATGAGAGTATTTCGGAAATTCTTTAGCTGAGATAACGAACCGGTTTTAGGCAGATTTGGAGCGATTGCGTACTAGTTGGTCTGGCGCTAAGTGGGGTTTGGAGTACAACAAATAACTTCATTCAAAGGATTTCTACATGTAAGTCTTACAAATACAAGTTGTAATTAGTAAAATATTGTCTTAGTATAACACGTTGCTATACTGAATGTAAATTTAACAGAGACCAGTTGTAATTAGTGAAAACGTATGTCTCTACAACACGTCGTTATATTGGAGGTACCACTACAAGTAAGTCATACAGACAGCAGTAGTAATTAGTGAAACATTGTGCTTGTATAACACGTAGTTATATTGGAGGCACCTCTACAAGTAAGTCACACAGACAGCAGTATATATAGTAATTAGTGAAAAAGTTTGCTTGTGTAACACGTAGTTATATTGGAGGTACCACTACAAGTAAGTCATACAGACATCAGTTGTAATTAGATTAAACATTGTGTTTGGTACTAAAACTTAAGCCTCTTCCTTCTTTTGCACACAAATACAAGTTGAGTATTAGTTTGTGCAGAATAGCTGCTGGCAGAATATTATATGGAGGTGTGAAAGCTATGTTGGGTCAGCGTGTTGAAGGTCATGGGGGGGTTTTGAAAGGAGTTCATGGTATGGGACAGTGGCTAGTGGGTGTGTAGAAGTTGGGCTGTGGAGGAAGACACTATCGGTCTGGATTTTACGGTTATTTGTCTTGATTCTGTTTTATAGATTTGATGGATTAAAAATATATTATTTTGTTTTGATATATACCTTGTTCATATAACTGTTTGGATATTTTAAGTGTTCGCTGTTGTGTATTAGCGTGTGTTTTCCCAAGTGTGTTGGGTTCAAGACGCAGTAGGGATGTTGATCTTACAGTGTGCTGACATATATGAAGTATTGACGAAGGAGATAAATTAAGGGCCCAACAAGATCCTGTACACAACATACATACCAGTGACGGTCCTATGTTTATTAACTGGGGAAATGGCCCCTGGTCCTATGCCTGAGAGCCCCCTCTCCCAATAAGAGAATTATTTGTTACCAATGTTCGCAAATATTTAATCAAGTACAAAGTTAGTGATGAAATTAAAATTTTTTTTTCGAAAGTGTGACGTACTTTGGGGGGGGGGGCAGAGATTTGTGACACTTTGTGACAGGGGGCGGGGGCTCAAAAATTGTCAAAAATAGCGTGACGTATTTTATGGACAGCCCCTTGAGTAATAAATATTCGTCATGTATTCGGAATTTCCAAATATTTAAAAATGGAAAGTACCATACTATTTATAGAACTATGAACGTTGTTTTTTACACATAGTCATACGCCTTACATATCATAGTAATCGTAAAAAAAAATATGAAAAAATAATATGTTGGCCTATATATATATTTATATACTATAAAAAGTCAGCTTTAAAACTTTTTAATAAATGGCTCATTATGAGTGAAATATGTTTTGTGGCTCTAATTATATTGTAACTACGAAAATTATTTATTTTATACAGTTGTAAGCTATAAGTTTTTAAAATAGTTACCGTATGTGTAATTCAAATTCAGACATTTTGATCATCATTACTTCAAATCTGACTAGAAAAATTGTTATTTAATTTAATTCATTTTTCATTTTATTATTTTTTTACTTCAATATGCAATGTGTGACAATTAAAGATAATTCAATAAATCTAAAATTAAATGTATTAATTTGAGGGAATACTAGTTTAAATATCTCATATCTATGCTATCTTTAAGTAACAATATCAATTATACAGCCAACAATTTTATTCTTGTAGCCTATAATATATAAACTTTGTTGCCGCTATTTTTTTATATTTTTTTTGTTTTTCAAATTATAACTACTTAGTATCGAGACCAAACTCATCATATCATTTTTTGTAATTAAATAATATTTAAAACAAATAAAATAATTATTTTTTTTTTAATTTTTATCGATACTGTCTATTTGTTTCTTTCAAAAGACGAAGGTTTCTTGCCTTTTTGACTGACTATTATAACCACAAACTCTTAATTGTTTTTTTTTTATTTGGTTTTAAAAGCCAATATGAAGTTTGTAAAATTTAGAATTTAAAATTATTTATTGTAGACAATTTTTATAATCTATTTTTTAGTTATTTTGTACCGAAAATCTAATCTTTGAATTCCGATACAAAAAGCAACAGAGTGTAATTGAATTTAATGTAAATAGTTCAGATTTATGTAAGAAACTTCCTGGCCACATTTTATCACTGCGATTTACAGACACTTGTTAATTCAATTCTAATTAATCATTTAATTTTATAAGAATATGTAGGTTTAAAAAATATTAGATGCTAGAATAATTTTATTATGCTAACCTAGCATGCATTTTGCACTAGTTTTTATTCGTTGCGATAAATCTTCAGTTGCATCAATAACTTCGTGCATAAAATTACTGATTTTTATCGACATCTTCACTTTGTCTTTGGCAAACTGTCGATATATTAACTTTATTAAGTTTTTAAACTATCAAAATGAATGTTTTCTATTAAATGGTTGAATTTTAGTCAAAAAATTTATGATAAACTATATTTTTTTAAAATTAAAATAACTTAAAACTGTGTATTGGCAAGTCGGTAATACCGGCAAGTCTATGAACCGATCACTAACAGTAGGCCTATCACACTCTAACAGTAACACTACTAACACTATTCAATATTCATTATTATTTTTTTTCAGAGAAAATTTTATTCTCTTTATTTATTTTAGTTAGAAAAAAAACTAAAACTTGCAAAATGTTTTAAAAATATATATTGGCTAAAATTAAGGTGTAATTTATTTGTATTTTCTAAACTTTTTCAAATTATAAGATTTTTATTTCTTCTAAATTTTATTCATTCTCAGCTCAATTTATTAATTTGAATTACAGTTTTCAAATTTCATTCAAATTAAATTTTCTAATTTGTAATTGTTATTCTCAGCATTATGAATTTATAATTTTATTTTTTTTTCAACTATGTCTACATTATTTTTTCAAAAAAATATTTCTTTTATTACATTAATTTTATTGTTATCTTGTTTGTTTGTTTTTTACATATAACCATATAATTATATTTGAATGATTTTATCAAATATTTTAATTAGAACCTATTTGTTTTGTCTATTGCAATCTTTACAATGATTATCAAACTTAAAGCTTAGAGATGCACTTTAACATCTATTTTACTTTTATAACACACCATAAAATAAGATATTTTTCATAACCTATCTGCAAAGCAAAATGTAAGGATATAGAAATATATTTAATAGAGTTAGGAAAAAAAATAATATACATGTGTACTTTTACACTGTGTAGGTCTAAAAAATGTAGCATATGTCTCTATAGTCATTTTTACTTTGTAGATTTACAAACATTTAGTTTTGTTAAGTAAAGAGAAATATTGTTTTAATTAGGAATTAATAGATTATTGATCATTTTAAATTGAAATTTCATAAAAACCCATTGGAAATTTGCTTACAACCCACCAGTGGGTAACAATACTTACTCTGAGGACCACTGGCCTATTATTTATCTCAATCGTTATGTCATAATTGTCTATAATAAATGAACTCTTTAATAAAAATTTTAATCTTTTGTAAACTAGTGTACATTTATCACTTTTAAACTTTTTTATTAATTAATTTGCCTCAACTTATGTTTCTAATTTTATAAGATATTTAATTGTGAAACAAGTTGTTACAAAAATGTTTAAGTTTTTTAAAGTATAACACATTGATTTTGAAAAACTGGTATAATTACATTTATTAAAGCAGTAGCGAGAAAGTAAAATTATTTTATTTTATTAATTTATGAATGTATAAATGCTTCACTATGGTTTAAATAAAAAGAATCTTTTAAATTAAAAATGTTAGTTTAATTAACATGACCTGAGCAGAAAGTGAGCCATAATAGCAAAAAAATAATTCAGTAAATATTTGGAATTTTCAAAGAATTTCTAATGTTGGCATTTTTTTTTAGTTTAATTAAACTTTCAAGTTCAAAAGACGAATAATTGTTGTTTAATAAAGTTTATTTTTTGTATCTCCAGGTGATCAAAACAACTCAGATGGAAAATTGAATGACTGAAATATTAGAAGATTTTTTTAATGGTAATTTTTATTAGATGAATTCTGTGTTGATTTAAAGTATGTTTTACATAAATGTAACTTTATATTGAGATCACTTTATTAAGTTAACTAGACAGAGATGAGATATTTTCCTTTGTAAAATATAATATTATGTATATTAATTATGGATTTGTTTATTTCAAACTTAAAATTGTATTACAGCTGAGTACTAAAGTCAATTGGAGGACAGTGAAACTCACACAATGGGAAACAAACTTTATGGTAAAATGAAACACAATTTATTTAATTTGTTTACATTGTGTCAATATAACAGAAATAATATGTGGACTTGATATCTTTGCAATGTTCAGCATGTTGAAATTTTTTTAATAGTCAATTGTAAGTTGATTTCTCTGTTCCAGGTGATCATGAAACTCAGTTGTCAGAAGGTGGAGAAGCTGATCTATACCAATATTACAGTGACTGTAAGAAAAATCCAGGTCATAGACAGTTTATACCTGTTGATACTTTCACCTTAAACCATCTACCTGAAGGTCATCGTGACGATGATCTGTATGAACTGATCAAAGCTACAGCTGACCTGACAGTCAGAGTTGATGTTAAAATGACCAGTCCACACAGACCAGAGTTTTGGCCAAAGACAAAAGTTTCATTTCCATTTTACAACTTGAGAGACAAAACAAACTGGAGAATAGGAAGTGGGATGGTGAGTAGAGTGGAGAAGTTTACAGATGGATATAGTGATCAATATGGAGGTAAATATTTGGAGAACTACACAACATGTTGGTGTACAAAATGTAAACATTCAGACACAGCCAGCCACATGTGGTGGGAGTTTTATGTGTTCACAGCCACACATGTGGTGTTTGATGACATTGAGGCCAGCCACACGTCCTTGAGATTGTTTTATGATAGAGAAGACAGTCCAGTGGTCAGTGTTGATCAGGTCAGTGTTGTTGATGTAAACATTGAGAGAGACATGTGTTGGTTGAAATGTGTGACATGTGACAAAAATCTCGGAGATAAACTGAACATGTTGTGTGGACATTATGATGTCTGGTGGAAAGTCTGCAACAAATACAGAAAATCTCGACGTGTGGACAAGTTGAACTTTATAGTGTCACATCCTCATGGATGTAGTAAACAGGTCAGTGTTGGTCACTGGGTGGACAAATACAAGGTGGGTGGTAGATCAACTAAATTTACCTACACAACTTGTACATGTCCAGGTAGTAGTGGAGCCCAAGTTCATTGTGTGGGGTATACAGGTGTTGGTGTGTGGTTCTATCAACTTGTCCACAGTGGAAGTTTAAATTCTAAACTAAATTACAGCGGGACTGGTGATGTCTATTGAGTTGTTTGTAAACAAACAATATGGCGGTGTTGTATTTTATTTGTATGTCATTCTATTATATTATGTCATCAACATAAACATTTGTAGTTTGTTTATTATTGTCATCAATATATTTATTTATTCTAATGTTGTTTGTTTATTATTGCCATCAATATATTTATTTATTCTAAAGTTGTTTGTTTATTATTATCATCAATATATTTATTTATTCTAATGTTGTTTGTTTATTATTGTCATCAATATATTTATTTATTCTAATGTTGTTTGTTTATTATTGTCATCAATATATTTATTTATTCTAATGCTGTTTGTTTATTATTGTCATCAATATATTTATTTATTCTAATGTTGTTTGTTTATTATTGTCATCAATATATTTATTTATTCTAATGTTGTTTGTTTATTATTGTCATCAATATATTTATTTATTCTAATGCTGTTTGTTTATTATTGTCATCAATATATTTATTTATTCTAATGTTGTTTGTTTATTATTGTAATCAATATATTTATTTATTCTAATGTTGTTTGTTTATTATTGTCATCAATATATTTATTTATTCTAATGTTGTTTATCTTCTTTACATTAATGTGTCTGGACTCAAATATTTTCAATAAAACTTTCAATGGGCCAATATTATTGTTAATCTTTCTTTATTTCTGTCACGTCATGTTTTTTTTTCATTTGTTTATTAAATGTTTACAGTAAATAAATAAACAAATTGTAACGTCATAAACCAAAGTAACAAAATAATAATTTTTTTTTATTCAATAAACAATTAAATATCGAAAATGGGTGCACAGTCGACTGCATTAATCAGATAGTGTAAAACTGAACATATCTGAAAGTAAATTGTTCAGTTCAGTAATAATAAACAATATTTAAATAAATAATCAACATAGAATTATTTAGACTTAATTTTAAATGAATTTTAAATTCTTAAGCTTTTAGTAAAAAAAAAAATGAAGACTACGTAAATTCTTTATCAAAGGGAGATAATCCATAAAATATATATTTGTAATAGTCAAGTTTCAGTTGTCTCCTATAACCTTTATTTTTTTGTCTTCCCGTTTATCAAATTTGTAATTACTTTTCTTAAATATAACAGCTGACACTAACCATATCTAATCAATGATAGTCACAAATTAGGTTTCAAATAAAAAAAACGGGAAAAAATTATAAATTAAGCATACAAATGGGTCAAAATTAGAACAACTTTACTAATTAGGTGAATTTGTAAACAATAAAGGATTAATCTTGTGATTGGTAAGGCCTACACAGAATAATTTTCATAAGCTGATAATTTGCCGGCTGGTGTTGATGACAATAGATATAGGTTTAGTTTATTGTCGTTTTTTTCTTACATTGTTTGAACAATAAATGTTCACGCATTGTAAAAATCCAGTTACTTGCGTAAATTCAATTGTTCATTTCATTACGACAAATTTTAACAATATAAACCTCTTTATAAAAGTAATAAATATATCTAGAGTTAGTCTATGGATACAATTTTTATTTCTTTTAAAACATTTGTATCGCTGACTGTTTAAATATTTACCTATAGGGGTTGGTCAGTTCTGTATTATCTTATAAATAAATTCATCACATGCTAAAGGTAATGAAGGTAGAAGGTTATTTTTTTTAAGTCTGTCTCTACAGGGGGAGGGAAAGACTGTGGGGGTGTCCCTCCCCCCGAACTTGGGGGGGAGGGAATCCCTCAAAACTCAGGCCGCCACTCACGCCCCCCCCAACACAATCCCAATTCAAAAAATCAGAAAAAATTTTCTACCCCAAGGGGAAATATTGTGTGGGGGAGAGATTATTGGGGTGGTGGAGTATTATGGTGGAGGAGGAAAAGGTTGGTGGTGGGAGGAGGTATTGGGTGGGAATAAATGGTGGGGTAAAGATGTGGTGGTACGAGATATTATTGGTCATCGCTGGTAAGAACGTACTGTACTGGTGGAGGTAAAAGACAATGCTGTGTTACAATTCACTGATTCCCTGAAATCCATACTAAATCTATATGGACATTTTTAATAGCAACTGTTTCTTGTCTTTTTTTTCCATTTTTATATATATAGTAGCGGACGGATGGTCGAGTTGTGTAGAGCGCCTGACTGTCAACCTAATGGCCCGGGGCTCTCTGTCGGTGAAAACCAAAAGAAATTTTTCAAGTCCAAGTGAAAATTCGTTGAAAGTTCACCAAGTACACGACGTTAGTTGGCATAGTAAGGCAACCGTAGTTGTGCTGGCTACGTAATCTTTTTATAGGTCATGACTATAGAAACATTTCAATTATACACTTCATCTGACCCAATGGTCCTATATGTCATGACTATAGAAACATTTCAATTATACACTTCATCTGACCCAATGGTCCTATAGGTCATGACTATAGAAACATTTCAATTATACACTTCATCTGACCCAATGGTCCTATATGTCATGACTATAGAAACATTTCAATTATACACTTCATCTGACACAATGGTCCTATATGTCATGACAGGACTATAGAAACATTTCAATTATACACTTCATCTGACCCAATGGTCCTATATGTCATGACAGGACTATAGAAACATTTCAATTATACACTTCATCTGACCCAATGGTCCTATATGTCATGACTATAGAAACATTTCAATTATACACTTCATCTGACCCAATGGTCCTATAGGTCATGACTATAGAAAAATTTCAATTATACACTTCATCTGACACAATGGTCCTCTATGTCATGACTATAGAAACATTTCAATTATACACTTCATCTGACCCAATGGTCCTATATGTCATGACAGGACTATAGAAACATTTCAATTATACACTTCATCTGACCCAATGGTCCTATATGTCATGACAGGACTATAGAAACATTTCAATTATACACTTCATCTGACCCAATGGTCCTATATGTCATGACTATAGAAACATTTCAATTATACACTTCATCTGACCCAATGGTCCTATAGGTCATGACTATAGAAACATTTCAATTATACACTTCATCTGACCCAATGGTGCTATATGTCATGACTATAGAAACATTTCAATTATACACTTCATCTGACCCAATGGTCCTATATGTCATGACAGGACTATAGAAACATTTCAATTATACACTTCATCTGACCCAATGGTCCTATATGTCATGACAGGACTATAGAAACATTTCATTTATACACTTCATCTGACCCAAAGGTCCTATAGGTCATGACTATAGAAACATTTCAATTATACACTTCATCTGACCCAATGGTCCTATATGTCATGACTATAGAAACATTTCAATTATACACTTCATCTGACCCAATGGTCCTATATGTCATGACTATAGAAACATTTCAATTATACACTTCATCTGACCCAATGGTCCTATATGTCATGACTATAGAAACATTTCAATTATACACTTCATCTGACCCAATGGTCCTATATGTCATGACTATAGAAACATTTCAATTATACACTTCATCTGACCCAATGGTCCTATAGGTCATGACTATAGAAACATTTCAATTATACACTTCATCTGACCCAATGGTCCTATATGTCATGACTATAGAAACATTTCAATTATACACTTCATCTGACCCAATGGTCCTCTATGTCATGACTATAGAAACATTTCAATTATACACTTCATCTGACCCAATGGTCATATATGTCATGACTATAGAAACATTTCAATTATACACTTCATCTGACCCAATGGTCCTATAGGTCATGACTATAGAAACATTTCAATTATACATTTCATCTGACCCAATGGTCCTATAGGTCATGACTATAGAAACATTTCAATTATACACTTCATCTGACCCAATGGTGCTATATGTCATGACTATAGAAACATTTCAATTATACACTACATCTGACCCAATGGTCCTCTATGTCATGACTATAGAAACATTTCAATTATACACTTCATCTGACCCAATGGTCATATATGTCATGACTATAGAAACATTTCAATTATACACTTCATCTGACCCAATGGTCCTATAGGTCATGACTATAGAAACATTTCAATTATACATTTCATCTGACCCAATGGTCCTATAGGTCATGACTATAGAAACATTTCAATTATACACTTCATCTGACCCAATGGTCCTATATGTCATGACTATAGAAACATTTCAATTATACACTTCATCTGACCCAATGGTCCTATATGTCATGACAGGACTATAGAAACATTTCAATTATACACTTCATCTGACCCAACGGTCCTATATGTCATGACTATAGAAACATTTCAATTATACACTTCATCTGACCCAATGGTCCTCTATGTCATGACTATAGAAACATTTCAATTATACACTTCATCTGACCCAATGGTCCTATATGTCATGACTATAGAAACATTTTAATTATACACTTCATCTGACCCAATGGTCCTGTAGGTCAAAGGTTACTTTAATTTTGTTTAATTGAGTTATAAATTTGATTATTACAATTACAGAAAATAAATATTTATATATTGTCTAAATAAATGTAATATTTGTTTTACAATAGTGTAGTACTAAAATGGGATATTTCAATACTTTAGATAATTAACGGCTGTAGTTAACAAGGAATCAAGAAATCAATCGGGATATTTCAAAATTCATCACAATTTCATCCTCAAATCTGAACGGGATATAACCATACATTCAATAGACCCTAGTGCAGCTTGGACCATCAGGGGTACATCAGGGATATAACCAGACATTCAATAGACCATATGTCAGCTTGGACCATCAGGGATATAACCAGACATTCAGTAGCCCCTAGGACAGCTTGGATCATCAGGGATATAACCAGACATTCAGTAGCCCCTACGACAGCTTGGACCATCAGGGATACATCAGGGATCTCTATAACTTCAAGTAGGCCTAGAAATAAATTTAAAGGTTTGTGAGATTTTTTTTAATTTAGGACAACACAAGTAAGTTTTGGCCGATACCAAAAAGTGATGAGATTGATGGTCGGTCGTGCGGTAAAGATCTCGACTGTCGACCTGAGGGTCCCTGGTTCGATCGCCAGACAGGTCCAAATATTTCAGTTCATGATACTATAGGCTATGGTGGTGATTCCAGAAGGGTGCCACAAAACTGCCCCATTAGTGGTTGAAAGAATCTAGGAGATTTCTTCTCATCCTTACAGGGAAGTCACACACCAAAAAGAGTGAGAGCTGGATTCACATAACACTTCATAATCCATAGTATCTGTGATTCAACATACCACTTCATAATCCATAGTATCTGTGATTCAACATAATACTTCATAATCCATAGTATCTGTGATTCAACATAACACTTCATAATCCATAGTATCTGTGATTCAACATAAAACTTCATAATCCATAGTATCTGTGATTCAACGTAACACTTCATAATCCATAGTATCTGTGATTCAACATAACACTTCATAATCCATAGTATCTGTGATTCAACATAACACTTCATAATCCATAGTATCTGTGATTCAACATAACACTTCATAATCCATAGTATCTGTGATTCAACATAACACTTCATAATCCATAGTATCTGTGATTCAACATAACACTTCATAATCCATAGTATCTGTGATTCAACATAACACTTCATAATCCATAGTATCTGTGATTCAATGTTTGACGAAATGCTAGAGGGTAAGGCAGAGCCGCACATTTCACTGTCTGTGACCATGACCAGATCTTTAAAATAATTTTCATTAGAGCCATTGATTGAAAGGGGGTTTCCTCTGAGAATGTCTTTCTACGTAAAGTTTTCATTAGAGCCATTGATTGAAAGGGGGTTTCCTCTGAGAATGTCTTTCTACGTAAAGTTTTCATTAGAGCCATTGATTGAAAGGGGGTTTCCTCTGAGAATGTCTCTCTACGTAAAGTTTTCATTAGAGCCATTGATTGAAAGGGGGTTTCCTCTGAGACTGTCTCTCTATGTAAAGTTTTCATTAGAGCCATTGATTGAAAGGGGGTTTCCTCTGAGACTGTCTCTCTACGTAAAGTTTTCATTAGAGCCATTGATTGAAAGGGGGTTTCCTCTGAGATTGTCTCTCTACGTAAAAAATATAGATGCTAGGTTATAATTTATGTCAGGTAAAATTTTTCAATTATTTGAAGGACAAAAACGTACAATGTATTCAATAAATTGAGGTTCCAATTAAATACAGTCACAAACACTTGTATTCAATAAATTGAGGTTCCAATTAAGTACAGCTACAAACACTTGTATTCAATAAATTGAGGTTCCAATTAAATACAGCTACAAACACTTGTATTCAATAAATTGAGGTTCCAATTAAATACAGCTACAAACACTTGTATTCAATAAATTGAGGTTCCAATTAAATACAGCTACAAACACTTGTATTCAATAAATTGAGGTTCCAATTAAATACAGCTACAAACACTTGTATTAAAAAAAATCAATGGATGCAGTTAAAAGGTTTTATTTGAGGAGAAGTTATGTAGCATTTGTTTCAAGCTAGTGGTAAAATTGAAATCAAATCTGTCACGTAACATTTTTACCAGCTTTTAGTGAGATTGTAATCGAATCAATCTTTTAGAAATTGTTTAAGACTTAACATGTTGTAAATAGATGTATATTAAAACATAGCACAGTGAAATAAAATTTCCAAAATGTTTAAATATTGATTTTGTATAAGATCAAAGCTGTTAATAAAATCAAAACACGCGATATACAGATAAACTATCACGATGACAATGTATGCAGTTAAATAGATTTCAATATATCCAGCCCAGTAGCTTGAAAATTCTACAGCAGGGCCCAGGCCAATATTGGCCCAGGCCAATAGCATGAGAGGGGTGGGGGGCAAGAATTAAATGTTACTAAGTAGAGCTTACAAGCAGAGGGGGCCAGACAAAACGAAGGGGGCTGCCCCCCCCCCGCACGCTAAGGGCCTGGATCAACTGGCACCTTCCTGTTCCTATCTTACAGCAATTGATGTAAAGAATATATCAGCTGGAAACGCATAATTGAAAATTATTAATTCAAGGGAAGTAGCCCATATACAAGTGTCGTTCGTCATAGTTTAACACGGTTGTGTCCCTTGATCAGTATTATGAGGATTTTATTTTCTTTTATTTAAAAAAAAAAATTGCTAAATGAATTATTGAATCCTGCAATTGTCATGGAGCAAGAAAATGTATTTCTGATGAGCCGTTAATATGACTAGACAAACTAAGTGATCGCCTAGAATGACCGTTGTAAAAGGGCCCCATTTCAGGACATACCATATTCCAATCTGATGGTGTCAGGACCCAGGGCCCCATTTCAGGACATACCATATTCCAATCTGATGGTATCAGGACCCATGGCCCCATTTCAGGACATACCATATTCCAATCTGATGGTATCAGGACCCATGGCCCCATTTCAGGACATACCATATTCCAATCTGATGGTATCAGGACCCAGGGCCCTTTTACCTGGGATCCCAAAACCATCAAAATATCTCTTCTTTAGCATTACGTGAGGCCTGAGGTGATTATCAAATGCAAGGGCAAGAACCGGTACTGTGATCTATATATCATACCAAAATGGTCCAAAAGCGTGATCCCCCTTAGGTTCGAGATATGGGATTGGGGGGGGGGGGTGACTTAGTCACCACGCCCCCAGGTCGCTACTATTATAATCATATTATATTATGGTCTTTTTCAAGGACAACATAAAAACGTAATGCTTGAATTACTGCTTTAGAGCAACCCACTGATCTATGATAACCCACTATTCCAAGATAACCCATTGCTACAAGATAAACCACTGCTCTAAGGTGACCCACTGCTCTAGGGCCGCGGTTCTCAACCGGAGGTACGCGTACCCCCAAGAGGTACACATGTCTATATAGGGGTATGCAACGACATGTAATTTTCATTTTAAAACAACCAAGAGGTACACATGTCTATATAGGGGTACGCAACGACATGTAATTTTCATTTTAAAACAACCAAGAGGTACACATGTCTATATAGGGGTACGCAACGACATGTAATTTTCATTTTAAAACAACCAAGAGGTACACGTGTCTATATAGGGGTACGCAATACAGTGTACAGACTTAGGTATAGTGCTAAGTGAACAATCCTGTGACAACGACATAGTATGATCAGACGTATGATATCATCTTTATTTTCTCTTTACATGAAGTTCTCTTTCAGATCGTGTATCTATTTGTGTCTAAAGCCTAATTGACCTGGGTCAATATTTCAAAAAAATTACATTAAAGATTTTTGTAGCAGTAGTATGACTAAAATAGATATTGGTCTAGAAAAAAATATATACTTCAGACTTCAACCATCGTGGCGGAAAAATCCCATTGCTATTGAATTGATGGTCACGATTGTTTGCTGTGGATTTTTCGGAGGTTATTTTAAGGCTGATTCAGGACACATACAAAATTATATCCGGTATTTTTGTAAGGTATACATTTTTCTAACTGCATAGCAAATGTAATATCAAATATAATGCAGAATAATGGGTGTTTTCATAAGTTTCATGTCATGTTTAAAAAAACATAAAAGTGGTAAGTTGGAAAGTTGCAGTAGAAGTTATATTTTGATAAAATGTGTTGTTTAAAAGCTAGACTAAATATCAACACTAGAATTTCTTAATTTTTTTACAACATTGATAAAAAATAATTTTCAGAGAGTTCTGACTGTAAAGATATTATTGACATAACATCAAAAAAAATATTTCCAGATGTTTCCTGTAAAACTGAACTCAGTGTAAGTAAATTAAATAATCATAATTTAAGTCGTTTCATTTCATTTAATGTCTAGTTACTAACAGTTAACACCATGTATATCTCAGTGTAGCTGTCACTAGAATAGATTAGTCAAACTCTTTTATTGTCAAACAATTGATTATTTTTTGTAATAAATTAAAGATTCCATAAAGTATACTGTAAAAAAATTTTTTAATTAAAATAATCCTTTAAAACTGTATAACTCATAACGATATTGTGTGGTTAATACAACACCAAGTCGCCTTTCTTTCCCCAACTAGGACTAGACAATTTTCGTTTAAATACCTAAGACTGTATCAGATCTATTTAAACTATTTTCAACTCCAATTGTATGCCTACAGCCCGGTCCGGTACCGGGCCTTTGTTTACTAGTATTTATTAAATAATGTATTCAAAATGTTGTTCATAACAAAATAAATAACTTTTTAAAATAAAAAAAATATAATCATTTTTTATCATTCCTAGTACTGCAGAAACATATTTATCAATTGAAGTTAAATTGTTTTGTTTGAATGAAATAAAGAGTGTGAGTAGTCGTTAGTGACAATACCAAGTATTTACATTCGAGTAATATGTCCACCAACAGACTTACTTTCAGCAGACTTTGTATGGTTAGTAATGTTTGCTAGAAAATAGATTTAACAGCTATATTTTAGATCTGCCGTAGAAATTGTTCATTGCTTGCATCATTGATCAGTATATTTCTTATAATTAAATATATTTATATTTACCTGAAGAGTTAACTAGATTATATTCAAAATTAAACATTTACAAAGTCTAATCATCACATAATCATGTATGTTCATTTTATAATCTCTAAAGGTTTCCTTCCCTGCTGAATCAGATTACAAGAACAGTCAAACTTTACAAGGTAAAATATTTATTATTGTTATTTCATATTTGAAAATATCGAAGACTGATAGAATTAAAAACATAGGACCGCCACAAGTAATTTATAGTAAAAAATTATTACAATATTTAAAGCTAAGATACCTTTTACTTTTTATTGTTACATTGAGTACCTGAAAAAAGTATACACAGATGGAAATAGTGCTGGGTTATGTGAGTTCCATGTATTGTAACTATTTTTTTTATATTTTATTTTACAGATGAATCATTTGGAAAAAGATACAATAGAATTGGATGTATGGATAATTTGTATGGTAAATTGCTTGGTTTTGAAATGTAAATAATTGATTATTATTTTCATGAAAGTAAGAAAAAAAAAACTAAGACTGAAAAAAAAAATATTTTCTGCTGCCTTCAAAATGTGAAAAAGTCATTTCGGTGGTTTAGATAATTTAATTATAAACTATCCTTAAAATTTCTCAGAATGTGTAATTGTTCATCAGGTGATCATGAAACTCATGTGTCAGAAGGTGAGCTGATCTACAAACATCTTATTGGCTGTAAGAAGAATCCAGGTCATACACAGTTTATACCTGTTGATACATTCACTTTAAACCATCTACCTGAAAGTCATCGTGACAATGATCTGTATGAACTGATCAAAGCTACAGCTGACCTGACAGTCAGAGCTGATGTTACAATGACCAGTCAAACAGACCAGAGTTTTGGCCAGACACAAAGTTTCATATCCATTTTACAACATGAGAGACAACAAACTTAAGATGTGGAAGTGGGACGGTGTGTGAGTAGACCAGTTTACAGATGGATATAGAGATACAATGGGTTAATGATCAAGATAGAATTAAACATTGGCGGAACTACAGAAATGTTGGTGTGGGAAATGTAAACATTCAGACACAGCCAGCCACGTGTGGTGGGAGTTTTATGTGGACACAGCCGCACATGTTGTGTTTGATGACATTGAGGCCAGCACGTCTTTGAGATTGTTTTATGATAAAGAAGATAGTCCAGTGGTCAGTGTTGATCAGGTCAGTGTTTATGATGTAAACATTAAGAGAGACTGGTGTGTTTTGTTATTTGTGACATGTGACGAAAATCTGGGAGATAAACTGAACATGTTGTGGAAACATTATGCTCATGTCTGGTGGAAAGTATGGAACAAATACTTTGAATCTCGAGATGTGGACAAGTTGAACTTTATAGTGTCACATCCTCATGGATGTAGTAAACAGGTCAGTGTTGGTCACTGGGTGGAAAAATATGAGGTGGAAGATTATTTCAATAAATTTACCTACACAACATGTACATGTCCAGGTAGTAGTGGAGCAAGAGTTCATTGTGTGGGATATAAAGGTATTGGTGATGTGTGGTTGGATCAACCTACCCACAGTGGAACTTTAAATACTAAACTTAATTACAGCGGTACTAGTTATGTCTATTGAGTTGTTTGTAAACAAACAATATGGCGGTGTTGTATTTTATTTGTATGTGTGTTTTAACTAAGTTCTAATATAAATAAAAAAATTTGTTTTAGTTTATTGTTGACATAAAATGTTTATTTATTTTTTTTTTTGTTTATATCATCTGTACATCTGTGTGTGATGACAAAATATTTTACACTTTCAATAAAATGTTAAATATATTTTTATTTTATCTTTTTGTTTTCAATATTTTCTGTCATGTCAATGTTTGTTTGTTCACTGTAAATAAATCAACAAAATATGAACGTAATGAACAGAAACAAAAGCTACAAGACAATAAAAGTATTTCAATAAACAAACAATCATGTCAAACATAGCCACACAGTCGTTTTAATGTTATAAGATGTAAAACTAAAAAAAAAAAATTTGCATGAATCAGTTCAGGAACAACTCATGTAAACAACGGATTACATTTTAATTAGTTCATTTTAATTAAAAACTTGTAGTAAATTCATTGTACCATTGGTTTCATGCAGAGTACACCAAAGTATGGTACGAGTTTCTAGGTGTACACCAACAGTTTGATGAAGTATTCGCTGAGGGAAAATCCAAACCTTAAAAACAACAAGAAATATTTCTAAAATAAATACTTGCATTCAATATTCCCTCAAACATGGATAAACAAAATGGCGGTGTTGAAGACATCTGATAGATGTGCTTGATAATAAGATGGGGGTTACGTGGAAGTGAAAAATTTGGGAGACATTGGTTTATTTAAATATGTATATTAACATATATACAAGTATTCATTTGCAAAGTCAAACAAAAATAATCATAAGGTTATCGGTTCGTCATAGTCAAATTTTAGTTGGTTCCCTTAACATATTTGAGTGTTTCTTTTTTACTGTTCCTTTACAAATGATTTCTCTGTAATACAAAAAAATTACACTGTAAAAAAATATTTTATAAAAAACAACGTTTTTCTTGCGTACTAAAAGCAGAAAATGATTTCTGAATCATTAAAATTTTATGGTAATAGTAATAGACTTTATAAAGCTTCTGATTTTTGATAAAAACGAAAAACGTTGATATGAATTGTATATTATATGAATATTTGTAATACAGTATTAGAATCATCAAATGAATCCCAAAATTATTACAGAAGGTTTTCGAAATATCACGATATTGGCAATATTGCAGATCATTTATTTATTACAAATTCGATAACAAAATGCATATGAGTATGTAAAATTAATTCTAGTTTGTATAACCTAAACTCATGATATATAATGTAATACTTATAAAGTCTATTGAATCAATACATTAATATAGTGAACTTAAACAGGTTTTCATTTATATAAATTAGAGTATGTTATAAAGGCTCTAATTTGTTTGTGTTCATCGGAAAGTGGAAAAATTGGATTGCAAAATTTCGCGGACAAACGAACAATCAATCAAACAGACAAAAGTAAAGTTAAAAAATTATAAAAATATAAAGAAAGTCTACACAACATAATAAAATATCCCTTATCCCAAATGTGTTATGTATATATATATATATATATATATATATATATATAGAGAGAGAGAGAGAGAAGAGGGAGAGAGATAGAGAGCTTCACTATTTGTTTACTTAAATATATATATCCGTTCCGAGACTAGACTCCATGTATGTCTTCAGAAACTAACTGTCGAAGAATGCCCAAAAACTTCTCCATCTGCCCCATTTGTTTCTCCTCTGTTCTATCCACACATTTCTCCAGCTGTCCAATCAATGCTCCAAACCTCTATAGTCACTCAATCTCTTCAAACAGACTGTTAAAACAATCACCGGTCACCAGTCAGTCAACAAACACCCTAAACCCCTGCAGTACACAATCCATTATGAAAGTTTACATCTGCTGATATCCCCAGTAGTTGAGTACACAACTCATTATGAATGTTAAGTTGAGTACACGGTGCATTATGATGATGAGTAAGAGGCTGTGATGTGAGAAAGTTAAGAATTCAGACAATGATAGATGTGCTGAGAGGATAGATTTACTAAAACAATTTCTACTACAACTTTTAAGCAATATTACCCAAAAAACTTTTAACTCAAAAATGTACAATAAGTGAAATAAACATGTACAATGAAGACTTCAGTTATTTATGACATTTCATCAACAAATTATAATTATAAAATAAAAGTGAGAAAAACAATGTGTAGAAAAAAGTAATGAGCATCATTGAACGAATAGTTAAAGTAATTTTTTGTAGTGTAGTTAGTTGATGGACTTGAATTAACTAAAGCACATGGTTCTCAGAATTTTACTCTTTGATCACTATGTTCCATTTACCAGACAATGTTGGAGTAACGATATGAACCGTGATATAAAGATAACTGCGAATCAGAGAAGTTTAGTGGAAACAGATTTACAGCTGGCAATACGACTTGCATTAATTTATGGTAAAACTTTGGTTGATTTGACCCAGTAATTAAAATACTTTTTAGATATTACATTCCTATAAACTGAACAAACAACCTTCCCAACAAATTATAAAGATAATATAAAAAAATGTGATTTATCATTTGAAATATGTTTACCTACCTTAGTCTTCTGCGATGTTTCTCTTAAGTCAATTGGTCTATGGCAAGTTGAAAAAACTGTCCAAGTAGTGTTAGTATTATCAAAATACTATTTTTTTATTAATTTATCATTATTACAACAATTTTCACAATGTCTGTCTGCATGTTAACCCGATAATAGTTTGTGTGTATTTTTCTGGAGCGAGAGAATAAAAGTAATTGTCAGTAAGACAAATCTGTAATAAAGTAAGATTAATCTAAATGTGTTTATTACCTTTTTTTTTTTTTCTTTTTGTCTAACAAGAGACGATAGAAAAACAAAAAAAAACAACAGTTTAAATTATCTAAAAAAATAACCGTCTGAACTAAATTTGTTCAGATCAAATGAAAAAGAAGCCATCCACCTAGTAGTCAATGTATTTGTAATAAATGTATCTAGCTTTACTTTTACGTTTTTGTTACAAAAGTTCGTAATGATGTTATTTCCTTCACATGATACCATTCATTGTAACTTCGAAGTCGGCCGGTCGCACCCAGTCCATAATCACCCGGCCAGCCATTTGGCAAGTTAACAAGCATTGACCTCGTCTGACCTCATCCCATGTATTCAATGTGATCAACTTTATCTCTCACTGACCAATTGGCTTCAAATGTGATCAACTTTATCTCTCACTTACCAATTGGCGTGTTTAATCAGAGGCAGCAGTCTTTAAGTGAGAATCTCTTTTATATTTGTAATATAAAATTAATACTATTAGACTAATTATGAGATAAATATAATTAGGAGATGTTGTATATGCCTTCTAATTATGAGATGTAATATGTAATTAGAAGATGTGTGTGATAATAACACTAGTATGAGTTGTAGTATGTAATTAGGAGATGTGTGTGATATGCCTTCTAATTATGAGTTGTAGTATGTAATTAGGAGATGTGAGTGATATGCCTTCTAATTATGAGATGTAGTATGTAATTAGGAGATGTGAGATATGTGCCTACTAATTAGAAAGATGTAACATAATTAGAAGATGTGTGTGATATGCCTTCTAATTTGAGATGTAGTATTAAGGAATGAGCATATACTCCGAAAGGGTAAGGAACTGTCTTTATGTTAACCCTTAAAGCCACGACAGATATAGTTTGGACTTTTGATCAAATTGTTGAAAACAATTCACCCAGAGCTGTACCGTGGTGGGTGGAATCATAGGTAAAAGTACAATACTGTAACATATTTGATAAGAATTAGCAATCATAATGACGGCATTGTGTGCATTAAAATACTAGAACTAGGCTGAAGTATTTATGTTGAAAATGTAAAGTATTTTTCAGGTTAAAATCAACATTTGTTATCAGCGAAAATGAAATATTTTTATCAATGGTAGCTGTTTTTTTAGATGAACCAAAAATAAACAAATACAATGATAACAAACTAACCCACAGCTTGTAATTTAAAATAAGTCAAAAGAAAATTGTTACTGAATATTTGGTAATTATGGATGATGTAGGTATGACGAATCTGACTGCTACGGTGGATGCGACGAGTGTGCTATAAGTGACCGTCAAAGTGAAAGATGACTGAGGTCGACATTACCACCAGCTCAAGCTGCAGTCATGTGATAGTCTTGGGTTTAACCTCATTGACGTCATGTGATAGTCTTGGGTTTAACCTCATTTGACGTCATGTGATAGTCTTGGGTTTAACCTCATTGACGTCATGTGATAGTATTGGGTTTAACCTCATTGACGTCATGTGACAGTCTTGGGTTTAACCTCATAGACGTCATGTGATTGTATTGGTTTAACCTCATTGACGTCATGTGATAGTAGTGGGTTTAACCTCATTGACATCATGTGATAGTCTTGGGTTTAACCTCATTGACGTCATGTGATAGTCTTGGGTTTAACCTCATTGACGTCATGTGATAGTCTTGGGTTTAACCTCATTGGCGTCATGTGATAGTCTTGGGTTTAACCTCATTGACGTCATGTGATAGTCTTGGGTTTAACCGCATTGACGTCATGTGATAGTCTTGGGTTTAACCTCATTGACGTCATGTGATAGTCTTGGGTTTAACCTCATTGACGTCATGTGATATTCTTGGGTTTAACCTCATTGACGTCATTTGATAGTCTTGGGTTTAACCTCATTTGACCATTTCACCACCATTTATTTTCAAGTTAAAACTTATCACAGTGGTGGACTAATTATCAATCAAGAAATCATTAAATCTCTCACTCACTCAATCGGATTACATTAAAATGATAAATATAAGTTAATCGTGGTACAAAATATTACATTTAATACATTTGTTTTACCTTATTATAATGATTCCGGTGTGATGACTAAATCCATTGACAAATAAAAAAGATTTAAAAACGTATATTTTATTAGTAATTCTTGAAATGCTTATAATCAGAAAGAATGACGTAAACTTACCTGAATATATTGGTCATCTTTGAAAGCTGAGATATACTTTGCTAAATGAAGAGGTCAGTATACTTGTCAATGGTCGTGTATTCCACATTTGTAACAAGCGATGTTTTGGTCAAATCAAATAAATGGTCGTATGATAGGTTATCATTTATATCATTCAGTTTCACATGTTTGTTCTAAGATAAAAATCTTTTACTGTGAATTTATATAAATATTTACTTTTTATGACTATATGCATCTTTTATTAAAGTAAATTAATTAATATGTTGGTTGTAAAAATGAAAAAGAAATAAAAAGAAAAATTAAACATGCGTGTGTGTATATATACAAAATAAGTCACAATGATTTATAAAATTTTTAACCCACCCAACACAGTAAAAAATGTTCTTAACGGAACAAAGATATTGAAATTATTTATTTGTTAGTGTGAAGACGAAGTATGACCAGCGGCCAACTACATCCAGCAGACCAGTTACGTCCAGCGGACCAAAACCGTTCAGTTAACCAAATTCGCCCGTTTAGCTGTTTGCTTCAGCCCTCACTCAGCTACTTATTGACATGACATTAAAACATTTATTTTTATTAGTTCATAAACACTCCATTCCTCTTTCTCTTTGTCTGATGTTCATAAACACACTCCATCCATCTTTCTCTTGGTCTGATGTTCATAAACACACTCCATCCATCTTTTTCTTGGTCTGACGTTCATAAACACACTCCATCCATCTTTTTCTTGGTCTGACGTTCATAAACACACTCCATCCATCTTTCTCTTGGTCTGATGTTCATAAACACACTCCATTCCTATTTCTCTTGGTCTGATGCTCATAAACACACACCATCCATCTTTCTCTTGGTCTGATGCTCATAAACACACAACATCCATCTTTCTCTTGGTCCGATGCTCATAAACACACAACATCCATCTTTCTCTTGGTCTGATGCTCATAAACACACAACATCCATCTTTCTCTTGGTCTGATGCTCATAAACACACAACATCCATCTTTCTCTTGGTCTGATGCATGGACCAAATTTAAGATAGGCGCAATTTGTATTAAACTGTCAAAGTCCCCTTGTCACAGTAAACTCGAATAATTGCATGGAAAAAACCCATGGTGCTGGCACTAAATGACATCTAGGTAGGGATGTTCAAGATGAAGTGCCTTTACTTCCTCAACCAAAGTTGGGTACCTATTAAAAGCTAGGTGAACTTGAAAGATATTTAATTAACTTTTTAAAGGACCTGAACTAATCCACATGACTCTCGCGGAAAAACGAGTTTCTCAGGTCCCACTATAAAAGCTGAATTTTTCGTTCACGTTCCTTCAGTGTGGAAAAATAACGATAGGAAATATAAAATGTAATATAAATATTCCAAAATTCATCTTCTAGTCGTTATAACTATACTGAGTGGTGTATATTAACAACAGATAGACACGCCGAGAGGGGCTGGGGTCAGAGGGGTCATTGCCAGGGGGCCCGCATCTTTAAGGGGGCCCGGCCGCCCCAACCATGTAATTTTTTTCACGAATCATTGTTTATTAAGAGGCCTGCAATGATGTCCTGCCCTGGGGCCATTGTTGGTCTCGGCGCCCCTGACAACAGCAAAAAAAAGGTGTCAATTGATTCAGTTACCATCTCACTTGTTGTCATCCTTATTTAGAAAAACAAGTCACATCGAAATGTGTAACTATGTGTGTTTGTCACAAATTTAAATTCTATAAATAAAAAAAAAACAACGTTTTCTATTTCTCCATATGATTATTTGGGTTTGGTGGCTATGATGCAGTTAATAGATAAAAGTTGTTATGAACAGTTAATTTAGAACAGGTTATATATTTACAATTTACAGACCAACTTAAATTAGACAAGACCCACTAGAATGAACCAATGTTTTACTGAAATATAGTTCAATTAGTTACAACAGTGCCTCATTTGCAGGCCCGTAGAGTGCGGGGTGGGCAGGGGTGCAGCCCCCCTCTACGTTTAGTCAGGACCCCTCTGCTTGTTTGCTCTCCTTAGTAGCATTTATTTCCTGCCCCCCTACCACCTGCTATTGGCCTGGCCCCTGCTGTAGAATGCTTGGCCCCTGCTGTAGAATGCTTGGCCCCTGCTGTAGAATTTTTATGCTACGGAGCTGCTCATATGTGTCTTTACTGCATTGTGTTCTGGTTGCATTTAAATACGTAATATAAAGTGTGAGTTATTCTAAAATATCATTACAAAATCTATTACATTTTTCATAAGCCTTACAATGTACTAAGGCCTAAGGGAAACGTTGGTCCTGTGGGAAAGAGCGCTAGACTGTCGACAGTGGTTCCGAGTTTTGAACATCAGAATGAACAAAGGAATGTTTTCAGGTCTAAGTGAAAGTCCCTTAGTTCACCAAGCTTTAAATAAGTACCTTACTTTAGTTGAGGAGGTAAATGAGGCTGACCGTTATGCTGGACAAACAATACCTAACTATGTCGCGATTACAAAAATAGATGTATTCTACACTTGATCTGTCTCGATAAGCTCTTAGGTAAACTAACTTTTTATTTTTAAATTCACATATCCGCTAGGAAAAAAAGAATATTCATTTGAAGTAAATTAAGTAAAGAATCCATAATATTGAGTTAAATTACTTACTCATAACTTACTGTAACCAATTCAACAGATCGCATAGTTTTAGTCATCTTTATATCAATGCAGTTATCATTTACTAGAAAACGGAAGTTCTCTATGCACACCAATTAAATGCACATATTACCATGCACTCTATACAGTGCAACACCTTCAGCTGTACATGAGAGAGACATCCTGACACTCAGACACAGTGATGGCGATTGGGATTTTATCGATGTTCTAAAATAAAACAAATTTAAGGAAATTTCATACCTCGTATTTTTATGAGGCATAGAGAATGGTACATACATTTGAGATCAGGTACTAAGAAAGTTGGCCTAACAGTACATAAACAAAGAATAAGTTAAATACTTTTGTCAACGAAATGTATCCAGTCCTGGGCCATTGAACTATTGGCTATGATGAGAGTGAAAGACGCCTTTTAAAACACCGTCCTATTAGTGATTTATATAATACGGAAATTAAGAAACGTGTGTTACAAATCTAACACTAACCTCTGAGAAAAGATAAAATTGTGTGACACACTGTGTCAGGGAGGAGCGATTGGGGGGGGGGGGAGGGGTGATATATATATAAATATTGCACAGTGTGACGAGATGGAAAAAGAAAATTCTTTTATGTACGTTACAAGGCTACATGAAGATGATTCAATCACCTCTTTTATATTTATCATAAAACTTTGTCGTTGAATAATGGCTTATGGTGTTGAATTAATTATTTAACTGGCCTACATAGTTAGCATTACTGTGGACCAATATCATTCATGTCGTAAATAGAACAAAATTCAATTCTCTTACAAAGATGAGTGCCAACTGATGTTTCCGATTATTAAACAGGCGGGGGATTACGTCTTTTTACGTCAGAATAACTCATTGGGAAACTCCTATGAGAGTATTTCGGAAATTCTTAAACAGAGACAACAAACCGGTTTTAAGCAGATTTGAAGCGATTGCATACTAGTTGTTCTGGTGCTAAGTGAGGTTTGGAGAACAACAAATAACTTCATTGAAATGATCTCTACATGTAAGTGTTACAAATAGAATTTGTAATTAGTGAAATATTGTTTTAGTATAACACGCCGCTATACTGAATGTAAATTTAACAGAGATCAGTTGTAATTAGTGAAAACGTATGTCTCTACAACACGTCGTTATATTGGACGTACCGCTACTTGTAGGTCATACAGACAGCAGTAGTAATTAGTGAAACATTTTGATTATATAAGATGTAGTTATATTGGAGGTACCACTACAAGTAAGTCATACAGACAGCAGTATATATAGTAATTAGTGAAACATTTTGCTTGTATAACACGTAGTTATATTGGAGGTACCACTACAAGTAAGTCATACAGACAGCAGTATATATAGTAATTAGTGAAACATTTTGCTTGTATAACACGTAGTTATATTGGAGGTACCACTACAAGTAAGTCATACAGACAGCAGTATATATAGTAATTAGTGAAACATTTTGCTTGTATAACACGTAGTTATATTGGATGTACCACTACAAGTAAGTCATACAGACAGCAGTATATATAGTAATTAGTGAAACATTTTGCTTGTATAACACGTAGTTAAATTGGAGGTGCATCTACAAGTAAGTCATACAGACATCAGTTGTAATTAGATTAAACATTGTGTTTGGTACTATAACTTAAGCTTCTTCCTTCATTTGCACACAAATACATGTTGAGTATTAGTTTGTGCAGAAAAGCTGCTGGCAGAATATTATATAGAGGTGTGAGAGAGCTGTGTTGGGTCAGCGTGTTGAAGATCACGGGGTGTTTTTGAAAGGAGGTCATGGTATGGGACAGTGGCTAGTGGGTGTGTAGAAGTTGAAGCTTGGATGACGACACTATCGGTCTGGATTTTACGGTTATTTGTCATGATTCTGTTTTATAGATTTGACGGATTAAACATATATTATTTTGTTTTGATATATACCTTGTTCATATTACTGTTTGGATATTTAAAGTGTTCGCTGTTGTGTATTAGCGTGTGTTTTCCCAAGTGTGTTGGGTTTCAAGACGCAGTAGGGATGTTGATCTTACAGTGTGCTGACTATATGAAGTATTGACGAAGGAGATAAATAAAGGGCCTAACAAGATCCTGTACACAACATACATACCAGTGACGGTCCTATGTTTATTAACTGGGGAAACGGCCCCTGGTCCTGTGCCTGACAGCCCCCTCCCCCAATCAGAGAATTATTTGTTACCAATTTTCGCTAATATTTAATCAAGTACAAGCATAAGTAAGTGAGGAAACTTTAAATGTTTTCGAAAGTGTGACGTTCTTTGGGGGGGGGGGGGGGGGCAAAGATTTGTGACACTTTGTGACGGGGGGGGGTTGCGGGGGGGGGTTTCAAAAAGTGTCAAAAATAGCGTGACGTATTTTATGGACGGCCCCTTGAGTAATAAATATTCAAAATATTTAAAAATGGAAAGTACCATACTATTTATAGAACTATAAACATTACTTTTTACACTTTGTTTATGTAGTGCGGAAAAAATCATTTTAGTTATACGCCCTACATATCATAGTAATCGTAAAAAAAAATGAAAAAAAATATTATGTATATATATATATATATATAGGCCTATGTTTATTTTTTTTGTACCGAAAATCTAAACTTTGAATTCCGATGCAAAAAGCAACAGAGTGTAATTTAATTTAATGTAAAAAGTTCAGATTTATGTAAGAAACTTCCTGGCCACATTATATCACTGCGATTTACAGACACTCGTTAATTCAATATTAATTAATCATTTAATGTTATAAGAATATTTAGGTTTAAAAAATATTAGATGTTAGAGTAATTTTATTATGCTAACCTAGCATGCATTTTGCAGTAGTTTTTATTCGTTGCAATAAATCTTCAGTTGCATCAATAACTTCGTGCATAAAATTACTGATTTTTATCGACATCTTCACTTTGTCTTTGGCAAACTATCGATATATTAATTTTTTAAACTATCAAAATGAATGTTTCTATTAAATGGTTGAATTTTAGTCAAAAAATTTATGATAAACTATATTTTATAAAATTAAAATAACTTAAAACTATGTATTAGCAAGTCGGTAATACCGGCAAGTCTATGAACCGACCACTAACAGTAGGCCTATCACACTCTAACAACAGTAACAGTATTCAATATTCATAATTATTTTTTTAAGAGAAAATCTTATTCTATTTATTTATTCATGTTAGAAAATAAATCTAAAACTTGCAAAATGCTTTAAAAAATATATTGGCTAAAATTAAGGTGTAATTTATTTATATTTTCTAAACTTTTTTAAATTATTAAGATTTTTATTTCTCCTAAATTTTATTCTTTCTCAGCTCAATTTATTAATTTGAATTACAGTTTTCAAATTTCGTTCAAATTAAATTTTCTAATTTGTAATTGTTATTATCAGCAATATGAATTTATAATTTCTTTTTTTTTTTTCAACTATTTGTCTACATTATTTTTTCAAAAAATATTTCTTTTATTACATTAATTTTATTGTTATCTTGTTTGTTTGTTTTTTACATATAACCATATAATTATATATGAATGATTTTATCAAACATTTTAATTAGAACCTATTTGTTTTATCTATTGCAAACTTTACAATGATTATCAAAACTTAAAGCTTAGATTCGAGATGCACTTTAACAACTATTTTACTTTTGTAACACACCATAAAATAAGATATTTTTCATAACCTATCTGAAAAAGCAAACTGTAAGGATATAGAAATATAAATAATAGAGTTAAGAAAAAATAATAATATACATGTGTACTTTACACTGTGTAGCTCTAAAAAAAAGTAGCATGTCTCCGTAGTCATTTTTATTTTGTAGATTTACAAACATTTAGTTTTGTTAAGTAAAGAGAAATATTGTTTTAATTAGAAATTAATAGATTATTGATCATTTTAAATTGAAATTTCATAAAAACCCATTGGAAATTTGCTTGCAACCCAACTGTGGACAACTATACTTACAACCCAACAGTGGGTAACAATACTTACAACCCACCAGTTGGTAACAATACTTACAACCCAACAGTGGGTAACAATACTTACAACCCAACTGTGGGCAACTATACTTACAACCCAACTGTGGGTAACAATACTTACAACCCACCAGTGGGTAACAATACTTACAGCCCAACAGTGGGTAACAATACTTACAACCCACCAGTGGGTGACAATACTTACAACCAACCAGTGGGTAACAATACTTACAACCCAACTGTGGGTAACAATACTTACAACCCACCAGTGGGTAAGAATACTTACAGCCCAACAGTGGGTGACAATAATTACAACCCAACTGTGGGTAACAATACTTACAACCCATTTGTGGGTAACAATACTTACAACCCAACTGTGGGTAACAATACTTACAACCCACCAGTGGGTAACAATACTTACAACCCACCAGTGGGTAGCAATACTTACAACCCACCAGTGGGTAGCAATACTTACAGCCCACTAGTGGGTAACAATACTTACAGCCCAACAGTGGGTGACAATACTTACAACCCACCAGTGGGTAGCAATACTTACAACCCACCAGTGGGTGACAATACTTACAACCCACCAGTGGGTTGCAATACTTACAACCCACCAGTGGGTAGCAATACTTACAACCCACCAGTGGGTAACAATACTTACAGCCCAACAGTGGGTGACAATACTTACAACCCACCAGTGGGTCGCAATACTTACAACCCACCAGTGGGTAACAATACTTACAACCCAACAGTGGGTAACAATACTTACAACCCAACTGTGGGTAACAATACTTACAACCCAACTGTGGGTAACAATACTTACAACCCACCAGTGGGTGACTATACTTACAGCCCAACAGTGGGTAATAATACTTACAGCCCAACAGTGGGTGACTATACTTACAGCCCAACTGTGGGTAACAATACTTACAACCCAACAGTGGGTAAGAATACTTACAGCCCAACTGTGGGTAACAATACTTACAACCCACCAGTGGGTGACTATACTTACAGCCCAACAGTGGGTAACAATACTTACAACCCAACAGTGGGTAAGAATACTTACAGCCCAACAGTGGGTGACAATACTTACAACCCAACTGTGGGTAACAATACTTACAACCCAACTGTGGGTAACAATACTTACAACCCACCAGTGGGTAGCAATACTTACAACCCAACTGTGGGTAACAATACTTACAGCCCAACAGTGGGTGACAATACTTACAACCCAACTGTGGGTAACAATACTTACAACCCAACAGTGGGTAACAATACTTACAACCCAACAGTGGGTAACAATACTTACAACCCAACTGTGGCTAACAATACTTACAACCCACCAGTGGGTGACAATACTTACAGCCCACCAGTGGGTAACAATACTTACAGCCCAACAGTGGGTGACAATACTTACAACCCACCAGTGGGTAGCAATACTTACAACCCACCAGTGGGTAACAATACTTACAACCCAACAGTGGGTAACAATACTTACAACCCAACTGTGGGTAACAATACTTACAACCCAACTGTGGGTAACAATACTTACAGCCCAACAGTGGGTGACAATACTTACAACCCAACTGTGGGTAACAATACTTACAACCCAACAGTGGGTAACAATACTTACAACCCAACTGTGGCTAACAATACTTACAACCCACCAGTGGGTGACAATACTTACAGCCCACCAGTGGGTAACAATACTTACAGCCCAACAGTGGGTGACAATACTTACAACCCACCAGTGGGTAGCAATACTTACAACCCACCAGTGGGTAACAATACTTACAACCCAACAGTGGGTAACAATACTTACAACCCAACTGTGGGTAACAATACTTACAACCCAACTGTGGGTAACAATACTTACAGCCCAACAGTGGGTGACTATACTTACAGCCCAACTGTGGGTAACAATACTTACAACCCACCAGTGGGTGACTATACTTACAGCCCAACTGTGGGTAACAATACTTACAACCCACCAGTGGGTGACTATACTTACAGCCCAACAGTGGGTAACAATACTTACAACCCACCAGTGGGTAACAATACTTACAACCAACCAGTGGGTAACAATACTTACAGCCCAACAGTGGGTGACAATACTTACAACCAACCAGTGGGTAACAATACTTTCAACCCAACTGTGGGTAACAATACTTACTCTGAGGACCACTGGTCTATTATTTATCTCAATTAGCTTGTCATAATTGTCTATTATAAATTACATTTATCACTTTTAAATTTTTTTATTAATTAATTTTCCTCAACTTATTTTTATATGTGTTTAATAATGCATAATGTTTAAGTTTTTCTAAAGTATCACACATTGATTTTGAAAAACTGATATAATTATATTTATTAAAAGTAAAAATATTTTATTAATTTATGAATGTATAAATGCTTCACTATGGCCTAAATAAAAAAAAAATTTTCAATTAAAAATGTAAGTTTAATTAACATGACCTGAGCAGAAAGTGAGACAAATTAACAAATAATAATTCAGTAAATATTTGGAATTTTCAAAGAATTTCTAATGTTTGTATTTTTTTACTTTAATTATACTTTCAAGTTCAAAAGACAAATTCTTGTTGCTTAATAAAGTTTATTTATTGTATCTCCAGGTGATCAAAACAACTCAGATGGAAAATTGAATTACTGAAATATTAGAGGATTTTTTAATGGTAATTTTTTTATTTGATAAATTCTGTGTTGATTTCTACTATGTTTTCATTTAAATGTAACTTTCTATTGAGATCACTTTACTAAGTTAACTAGACTGAGTTGAGATATTTTCATATGTAAACTATAATATTATTTATATGAATTATGGATTTGTTCATTTCAGACTTAAATTGTATAACAGCTAAGGTCTTAAGTCAATTAGTGGACAAGGAAATTCAGACAATGGGAAATAAACTTAATGGTAAAATGAAACACAATTTATTAATATTGTTTACATTGTGGTAATATAAAAGACATAATATGTGGACTTGATACCTTTAATAATGTAATGTTCAGCATGTTGAAATATTTTTTACTAGTCAATTGTAAGTTGATATGTTTGTTCCAGGTGATCATGAAACTCAGTTGTCAGAAGGTGGAGAAGCTGATCTGTACCAATATTACAGTGACTGTAAGAAGAATCCAGGTCATAAACAGTTTATACCGGTTAATACATTCACCTTAAACCATCTACCTGTAGGTCATCGTAAGAAGGATCTGTATAAACTCATCAAAGCTACAGCTTACCTTACAGTCAGAGTTGATGTTAAAATGACCAGTCCACACAGACCAGAGTTTTGGCCAAAGACAAAAGTTTCATATCCATTTTACAACATGAGAGACAAAACAAACTGGAGAACAGGAAGTGGGACGGTGGGTGGAGTGCACAAGTTTACAGATGGATATTGTGATGATATACTTGTAGGTAAACATTGGAAGAACTATAAAACATGTTGGTGTACAAAATGTAAACATTCAGACACAGCCAGCCACGTGTGGTGGGAGTTAGATGTGTACACAGCCACACATGTGGTGTTTGATGACATTGAGGCTAGCCACACATCCTTGAGATTGTTTTATGATAGAGAAGACAGTCCAGTGGTCAGTGTTGATCAGGTCAGTGTTGATTATGTAAACATTGAGAGTGACTTGTGTATGTTGAAATGTGTGACATGTGACAAAAATCTGGGAGATAAACTGGACATGTTGTATAGACATTATGATGATGTCTGGTATAAAGTCTACAACAAATACAAAAAATCTCGAGATGAGGACAAGTTGAACTTTATAGTGTCACATCCTCATGGATGTAGTAAACAGGTCAGTGTTGGTCACTGGGTGGACAAATACAAGGTGGGTGATTATGACAATAAATTTACCTACACAACATGTACATGTCCAGGTAGTAGTGGAGCCAAAGTTCAGTGTGTGGGTTATGATAGTGTTGGGTGGTTGTATCTACATGTCCACAGTGGAAGTTTAAATTCTAAACTGAATTACAGCGGGACTGGTTGGGCCTAGTGAGTTGTTTGTAAACAAACAATATGGCGGTGTTGTATTTTATTTTTTGTCATTCTATTATATTATGACTTCAACTTAAAAATTTGTTGTTTGTTTATTATTGTCATCAATATATTTATTTATTCTAATGTTGTTTGTTTATTATTGTCATCAATATATTTATTTATTCTAATGTTGTTTATCTTCTGTACATTAATGTGTCTGGATTCAAATATTTTCAATAAAACTTTCAATGGGCAAATATTATTGTTTATATTTGTTTATTTCTGTCACGTCATGTTTTTTAATTGTTTATTAAATGTTTACAGTAAATAAATAAACAAATTGTAACGTCATAAACAAAAGTAAGGAAATTTTTTTTTAATTCAACAAACAATTAAATATCGAAAATGGGTGCACAGTCAACTGCATTAATCAAATAATGTAAAACTTAACAAATGTGAAAGTAAATTGTTCAGTTCATTAATAATATACAATATTTAAATAAATAATCAACATAGAATTGATTAGACTTCATTTTAAATGATTTTTTTTTAATTTGTAAGCTATTAGTAAAAAAAACAATTACGTAAATTCTTTATCAAAGGGAAAAAATCCATAAAGTATATATTTGTAATAGTCAAGTTTCAGTTATCTCCTATAACCTTTATTTTATTTTTGCCTTTACGTTTATCAAATTTGTAATTACTTTTCTTTAATATATCATTGACTATAACAGCTGACACTAACCATATCTAATCAATGATAGTCAGAACTTAGATTTCAAATTTAAAAAAACGGGAAAAAATATTACATTAATATTACAAATGGGAAAAAATTAGAACAACTTTACTAATTAGGTGAAATTGTTATCAATAAAAGTTTAATAGTGTGATCGGTATGGCCTAAATAGAATAATTTTCATAGGCTGATAATTTGCCGGTTGGTGTTGATGACAATAGATATAGGTTTAGTTTATTTTCGTTTTTTCTTGCATTGTTTGAACAATAATTGTTCACACATTGTAAAAATTGAGTAACTTGTCTAAATTTAATTGTTCATTTCATTATTACCAAGTTTTAACAATATGAACTTCTTTATAATAGTAATAAATATATCTAGAGTAGTTCTATGGATACAATTTTTATTTCTTTTAAAACTTCTGTATCGCTGACTGTTTAAATATTAGGTAGGTCAGTTCTGTATTATCTTATAAATAAATGTATCACCTGCTAAAGGTATTGAAGGTAGAAGTTTATTTTGCTCTTAGCTTTTTAAGTCTGTGTGTGGTACGAGATAGTATTGGTCATCGCTGGTCAGATTGTATTATACTGGTGGAGGTAAAGACTGTGTGTGGCATGAGATATTATTGGTCATCGCTGGTCTGAACGTATTATACTGGTGGAGGTAAAGAATGTGTGTGGTACGAGATATTATTGGTCATCGCTGGTAAGAACGTACTATACTGGTGGAGGTAAAGACTGTGTGTGGCATGAGATATTATTGGTCATCGCTGGTAAGAACGTACTATACTGGTGGAGGTAAAGACTGTGTGTGGTACGAGACATTATTGGTCATCGCTGGTAAGAACGTATTATACTGGTGGAGGTAAAAGACAACTGTAGTGATTTAATTTACTGATTTCCTGGAATCCTTTCTAAATCCATATGGACATTTTTTAATAGCAACTTTTTCTTGCCTTTTTTCCATTTATATATATAGTGGTGGACGGATGGTCGAGTTGTGTAAAGCGCCTGATTGTCAAGTGTCAACCTAATGGCCCGGGGCTCTCTGTCGGTGAAAACCAAAAGAATTTTTTCAATTCCAAGTGAAAATTCGCTGAAAGTTTATCAAGTACCCGATTTTAGTTGAGATAGTAAAGGCAGCTGTGGTTGTGCTGGCTTTACAATCTCTTTAAATGTCATGACTATATAAACATTTCAATTATACACTTCATCTTACCCAATGGTCCTATGTGTCATGACTATAGAAACATTTCAATTATACACTTCATCTGACCCAATGGTCCTATATGTCATGTCTATAGAAACATTTCAATTATACACTTCATCTGACCCAATGGTACTATATGTCATGTCTATAGAAACATTTAAATTATACACTTCATCTGACCCAATGGTTCTAAAGGTCATGACTATAGAAACATTTCAATTATACATTTCATCTGACCCAATGGTCCTATATGTCATGACTATAGAAACATTTCAATTATACACTTCATCTGACCCAATGGTCCTATATGTCATGACTATAGAAATATTTCAATTATACACTTCATCTGACCCAATGGTCCTATATGTCATGACTATAGAAACATTTCAATTATACACTTCATCTGACCCAATAGTCCTATAGGTCATGACTATAGGAACATTTCAATCATACACTTCATCTGACCCAATGGTCCTATATGTCATGACTATAGAAACATTTCAATTATATTCTTCATCTGACCCAATGGTCCTATATGTCATGACTATAGAAACATATCAATTATACACTTCATCTGACCCAATGGTCCTATATGTCATGACTATAGAAACATTTCAATTATAAAATTCATCTGACCCAATGGTCCTGTATGTCATGACTATAGAAACATTTCAATTATACACTTCATCTGACCCAATGGTCCTATGGGTCAAAAGGTACTTTACATTTGTTTAATTGAGTTATAAAATATTTAATCTGATTGTCATCAAAATTTGACTATTACAATTACATCATATATATATATATATATATATATATATATATATATATATATATATATACTGTCTTAATATATGTAATATTTGTTTCACAATAGTGTGGTACTTAGAAGTGATATTTCAATAGTTCAAATGAATAGCAGTTGTAGTTAACCAGAATTCAAGAGTTAATTGAAACTTAGGCCATCTCTGACCAATTTCAACTCAAAACATTTTGATTCGTTCAATAAATATAAAAAAAAAACAACCTAGCGGGTAGAACTGGAAGTTGTTGATTCACTATCGAACTATTGGTCCCGGATTAGATCACGGCTGAGAAACTCGGGATATTTCAAGTTCATCATATTTTGCCTCTATTGTCATTTCATCATCATATCTGGACGGGATATAACCAGACATTCAAGAGCCCCTAGGACAGTTTGGACCATCAGGGATATAACCAGACATTCAATAGCCCCTAAGACAGTTTGGACCATTATCAATCAGTTTTACGGCTTAAAAAAATAATTTAACAAAGTTCTAATTCAACGAACTTTTTAAGTATTTGGTTTACCTCCCTATAACGGAGGGTCGTAATTGAAATGGCTCTGGAATCTTCACAGACGGTGGTGAAAAGGTATTATAAGAACATCCTTACACTCACAGATTAACCCAAGTGTGGGTTAACTGAAATGTTTTTGTGTGTATGTGTGTGAGTGTATTTGTGTGTATTGATGAGTGTTTTGTGTGTATGTGTGTGTATGTACGTGCGTGTATATATATGTGTGTGTTTGTGGTTGTCTGTGTGTATGTGTAAGTGTCTGTGTGTGTGTGTGTTTGTATGTGTATGTGTAAGTGTGTGTATGCATGTGAAGTCCTTGTAAAGATGAGATAAAATCTCTTGTATCCTAAACATTATTAGCTAAACGGTTTTCATGTCACCCTTCTATCACACCCACCATGGACCATAGTGTATCACGTGACATATAGCAGCAACTTGAACCATGACCGGAAACATTCTTTGGATCATACCAAGGACCGTTAAGTCCAACAGAAAGCGATGAGGAAGACGTAGTGAATACTTTGATATTCTAGAATGAATAAAATAACTGCAGTACTTTTTCCTGACCCGGCTGAATAAAATATGACATCAATTATTTTTGTCAAACAAAATATTGAACACGTGAAAGCATACCAAAGTAGCTAGTGTAAATAAACAGATAAGTTAAAACTCTTGTCTATGTAATGATTTGTTAACACGTCTAGCAATCTTCAAGATTTTATTTAATTAAATATTGAAGGAAAAACAAATTGATTCCAATTCTTAAAATACGAATTTTAGTTTAATTATTTGAAGAATAAGAATATTGTTTATCACACAAATAAACTTCTCGGAGTACCGGTACATTCTCTTACCTATAATATACTCTACAAATAACATTCTGCGTTAAAATTGTTTGAAAATTCCCGCCACTATAACAGCAAGTAGAAGTAAATTAAAAGGTTTGCCGAGTCCCTCTGAATTTAAAATGACAACTCAAAGTAAGTTTTGACCGATACCATAAAGAGAGATAGCTTGGTTTACATAATACTTCATAATCCATAGTAACTGTGACTCAGTGTATGACGAAGTTCTAGAGTTTAACAAAGAGCCGTACATTTCACTATATGCGACCCTGGCCAGATTTTTTAAACAATAGTAATCAGAACAATTGATTTGATCTGAACGGAATTTCTCTTACACTGTCTCTCTCCGTGAAGTTTCTTGATAGGAAAAATAGAGCTGTTAAGATTGTAATTTATGTACTTTAATGCACTATAATGATGGGGGAGGGGGATCTAAAATATTAAACAGTATTACAGGGAATGGTGGGGGTGTTTGAAATGTGACACACCTCTTTTATATTTATCACAAAACTTTGACGTTATATAATGGCTTATAGTGTTGAGCCAAGTATCATATTGGTCTACATAGCTAGCATAACTATCGACCAATTCATTCAGTTTGTAAGTGAACTCAATTCGATTAGAAATATGACTGCCAATGAATGTTTCCGATTTTTACAAAGATGGGAAATACGTCCTATTTATGGGACTTTTAGAATAGCAGAAAGTGATTATTTCTGACATTATTAAATAGAGATAACAAACCGGTTTTAGGCAGATTTCAGCGATTGCTTACTATTGGGCCCGGTGCCAAACAGAGAGTTACGATTTGTAAATATTTACACTTGGCTTGAATTGTGCAGACAGCACAACAAATAACTTCACTGAAAGGAGCTTTAGATGTAAGTCTTACGCATAATAGTTGTAATTAATGAAACATTGTATTAGTATAACTTGAGGCTTTTGTAATTTGTGCAATATTGTTTTTGCTATAAAGAAATAAACCATTTCCTCCATTTCGCTCGCAGACAACACAAACAAACCAATGAAGTCCTTATGTATATTAACTGGGGAAACAGTAACTGATTCTGTCCTTCAGAACCCCCCCCCCACCCATCCCTATGAATTATTTGTCACCAATTTTCGCTAAAATTTTATCAAATACAAAATACAAACCAATGTTCAAAATCTTGTTTCACAAATAAAGTGAGAATTCTATATATCTCAGTTAAATGTATTTAGTAAATTCTCAACTCTAATATAATAATGTATGTAATTATTCAAGCGACACTGAGTTACAGACACAAAGTTCTTTCTAAACCAAAAACTTTTTTATTTTGAAATGCCATGTTTTGCAAGTGCACTGAGACGTAGCGAGGGGTGTGCATCATGCCCCGGAAGCTAAATGGTAGCGCCGAATGGCATATTTTAATACAATATTACATGGTTTTTGAATGCGGGGGGCGCTAAAATGTTGCTAAAAAGGTATGTTCCCCGGCGCGAGTTAGGTTGAACACCAGTCTATAGATAATCAGTTTGTCTCACCAGTCTATAGATAATCAGTTTGTCTCACCAGTCTATAGATAATCAATTTGTCTCACCAGTCTATAGATAATCAGTTTGTCTCACCAGTCTATAGATAATCAATTTGTCTCACCAGTCTATAGATAATCAGTTTGTCTCACCAGTCTATAGATAACACTGGTAAACAGTGATTTCGTTGCCAGTGATATTTGAATCATTTTATACAAAGTCAACTATGCTGATTTAGAATATGTAAGTGCTTTTGCTAGATTGGCTCTATTTTACGAGATAATTAAAATTAATTAAATAATGTATGCACCGTATTTGGAATTTGTCAAGAATTGCATGAAGTATAATAGTATACTAACAAAAAGTAGTGAAACTGTTAATAGTCATGTAGAAATATGTTCAAAAATATGTGTAATAGTGTTATAGAAGAAAACATTTTCATTTGAAAAACTAATTATGTCTAATTAATTAATTAATTAATATGTTAATTGTCTATAGTAATGCATTAGCAAATCGCTATTTGCTCGACTTCCTTTTGTATGTGTCGTTGGTGCAATTGCGCTGGAGGCTCCAACAGTAGTCAGCCATCATATGTATGTCCCATCTTCCTTGATATCTCTCCTCCATCACCATCATATCCTGATGGAACCTCTCGCCTTGTTCCTCACTGAAGTCCCCAAGGTTACCTGGAAATTTGTCTAAATGACTGTGCAGGTAATGTACCTTGATGCTCATATTTGCTCCAATGTTTCTGAAGTTAGCGAGCATATCTTGCACCAGTTCTTCGTAATTCTATGCTCTGTTATTACCTAAGAAGTTCATGACAACTGAAACAAAACTGTTCCATGAAGAAGCTTCAAGGTGATCCATAAAATAGTATAATGTCGATCGTTGATGAGTTTCAGAATCTGAGGACCGTCAAAAATCCCAGCTTTCAGCTTCTCCATGCTCAATCCGGGGAATGATCTGCAAATATACTTGAAGCATTTGCCAGATTTGTCCAAAGCCTTAACAAATTGTTTCATTAAACCTAATTTGATATGAATCAGTGGGAGAATGATCTTATTTTTGTCAACCAGTGGCTTGTCGATGATATTTTCTTTAGCTACAGTCATGGTTTCCCTTGCAGGCCATGCCACTCTTGTCCAATGATCTTGCCTTGCCCTACTATCCCAAAGGCACATGAAGCATGGGTATTTTGTGTATCCTGACTGCTGCCCAAGCAAGAAGTTTACCATTTTTAGATCAACACAAATTGACCACTGATGCTCATAATATCGGACTTTCTGCAATACTGTTTTGATATTCTCATACTCTTCTTTAAGTGTTGTTGAGTGAGCAATGGGAAGAGATGCATATTGGTTACCATTGTGTAACAGAACACATTTCAAGCTTGTGATGGAACTGTCTATAAAAAGACGCCAGTCTTCGGAATGGTAGTCTTGTAGTCCCATTTGGAGCGGAAGTCCAGGGATGTCATTACAGTAAACTTAAATATTGAAGAAGAAAATCTTCTCTTTTCCGATAAAATGTTATTTTAACTTCTGGTTTGAGAAAATTTCTTTCATTGAGCCTGGACACTAAAAGCTCAGATGCTTGCTTGGACAGATTTAGGTCTCGTATTAGGTTATTGAGTTCTTCTTGGCTGAATGGTTGAGGTGTTGAAGAACTTCCTTCATAATCGCTTCCACTGTTTTCACCTCCCAAAAAATCCAGATCTTGCCCCTCGTCGAAGTCTGATGGTGAAAGCTCTAATAATCCAGTAAACACTGGTATAGGAACTTCACTGCTATGTGGAATTGGTCTCATTGCAGATTCAAGATCATGATAACCCCACTTAGATTTCTTGTGGCGATTGAAGCCTTTAACATTCACAATACAAAAATAACAATCACCAAAATGGTCTTTCGGCTCTCGCCATATCATTTGTACACCGAAACTTAGACTTTTCTTCTCACTATTTGTCCACTGCCGTAGGCTCTCCACGCAGTTTTTGCAGACCTTATGGGGAACCCAAGACTTGTCTTGGTCTTCCAGCTTCAAACCGAAATAAGCCAAATATGCCTGCTACACAAAGTCAGTTATATTTCTTCTTTTGCTTTTCAATCATGTGTATTCTCCACAGATGTAACAGAATACATTCGGATTATTTTTGAACCCATGATGTCTTTAGAAAGCAGCTATAAAAGAGAAAAAAATAAACCAAGTTATAACTTGGTATAGTTAAATAAAACAACAGACAACAAACGTATTGCATTTGTTTTACACAAAGGGTACAATCATATTTTCAAGATTGTCCAATATCTCAGAAACTAGAGCCAATTCAGCAAAAGCAGTGGCAGTTTTGAAATCAGCACCCATGAATTGCTATAAATTCATTCAAATATTCTTGGCAATTCGAAAATTTTTTTTTGTTGAGCTGTGTAATCAGTTTGTCTCACCAGTCTATATATAATCAGTTTATATCATCAGTGTTTAGATATCAATTTTCTCACTAGTCTTTAGCTGGTGACCATTTATGAAAATAATTTTTAAACCAGTTGACAAACTAAGAAACATTTCACTTTAATTTGTACGTTTTGACGTGTAAATGGTAATGATTGCTATTGTGTCTTTAGAGTCAGTTAAAGACACGCCAATGCTAAGAGATTTGTTAAAATTAATAAAATGTCATTAGAAAGATGTTTGTGGATCATTAGTAATGTATATAGAACCTCTACTGTTGGAGTTTAAATAAGTTTCAATAGCCACGTCTGCTACTATAGTGCATTTGTAAAAGTACTGATATTTTGAATCTTAAGACTTAGTTGTGAGATAGCAGAGAATGTTAAGGAATGGGGGAAGGGAGCTCAGGAAAAAAAAACGTAAATCTAAAATCCGGCCCTGGTAAAAAGTATCATTTTTTAACTACAAGATTGAGGCAATTATTCACCATGTATTGTACGTGGGTGTAGGACAAAACCTCCATTCACTAATCCTCCAAAATATTAAGATCGAATTTATGTCGATATTATTGATACTTCAACATATATATATATATATATATATATATATATATATATATATATATATATATATATATATAGCGAAATTTTCGAGAAAAAATGAGCTATTGCTTGTAAAATTTTGATTTATCTCTCACTCTCTCAAATATCTTACTCTCTCTCTCACTCTCTTATAGACTCATTCTCTCTCTCTCTGTTGTTGCAAGTTCGACAACTGTAAAATCCCTTCAACTTTATTTTCCCCACCCCGCTTCCTCCAGTGTCAGTCGCTGACTCAATAGACTTTAACTGGTAGTCCAGCTGAGATTCAATCTATCGACCCACTTATACATCCAACTTTCTACTACCTATCTATATATCTATATCTATCAATCAGTCTATACATCTATCTTTCTAGCCGTATGTCTGTCTGACTGTCTATCTATCTATCTACTTGGTACCGGTTTATCAAGTGTAGACAATAATTGAAACTCTCATAAGTAGGAAACAAGATATGCATACCCCCAGTCTTTAGAACTGTTGTTTCTTGTAGAAGAATTGTGACATTTATAATCAAAACAACAGCAAAGAACTTTTTATTACAGTCACTCTGTGGCGGTAGACGTAATTGTTGTTATGATACATTTGAAATCAATGTTTACCAGCTAAATCGATCCTATTTCTAAGACATCAGTGATCTCGATAACAATACACTAGAACTATATTAAAATATGTGTGTAAAATAATTCGATTATTTTGGAGCCCAAAGCTAATTACTTTTTTATAGATTTTATTTAAAAAGGTAAATGTCGGAGATTATGGAATGTCAAGTTTTGCACGGGTTTATAAATTAGCCAATCAATGTGCTGAATGTATTTTTAGTCTGACGTAACATTTCTTTTAAATTTCAAACTAGTAAACAAAGGCCCTGTACCCGGCCAGCTGGAAGACAATCAGTTGGTGTTGAAAATTGTGACCCACATTTTAGCGCGTTAACAACAAATCTCTATATTCAATAAAAATAGCATATTAATAAATAAATAAATAAATATATATATATATATATATATATATATATATATACTCGAAGTGGCCCCATAAGACATGAATAGATTATTGTAGCCCATATACATTTAATGAAAGCGACAATTAATCATACATCAAATAAAGTTCATATTTTGTATAGTCAATCCCAATGAAACTAATCCTTATATGGGTAAACAATCTTATCAAATAGAACCCCCTAAAAATAAACTTTAAATCTAACATTCAATTATTTATAATTTACCCACACAAAATCTTTGAAAAATCTTAAATCATTCATAATATTATAATGAACTAATTCCCAACAGTTCGTAATATGTTTTATCACGTTCAACATGACATATTTCGCTAATGTCCAATAGTTTGAATTAAGACAGTGGTCCCCAACCCTGGGCCGCCCAAGATAGTTTATATTATTTCCTTTTTATTCAATGTTTGGCATTTCTCTCGGGGATTTTGTTACTTTTCATGGACAATGAATTAACCGGGAGTTGGGCGGCAGTGGCATTGTAAATCAAAACAATCGAAAAAAAATAATAATCTAATTCCCCCTTCTTTCTCTCTGTCAAAGTGGGCCGCAGTAAAATTATCAAAACAATGACCGGTCCACGACATGCAAAAAGGTTGAGGACCACTGGAATAAGATATTTAAAACTTTTTCTGAAAGAATCTCTTGAAGCGCCAAGTCAACAACTTGATATTCAACCATTCTAATAACTATCCGAAATAATGAAATTATCATCTATTGATTGTATTGATCACAATAGGGAAAAGTTTGCCCTTGTTTTATCGTCAACATGTTCGAGACTGCAATGCAATGAAGCACCAAGGAATTTGGAGAAAAATGCATTACAAGAGCTTCTTACTGAGAAAACTCAGGGTGGTTTGTTTAAAAGAATTTAATATAGAAAACTTGGAGACGCATATTAATAATTATAGGAACATGACATTTCAGAGATTAAATCAGATATGCCAAATGTTTTAACTGGTCATAGGCATGAAAAAAATAGATTTTAAAAAATCTCATATTTGCTTCTGTAGAAAAAAAAATAACCTATTTTAACAGAAATCTGTTGACTTCATCTTAGAATAGACTTAAGAAATAAAAAAAAAACAATATTAAAATCAATATATCAGCGTTTTTGTAACTGTCCGTCTATATGTAATATGTTTTCTGCTTAATTAGATGTATGTGTGTGTGCGTGTGTAAGAGTGTGTGTGAGTATTAAGTCCCTGTAAGTATAAATTAAAATCTCTTAGATCCTATAAACCACTAACGGAACAGGTTGTGTGGTGCTCCTCTTCCATCCCCACTATAGTCAATAGTTCAATGACCTTTAAGACACCATATGAGACATAGAGAGGACTATAAATATCTTCTGAACAGTATCTTGGTCCTTACCGGAGAATCGAACCAGGGACCGCAATGTCGACAGTCTTGCCCTTTACCACACGACTTACTGTCCCCTTATCTTGTTACTAAGACGTAATAGATAATTTTATATTATAGAATGTGTATTGTTTTGTATTATTGGGTTATTTAAGCATTATATTTAATCAATCGGCTATCTGTAGAGAATATGCACTATAAGAATATTTAAACTATGCTAGCAATAACTAATTAACTATTCGATATTATTTGGAATTGATAATAATGAATTTTCTCTATGTATATACATAAGACATGTTAGCAATAAGAAATTCATGTAGACAGTTTAAAATATGAATAGCTTATATAACTAGATCACTTAAACGAAGTTTCTTGCAAAAGACTTAAAACGTTTGACTAATTTGTTGCAAGTGAAAATAACATGAAAAAAAAACTGCTAGTTGTTAACAGGTACGAGAAGTTGACAAAGTTGTCAACAGGTAAAAGAAATAGTCTAACTTGATAAGAAAACCATAAACCCAGAAATTGTTCCAATATAAACTGGTATAAGAAAACAGAAACAAAAGAAATTTAGACAAATTGAACAGAAAGCAAGTGGTGATAAAAGTCTTTGTACTTCGAATTGACCACTGGACTAACCACTAGCTAATAAAATTTTATAGCGTTCTATTAATGTAAATTTTATTTAGATAGAAATGGCTAGACTTCCTAACAATACTTTCGGCGGTGAAATTTATTTGCCAAACATTAAAGCAGCCAGCTCTCTTTCAAATGAATACAATCTAAACATTAATTTTTCAACACCTGGTTGAATTATATATAACATCAAGCATTCAAATTTATTCTTTGTTTACAGTCTAGTCATATGTGACTATCTGACTATTTAAAAAACTACTACACTATGTGACTTATAAAACCAATGGTCAATACTAATAACGATTTTTCAAGAAAAACAACTCTGTTATCACAGCCATGATACAAAATTTTATTAAATGCCGTTGAACAGATTATCGATCCTAATAAGGAAGTTCCGTGATCTATTTTTAACAGAACTGGTGGGCTAAGAGCACATACTAAAGTAATGCAGAGGTTCTCCAAGTTTGAGTAGCAACAAATATTTTTATTAATAAATTATTAGTAAACATATAACCGGAACTAGCACAAGTCTGACAAGGGATGGAAGTAGAGACCAACAACTCCTTTTATAGTGTTGTTCTGTTACTTTTTGGTGAACTAAACGACTCTGTTTTTTAAAGTTTAACAAATGGCAAATCAATTAAATTTTATTTCTTGTGGGGTCTATATGGCAATAAAACTAATGGCTATTTTAGGAATGAAAGACGTCCTCTACAATAATATCCTATTAATGTTGTTTTTTTTTAGAATCTAAAAGATAAACATATCTTAAAAGTTTAACACTGGCCTAAGAGCCCAGATAACGTGTATATTAACAACACGTTATGTATTTGTATGTTTTGTATAAAACATATACTACTAACAATCTCTGACATTAAGTTCGTGAAGTTTTCATTTGGTAATAAATCTAAAATCATATTTGTGTGATTTTAATATCAACAATGGAAATAGTGTGAGGCTAGTATCTGACTTGGAAAACAATGTGTCAGGGAATGATGGAAGGCGTCTAAAATGTGATTCACTGTGTCAGGGAATGATGCAAGGCGTCTAAAATGTGACTCAGTGTGTCAGAGAATGATGGAAGGCGTCTAAAATGTGACTCAGTGTGTCAGGGAATGGAAAATAAACTTTTTTTAACTTCTTTTACGTATATAATATCATACATAGAGATGATTAAATCACAAAATTTTGGCGTTGAATAAAGGCTTATAGTGTTGAGCAAACTATTATATTGACTTACATAGTTAGCGTTACTACGGATTAATTTATTCAGTAAATTAATTATAACTGAACTCAATTCGCTTAGAAAAAATACTGTCAATGTATGTTTCCAACTTTTAAACGTTAGGGAACTACGTCCTATTTATGAAAGATTTTGAATACAAGAACAAGATTACATCTGACATTATTAAACAGAGATAACAAACCGGATTTAGGCAGATTGGAGCGATTGATTACTAGTTGGACGGCGACAAACGGAGCGATGGGTTTTTAAATAGTTTAGACTTGACTTTATATGCACAAGCAGCAAAACAAGTACCAGTAACTTCATTAAAAGGAGCTCTACATGTAAGTCATACAAATAGAAGTTGTTATTTGTAAAACATTGTGTTAGTATAACATGCCGCTGTATTATTTGTAACATTTTATGCAAATTCAAAATACGGGAGTTATAATGAGTAATAAAGAATGTTTCTACAACACGTCGTTATATTTAACGTACCAATGCTCTATATGTAAGTCTTCCTTACAGCAATTGTAATTAGTACAACATTGTTTTTTCCACTAAGACAAAAGCCTTTTCTTCCACTGTGCATGCAGTCAACATATTCATACCAGTGACGGCCTTTTGTATATTAACTGGAGAAAAGGCCGCTGGCCTTGTACCTAAGAGGGCCCCCTCAATAAGTGAATTATTTGTCAACAATTTTCGCTAAAATTTAATCAAGTACAAAGTGTGTGATACAAATCGATGTAAGAAATCTTGTTTAACAAATATAATTCTATTTAGTTCAGTTAAATGTATTTTGTAATCACTCAACTGCAATATAATAATGTATGTAATTGTTCTAGCGACACCAAGTTAAAACCTTTTTATTCTCAAATGGCATGTTGTACAAGTGAAGTCTAGTCCATGGCTGAGAAAGGGGCTGAAGGGACATAATTTGAACGAAGTTTAGACAATTAACGGAGTTTAGACAATATAACAAATATGTCGGGCATCTATCTATACGTGTTATATAACAATTATGTCGGGCATCAGTCATCTATACGTGATTATATAACAGTTTTGTCGGGCATCCGTTATCTATACGTGTTTATATAACAATCATGTCCGGCATCAGTTATCTATACGTGTTTATATAACAATCATGTCCGGCATCAGTCATCTATACGTGTTATATAACAATTATGTCGGGCATCAGTCATCTATACGTGATTATATAACAGTTTTGTCGGGCATCCGTTATCTATACGTGTTTATATAACAATCATGTCCGGCATCAGTTATCTATACGTGTTTATATAACAATCATGTCCGGCATCAGTCATCTATACGTGTTATATAACAATTATGTCGGGCATCCGTTATCTATACGTGTTTATATAACAATCATGTCCGGCATCAGTTATCTATACGTGTTTATATAACAATCATGTCCGGCATCAGTCATCTATACGTGTTTATATAACAATCATGTCCGGCATCAGTTATCTATAATGTTTATATACCAATTGTGTCAGGCATCAGTCAACTATACGTGTTTATATAACAAACAAAAATTATTCATTTAGAAAACTCGACTTAAAAAATGTCGCCAGTTTAACGGCGAGAATCAAAGAGTCTAACATAAGTGATAATTTATTTATTAAGAGATTCATTGAAATATTTATTTTAAGTATTAAAATTGTCATCAGAATTATGTTCCTGGATCATTAACAGTTTATCTAGAACCGCTAATGTTGGCGTTTCCCTTCCAATACTATCTTATCAACGTCTTGATTATAGCTACGTCAGCTAACATTTGTAAAAGTAATGTTATTTTGAAACTTTAGACTTAAGGGTCAGATAATTGAGAACGTTAGGGTAATCGGGAGAATTCAGGCAAAAAAATAACTTCGGGGCCCTTATATCTGAAAGCAGGCCCTGTTTGAACGTAAACTTTTTTCAACTATCAGATTGGGACTCTTATTGATCCTGTATTGTGCGTGGTCTTATCTGGTAATAAATATCAGTCACGTTTTTGGATTTCCACAGCATTTAAAAATGGAAAGTAACATACTATTTATAGAATAATGAAAATTACATGTTGTATGAAGTGTGGAAAAAAATCCTTTTAGTGTAATATTTATTGTAGACTAAATTATTGTGTAACTACTGAAATTAGTTATTTTTACACAGTTGTTAACTACAACTCTGTATAGTAGGCCTAGTTATTTGTACACAGTTTTCAGATACAAATCTGTACAGTTAGCCTAGCTATTTGCACACAGTTGTTATCTACAAGTCTGTATAGTAGGCCTAGTTATTTGTACAAATCTATTAGCTACTATTTAGTATAGTAGGTCTACTTATTTGTACAAGTCTGTATAGTTGCCCTAGTTGTCTGTAATTTAGTCATCTCAAACCTGACAGGAACATTTTATATTATATTTTTTTAAAACTTTAATAAGCAATGTGTGACTATTAAAGATAATTCAATTAAACTATAGATAAATCTATTAAGTTGATGAACTATTGGTTTAAAAATCACATATCTATCTTTAAGTTACAGTATTGATATTAAACAGCCAATATTTTTTCTCTTAAATAATATATTAAATTGAATGCCTCTATTTTTATATATTTTTTTTCAATTACTTAGTATCGAGACCAAACACACACTATCTTTTTTATTTTTGTAATTAAACTACTAATGTAATTAAAAAAAGGTAAAAAAAAACTAAATAAAACATTTTTTTTAATTGTATCGACATTGCCTATTTGTTTGTTTCAAAAGACGTTGTTTTTATAGCTATTTGACTGACTCAACACCAACTCTTTGTTCTTGTTTTTTATTTGGTTTTAAAAATAATATGAAATGTGTAAAATTTAGCATTTAAAAACGTTTACTTAAGACAACTTTTATAATGTATTTTTTATTTATTGTTTTACTGAAAATCTAAGTTTTGAAGTCCTGTATAAAAGCAACGGAGTGTAATTTAACTTTAGTAAATAGTTCAGATTTATGTAAGAAACATCCTGGCCACATTTTAGCCTATCACTACGATTCTTTCTCAGTTCTGATAACTTTGAATTACTTTGCTTTCAAATTTTGTTCAAAAATACATTTTATAATTTTTAATTGTTATTGGTATTACAAATTTATAATTTCTATTTTTTTTCAATTAGTAATACATTAATTTTAAAAAAAATACTGTATTAAATTAATTTTTGTTACCTTATAATTTATTTATTTGTTTTTGTTTTACATAATTCCATATATGAACGATTTTATCATACATTTTAATTAGAAAATATTTGTTTTGTCTGTTACGATCTTTATAATTGTTTTCAAACTTAAATACATTTATCACTTAAAACTTTTTATTAATTAATTTGCTTAAACTTTTTTCTAGTTTTATAAGTATTTAATTAAGAAACAAGTTGTTACAATAATGTTACAGTTTTTTACAGTATTACACATTGATTTTGAAAATATGATATAATTATATTCATTAAAAGCAGTAGTGAGAACTAAACAATATTTTTATTTTAATAATTTATGAATGTATAAATGCTTCACTAAGGCTTAAATAAAAAAAAAATCTTTTAAAATAAAAAATCTAAGTTTAATTAACATGATCTGAGCAGAATGTGTCCCATAATAACAAACAGTAATTCAGTAAATATTTGGAAATTTCTGTTTGTACTTTATCTTACTTTAAATATACTTTCAAGTTCAAAAGACAAATTTTTGTTGCTTAATAAAGTTTATTTATTGTATCTCCAGGTGATCAAAACAACTCAGAAGGAAAACTGAATTACTGAAATATTACAAGGATTTTTATGGTATTTTTTTATTTAAAACATGTAATAAAACATTACATTGAGTTAACTGTTTTAAGTTAACTAGCCTGAGTTGAGATATGTTCAGTTATAAACTATAATGTTATGTATAATGTTATGTATATGAAATATTGATTTGTTTATTTAAGACTTAAAATTTTATTACAGCTGACATCTAAAGTCAAATAGTTGACAGTGAAACTCACACAATGGACAAACAAATTTATGGTAAACTCCATTCAGAATTTATTAATATTGTTTACATTGTGGTAATATAACAGACATTACATGTGGATTTCGTATTTTTGATATTTTAATGTTTAGCATATTGAAATATTTTATATTTTACAATTGTAAGTTTAGTTGTCTGTTCCAGGTGATTGTGAAACTCAGGTGTCAGAAGGTGGAGAAGCTGATCTACACAAACATCTTAGTGGCTGTAAGAAGAATCCAGGTCATACACAATTTATACCTGTTGATACATTCACCTTAAACCATCTACCTGAAGGTCATTGTGACACTGATTTTTATGAACTCATTAAAGCTGCAGCTGACCTGACAATCAGAGTCAATGTTAAAATGACCAGTCCACGCAGACCAGAGTTTTGGCCAAACAAAAAAGATTCATATCCATTGTACAACATGAGAGGCAAAACAAGCTTGAGAACAGGAAGTGGGATGGTGTGTGAAGTGTACAAGTTTACAGATGGAGATAGTGATCAATACGTATATGAACATAGGAAGAACTACACATGTTGATGTACAAAATGTAAACATTCAGACACAGCCAGCCACGTGTGGTGGGAGTATTATGTGCACACAGCCACACATGTAGTGTTTGATGACATTGAGGCTAGCCACACATCATTGAGATTGTTTTATGATAGAGAAGACAGTCCAGTGGTCAGTGTTGATCAGGTCAGTGTGGCTGGCGTAAGCATTCAGAGAGACTGGTGTATGTTGAAATGTGTGACATGTGACAAAAATCTGGGAGATAAACTGGCCATGTTGTGTGAACATTATTATATTTTAATGGGAAAAGTCGGTTACAAATACTGGGAATCTGGAAATAAATACAAGTTGAACTTTATAGTGTCACATCCTCATGGATGTAGTAAACAGATCAGTGTTGGTCACTGGGTGGACATAAACAAGGTGGATAGATTACTTCAATTTACTTACACAACAGGTACATGTCCAGGTAGTAGTGGAGCCAGAATTCATTGTGTGGGGTATGAAGGCCATAATTTTATTGCGTTCTGGCATCATCTTGTCCACAGTGGATGTTCCAGTTCTAAACTTAATTACAGTGGGGCGGGTATTAGTGGTGCATTTTGAGTTATTTAAAAAACAAACAATATGGCGGTGTTGTATTTTATGTGCATGTCTTTTAATTATATCATGGCATTAACATAAACATATGCTGTTTGTTTATTATAGTTAACAATATATTTATTTATTCTCATGATGTTTATCTTTTGTAATTATAAGTGTCTGGACTAAAATATGTTTTATTAAATATTTCAATTGGCCAATATTATTGTTTATCTTTGTTTATTTCTGTCACGGCATGTTTTCGTTGATTTATTTATTAAGTTAATTTGTGAATGTTCGCATTAAATAAATAAAATAATAGTCACGTAATAGACAAAACTAAAAAAGAGAGTATATTTCAATAAACAATGACATATAAAAAAATAGGTACGTAGTCAACTGCATTTTATCAGATAGTGAAAGTAAATTTGTCACCTCTATAATAATCTACATATATAATTTTATTCTTCCCCCATCCATGCAGGAAACCAGCCTGGAAGACGTAACTCCATATATATATATATATATATATATATATATATATATATATATATATATTACATTCATGCTAATACTTGCATACATTACTATTGGAACATTTCATTCATGCTAATACTTGCATACATTACTATTGGAACCTTACATTCATGCCAATACTTGCATACATTACTATTAGAACATTACATTCATGCTAATACGTGCATACATTACTATTGGAACATTAAATTCATGCTAATACTTGCATACATTACTATTGGAACATTACGTTCATGCTAATACTTGCATGCATTAATATTAGAACATTACGTTCATGCTAAGACTTGCATACATTACTATTGGTTTTGATACATTCATGCTAATACTTGCATACATTACTATTGGAACATTACATTCATGCTAATACTTATATATATATATATATATATATATATATATATATATATATATACGTTCATGCTAATACTTGCATGCCATTAATATTAGAACATTACGTTCATGCTAAGACTTGCATACATTACTATTGGAACATTACATTCATGCTAATACTTGCATACATTACTATTGGAACATTACATTCATGCTAATACTTGCATACATTACTATTGGAACATTACGTTCATGCTAATACTTACATACGGCTACTATTGGAACATTACGTTCATGCTAATACTTGCATACATTACTATTGGAACATTACGTTCATGCTAATACTTGCATACATTACTATTGGAACATTACGTTCATGCTAATGCTTGCATACGATACTATTGGAACATTACATTCATGCTAATACTTCCATTCATTACTATTGGAACATATAATCATTGCTAAACAAAACAGCTGACGTTATTTAAAAAAAATAATGTCTAATCACGGACAGACGAGCAGTGGTGGGTACCGGGTACAAGTTCTTGTCAGTGTCAAGATATATATCAGGTCATGCTGACATCCATAAGTATACGTATTCCTGAAACAGCCACACAATCTTTCAACATCCGTTCGTCTATAAACCACAATCTTGAAACATTCTTTACCAGCATATTTTTCTTTTTTAGCTCTCATGAGCTTTAAAAAACTAAAGATATTATCTATTTAAAATCAGAGAATATACATCTTCATGAAAATTGAATTGAGGGAATAGTATTTTATTTATATAATTTAAAATAATCACAATCTTCAGATCGTAAATTAAATTAAATTCATAAAGTAATGTGGTTACTTGGGCCTTAAAAAGAGAAACGCACATATTACATACACATATTACATACACATATTACATATACATATTACATACGCATATAACATACACGTATTACATACACATATTACACATATATGACATACACATTCTACATACACATTCTACATACACATATTACATACATATAACATACACATATTACACTCCCACATATTACATACACATATTACATATAGATATTACATACACATATTACATACACATATTACATACAAATATTACATACATATATTACATACAAATTTTACATACACATAAGTAAAATACCATGTAACTTACATATCATACACATATTACATCATATAATTATTACATAAAAATAGTACATAAAATAGTACATATATATATTTCATAATATAATTACTACATACAAATATTGCATTCATATAAAACTATAAATAATATGGCGTTTCGCTTTTAGTATCGCGTGTCAGACATAATGGAATTTCTTCATCACTGAGCCAGTACATTGTTTTGCAAGATTAATCAACTCACGGCATATGGTCAACTATTTGGCGGTACTGTAAAGAAAGTACCACGTATTCAGGTTTTGATTCAGAAGCCGATATAAAATGAAACAATAAATATTCGCAGTGGCGTAAATATGTGGGCTGGGGTGGGGCGGAAGTATTGGCGACAACAATAACACAAATGTAAACAATCTCTGTCAGACAATAAACTGGTGTTATATTACGGTAAATTTTTAATACGTTTTAAAAAATAATATTTTTTCCTTATACCATAGTACAAGAGAAATTTCCATTGTTTTTTTTTTGTTTGCATTTTCAAGCAAGCTACATACAATATATATATATAGATAATAAAAGGCAAACTCTTTTTTTCGTTTATTAATTAAACATTATGAGGAATTCAAAAACAATACTCATTGAAAGAGCGTCATGTGGATCTGGTAACAACATTTTAGCCACAGTAATATAAAATTTGAGAGTATGAGATGTGTTACGGTCTATATTTGAAACTCGCCCAATAGAAAGAGAGACATCATTGATATTCTTGTAGGCTACTGTTTTCTGAATTTGAACTCATTTGTTGGAAAAAAAAATCACAGATTAAATGCAACACTAATAATTTTATAATTCAATAGCTACTGAGCAATTTGATAAAACGTGATAAAAAATATTCATAAAGGGAACAAAAAAAGATCTTGTAACATTCTTAAAAGTCAATACCAATAATACTGGCATTATTAATTTGAGACCCGACTGAATAATGATGGAGGGTAACAGTCCTAGAACAATAATTTGAACAAAAACCTGCCTCCCCCAACCCCAATGAACGTTGTACAATATGTGAACAAATTCTCGTGTTACTTTATAGCAGTTGCGAGTTTGTTATAGAAACTGTAAACAGTTTTAGATTCCCATGAACTAATCTGAGGATTTTCCAATAAGACGTAATCTGGTAATGGAAATTCTGCTATCTAAAAATAACTTTGTACCTTATAACATCATTCGTTCGGGTGATGCTGAAACAGCAGTTAAGGTTATACTTTGTGTGAGTTACATTTTAAAGTAAATTTGCGCCATTTATGTTATTAACAGAAAATCAGTTTTAATGAATGTTGCAAAAATGAATTACTTAAATTTTGTACCCGTTGTTTTACTGGCAAATTATTGTAAGAGATATATATTTTAAATCGATATTCACCTTGTTAAATATTATTTTTACGTTATTCTTATTTTAAAATATGAATTCGTCAGTATGTAGGGATAAACAAAATCATGAATACATTTAGTTATATATGTACTACAGTATATCATATTATACCAACATAAATTTAGATATCCATGTACAACAGCAAATCACATTATACCAACATACATTTAGTTATATAGCCTATGTACCAGTTCTGTTTTCTGGTGACAGTGATATGGTAGAAAATATTGATAATAATGGTGTGATTGACAGATTTTCAGCTTCAAAAAGTAGGGAAGGAAATTAAAAAAATGAAGAAATTTAACAGCTGTAGTAGTTCTTAGATATTTTCTGGTAAAATAAAACTGTGTAATTTGTTTTTAAACTTACTAGTTGAAATGAACCAACTCTTGTGTCGATCGGACATATTTCGAACATTACACTTGTATACGGTTCCACAAAGTCTAGAGCAGGAAAATTCGAAACAAGTTCCATTGTTCACGTTTAAAGTCCTGAAGGGGAAGAGGGGGGGGGGAGACACCCTAAATTTTTCTTACCGGTTTACACCAACCCACAGTGTCGCCACTCGGAATGACCAATTGTTTTTTTAACGTAGCAAAGTATCTTTTTACAAACGTTACATTGCTACATGTAGTGATTCAATCACCTCTTATCGTATAAGTTGCGTTGCTACACGGAGTAGGTCAGATCACTGCGCGATATGAGAAAACTTATGTAAAAAATTAAAAGGTGGGGGAACTTTTTTCAATTTAATAAAAAATTAATGTTGCTACTGTCATCTACATACAATTGTTCCTCGAATGTAAGGGGTTTCAGTTTCGTTACGAAAAAAAATGAAAATAGTTATCACCCTAGTATATATACATTTTGTGAGTTACTCTGTATATGAGGAGCTTGAGAAATAAGCAAAAATAAAACATATCAATATCAGATTTATGCCAACTTGTATTAATCTTCAAAAAATATTTTATATCATATGTATAGTTATTTTTCATTGTTAGTAATATTGAGTATATAATGACTGGATAATTGAATTTTATGTTAAAGGCAAAAAAAAATAAAGCTAGCCTATTTAAAACATTTTTTACTTAATCAATTTCAGTCTTTTTGGATAATGACATCTAAAAAAATAATTTGAGAGAAACCAAAAAATAAATATTAACATTTCTAAAACACAAGCTCATTTTTATATGACTTAAACCAAGATTTAAGCAACTTAATTAGGTATTAAACTAAAAGTGTTTCAAACTACTTGGTCAAAGTGAAAAATTGAAACATTATTTTTTTTTAATTTAAGCCATGTAAGCTAAAATGATAAATATTAAAACCTCCACTATTACTAAAGACTTCTCTTGAGTATATTATATAGTTTTATGTATGATACCTGATGAAATAATAATATCTTAAGATAGTAAAGCATTTTTTTAAACTCAAAGATTACTAAAATAAAGATTCTTATTTCCTTGTAACAGCTTTATTATACAACCATTTAAATATCCATGTTTTGCCCTTTAAAAGCTTTTTTTGCATTTTTTGAAAATTTTGTTTTATAATTAAAAACTTATAAGAATTAAAAAATAAATTCAAGGGAAATTGATTATTTAAAAAAGTATAAAAAGTGATAAATGTACACTAGTTATGGCATTTATGGCACACTGATTTAGATAGACCAGTGATTCTCAAAGTAACAGATGGGACCCACTTGCAGGTTGCTAACACACTTCTGATGGGTTTTGTTTTATAATTAAAAACTTATAAGAATTAAAAAATAAATTCAAGGGAAATTGATTATTTAAAAAAGTATAAAAAGTGATAAATGTACACTAGTTATGGCATTTATGGCACACTGATTTAGATAGACCAGTGATTCTCAAAGTAACAGATAGGACCCACTTGCAGGTTGCTAACACACTTTTGATGGGTTTGACAAAATTTTAATTCTTCAGTAAATGATTGATAATCTATAAATGTCTACTTACAACTATATTGCTTTTTACATAACAAAATACTTGTAAATCTACAAACTATAATGGGAAATTCATAGTTGGGCACATAAAAAAGTATTCTGTCTCCTACTCACCCACTATGGAGACAACATACTTATATATATATATAATTAAATTCTCTTTTATACCCTTGTTGATTTTTTTTTACAGGGGATAACTAAAACACCAGACTTGACGATATGTTGTAAAACCAAAAAGTTGTCAAAGTTTGAGAACCATTGTACTAGAAATAACTAGCCTAACAGATTTAAAAAAAAATAATGACAAAATATCTATATATCACACTCAAACTAACGATGTCGATAAGATATAGCAATTTTTTTTCACGAAGTTATTGATAAAATGTAAAGACTGATAGCAGCAAATAAAAACTAGTGCTAAATACATGCTAGATTAAATTATCATAATCATTATAAAATCTGATTAATCTTTAAACCCGAAATTTTTTTTAAAAATAAGATAAAAAATTCATTAAGCAATCTAATTATAGGCCTATTAGTTGCAGATGTAAACTGTAGCCAGGATGATTCTAACATTAATACTATCTTTTTAAAATAAATTAACTTCTTTTCTAGAATTTCTAACTTTATATTTTAAAGAAATGAATTGCAAAAAAGCTTTATTAAGATACTATTTCAATGCTAGCTTTTTTTTTTTAAATATCATACTGATTTCTAAAAACCAAATAAAAATAGCAACAGAGAGTAACTGATTAGTCAGTCAAACAGGTCTATTATATAGCTAATAGCGCATAGTCATCCAGCCATCGTTTTGAAACAAATAGACTGTATCGATAAAAATAGTTGTATATTTTATTTGTTTACATTTTATTAAATTGCTTTAGTAGTTTATTGTAAAAAATGGGCAGAGTGTGTTCGGTTATGGTACTATGTAATGATAATTAAAAATTACAGCACAAACAGCCGTAATATGTTCAATGCATTATTTTAGAATGCAATTATTGACTTTCTAATATTGATATCGTTACTGAAAATCGATATGTCATATTTTAAACTAGTACTTCCTCAACTAAATACATACATCTTTTGTTTTATTTAATTATCTTTAGTTATCACAACTTCAATGCTAAAGCAAAAAAAAAAAATAATAAAATTAAAAAAAAAAAGAATATTCTTTGTTTGGTTTGTGGGAGGGGGGTTAATTAAATAATCAAACTGACTGAATTATATACACTCACATTATATAGACTTGTAACTAACAATTGTGTACAGTAAGCTAATTTTCTTAATTACAATCTAATTAGGGCCATAAAAAACATTTCACTCATAATCAATTAGGTTATTTAACTATTTTTAAAGAGTTTTACAACTTACCTTAGATAGTCTAAATATATTCGCACAGAATTATTTTTCATAGTTCTATAAATAGTAAGGTTCTTCCCATTTAAAATATTTGGGAATTCCGAAAACGTGACTGATAATTAAAATCTATTTTTATACTGTACTTGTAATGATCATATGTAACACAAGGTCGATGAGAGTCGCAGTCTAGTAAAAACTGTTTGCATACTATTAAACAAGGCCTGCTTTAAGATGTACGGAGCCCGATGATAAACTTATATTGTTGCACTCCTCTCCGCCTCCCATGTTAATTGAACGCATGCAAAATTATCGGTCGCCGTTCTTCTTGGCTCGTGGAACACATGGAGGCGCCCGCTGCTATCCACTGTTCAGGCCTCCATGTACATCACCGTGATGTGTCTCCTCTGGCTGTGACTTTTCCTCAACGTCCAGTATTATACAATGGGGACATCCATGATTATTTTGTGAGGCTGGAGGGAGGGGCGTTCAAAAGTCTTCTAAAGATGGGGGAGGGCGAGTAAGATTCTAAATAAGAGCCCCAATAGCCAATAGAATATTACGAGGACAAGGGTGGGTTGGGGTGGGAGCAGCGGGACACAAACTGACCATCGTAGTTGATGATCTAAGTTTGATATAGCACACCCGGGGGGGGTGTAGTTTCGTTTACGTGACATCACTATATTGGTGTGGATAGAATGTAGTATATCAGTGGTGATCTATGAATATGGCAAGTTCTCACTGGTTCGTGTATTTCAGTGATCAGTGTTTTTGATCTACCTGATATGCCAGAGTTACACCTGTGTCTGAATATGTTAAAAGGCCCGTATCACAGAATTAGGTATACGAGATGTGATAAATGATGATTAGAAATGACATGGACGCATATGACATCCTGACAGCTAGTGGTACTTTGATATCACGTGTTCACTGGTCTCTGTGTGTGTCTGTTTGTGTATGTGTAAGTGTTTGTGTGTGATCTGTGTTTTTGATCTACCTGACATGACACAGATACACCTGTTTCTGAATATGTTAAAAGGCCCGTACCACATAATTAGGTATACGAGATGTGATAAACGATGATTAGAAATGACATGGAACATATGACATCCTGACAGCAAGCGGTACTTTGATAAGTCACGTGTTCACTGGTCTGTGTGTGATTTGTGCTTTTGATCTACCTGACATGACACAGATACACCTTGTTTCTGAATTTCGCGGGAATGCCACGTGTTGCAGAATTAAAAAAGACATTTCAACATCTAAAAAAAACTGACATAGATGATATCTTTGATAACAGGTGTCACACACAGCTTCCGTACACCCACCTAACAACGTGTGCAAGTGTGTGATTTAAAAATAATCAATAACAAAATTATATCTAATGTTAATATGTTGAGCTCTGAACTTGGGTATAGAAATTACAAAAGGTTAATTGTACACTTCAACATACAGCTGTCAAATCAATTGTACATTTCTACATACAGCTGTCAGATCAATTGCACACTTCTACATACAGCTGTCAGATCAATTGCAAACTTCTACATACAGCTGTCAGATCAGTTGTACACTTCTACATACATATGTCAGATCAATTGCACACTTCTACATACAGCTGTCAGATCAATTGCGCACTTCTACATACAGCTGTCAGATCAGTTGTACACTTCTACATACATATGTCAGATCAATTGCACACTTCTACATACAGCTGTCAGATCAATTGCACACTTCTATATACAGATTACAGATCAACTGCACACTTCTACATACATCAGTCAGATAAATTGCACACTTCTACATACATATTTCATTTAACGTGGCATTTTAATTTTGGCTAAAATTGTCTTGTCCCTAAAATGTTAACAGACCTTGATGAATTTACAATTTACACTTTTGGCAATTATTTCTATGATTTATTTTTTTCAATTGGACAATACATAGTTAATTGTGCCAGGTAATGATTTCACGGGAATTAATATGAACATAACTAAAAGTATTTCTGTACATGTGCGTGTGTATGTGTGTGTACGTTTGTGCGTTTGATCTTTTGACTGTTTGTGCTGAATCGAAATAAAAGTTTTATAAATCGATTAAATAATTTAGTCCTGAAGTAAGAAAGTCCTTGTGTGCGATAATAAAAACATAATACACATGACAAGAGCATGCCGTGACCTGAAGTATTTCCTAAATATTTAGGTAAATTGTAATATGACGGAATTTAATATAATAAAGATTATGTTATTTATAGCGCAATGTCTACCAAAAACTTTGCTGTGAGTTTCCTCTTAAGTTATATATGGGTGAATCCAAATGAGCCAGTTATTATTTTTGTCAATTTTGGATTAACTATGTTGCCCCTAATAATTCATTAAAATGTATCATTATTACCTCAAAACGTTCGATTATTTAGTTTTTTTTTTACCCCAATACATAGACATAGATCCATAAGTGATCACCATCTGGCTATAGTTGTACATATGTTGAACACATAACATTGACACATATAACGTAACGCTGTAATCGTGTATTATTTTTTTAATGACGGGAGTTGGTAAAACTATTTTTAGAGCATTTTCTAAAAAAAAATGCTCTATTGTCCCCGTTTTGTCTGTCTGTCATCACCCTAGATCTCAACAACCATACGTCTTAGACCCATGATGTATATATCATTTTGTAGGTCTTGGCCTGCCAAGAAATGACTTTTTTCCATTTCGCGATCTGACCTCTGAGGGCCGTAAAAGGGGGCTTAGTACCGTTTTTACTATATAAGCTATATTAATAAAGGAGCGCTATATCTCAACAACCATAAGTCCTAGACCCATGATGTATATATCATTTTGTAGGTCTTGGCCTGCCAAGTGTACATCAAAAGTTCATTTAGCGATAGTACCTCTGAGGGCCGGGCTTCAGGGCTCCTAAGGGGCTTATATATTATATATACACCTTGTACGTTCAATAACCCATTCATTTGGTGCGAAATACTGCAGCACGTAGTTTCACCAAGATTTATTAAGAAACTCATCAAATGAAATAGTAAGCTTGTGTTCTGAGTTTAATTGAAAGTATCAGAGCTATGCAACAATTGACGGAGTTTTCGGACGATTAATTTCGAATGTTTTCAATTATGAGTCCTATTTCAGTAACCACAAACCACTTGTAGTTAGATTTAAGAGACAATAATTTTTTTCAAATATAAAGAAACGTCTTTATAATTTTTTTTTTACAGATATATGCATTACACAATTGAATTTATAAACATTTCCAAAATTTACAAATATTTACTGAAAGCTAACAAACGTACTGATACATAACACGAAAATGCGCTAACACGTCCTGTGTCCAGAATGGAACAGGCTTAATTGCTTGTTTTATTTGGGTTATGTTTCAGAGGCGTATACATTATTTGTTATGAAACTAATCCCTGGGAGGTAAATATTTCCTGACCAATTTGACGTTGGGGGGGGAGGTCAGTCAAAAATCCAGTTATCACTGGACCTTAATCAGCACGGTCATAAAACTGTCATTACTTTTGAGGTCACTTGTCCAGTCAACACCTCCCGAAACCAAAATTATGGGGGATTGGTGAAAATTATTTGGGCTTGACCATTGTCCGCTTCGGTTTTTAAACAGTTCACTGACTTGTAGCGACTGTTAGCTTAGTGAGTGACCAACAAGTCATAATCCTGTCAGGTTATTTACCGTGTGTGTAAAAATACAAAGCGGAAAAAATTATGTCTGTTATGAAAATAATCCTCATCCATCTGCTAAGATAATCTGGTCGCAATTAACACCGTGGCCAGCTAAGAGTTAAGAAACGTGTCAACACCTCGACCTGTGACGTAAACCAGGTGCTTCATCGTCTGGCCGAAAGTGACTTTTGCCAGACATCTAATTATTGCACCTTCCATAGTGTTCCTACCCGGCTGATGGTACAACACACTGCACTGGTACGGTAAAGGAATGAAGTAAAATTATATGTTGTATAATGTTGTGTGCGCGCTCGGCATGTAGAGTGTGCTCACGCACATGCACTCAGCTAAGAGGGACAGTAACGAAATGAGCTTAACTCGCCCCCCGGGCACAAACATCTTTTTAATACCTTATTAGCGCCCCCCATTCGAAAACCATATAATGTTATATGTAAAATAAACAGTTTAGCGCCACATTGTGAGTAGCGCCGGGGCATGATACCCCTCCCACTTGCCTATCCCTCACTACGCCGCTGTAACATGATTCACTGTAGAGAAAGTGTAATCAATGAATAATGTTTGTAACAAAGGTTGTGGGAAAGAAATGCAACTATTGCCCATAAATGTTTCTATTGTGACTTATCCTTGAGGTGTGATTATGGGAAAGGGGGGAATGAAAGAGGTCGCGTACCGATGTGGTATTGTCCTTCTAGTTCCGGCAATACCCGCCCGCTGACCGCAACAACAGTCCGTAACCTCGGTGAGATTGTCATGGTACTCTGGACATGGGGGTCGGAGGGGGTCAGAGATCACCGCACCAGCCCCGAGTCTTTTATTTTAAAATGTTTACGCTCTTTTGTTTTTTGAAGTAGTCACGGATTGGACTTGTACGTAACCCGGTTAGCTAGCTCGACTTAATGTTGACCATAGCTGGACTTAATGCTGACCACAGTAGATGTGGATGTGAGTCAGAGGTGGGTTGGGGTGTTCCGTAAGTGCTTTAAAAACACAACAATGTGTGTCGCGTGTGACGTGAGCCGCTGCTGTATCCACTGTCTCGTGACATCAACACCTGCATAATAAAACTGACCACATCATGAAGGTACTCTACTGCACACCGTGTTGACCTCTTGTTTGTTTGTGTTCTCGTTTAATACTCTAACGGTTGACATATCCACTCCCGCCCTTCTAAGTCTCCAAGATACTTTTGTTATTAATTTACCCATTTTTGTGAGTGAGTATTTTTAAAATACCTCTTCACCCCAACCCCCCGCCCTGCCTTCCTTAATTCCACCACACCCTACCACACCCACACTGCTCTAACCTGGTGAAAGTTACTTTAGTTGGCTTGATAAATCATTATAACACTCAGAGACAGGGTTGTGTTTATCGTGTGCTTCGATACAAAGTTGGCACCCAACATTTGAAGGGTTGATAGCTGTACTGGCCCAACCCACTGTGCTGGTATTGAATGGGGCTAAAGTGAATATAAAATTGGGCCTTTTTAGGGCCCTATCACAGAAAGGGGCCCTGCGCTCGCGCCCGATGCACCCTCCTCGGCATCTGTTTTCCATTCCAGATATATCTAGGATTGTTCCTTTAGCTCAGTGGTTCTCGATGTGTGGTCCTGGACCCATTGTTGAGTCGCGGACTAGTTTCAGGTGGGTAGTGACGACACAATTTATAATTTAATGATCGAGTCTCTATATATGCATAATTATAATTCATGTGTTTGTTACAAAACAAAGTGGTGCTAAGTTGTTTTTTTTTTTAAATTACAAATTAGAACAAAGAATCTATATAAAAATACAACTGGTGAATCGTTTTTCACTCTTACTTTTATCTAATTTTAACTTCGAAGGTGAGTCGCGAAAATCGAACAGTTTTTTTTTTGTTTGTTTTGTTATTGTGGAAAACCAAACAAAAAACTTTAATCTTTCGGGGTCACTAGGAGAAAACGTTTGAGAACCGCAATCTTAGCGAATCAGCTCCTGTCCATTACGTCGGAAATAATCTAAATACATTCTTACAAAATGTTGCACTTGCTTACATTTATACGACGCACACACAAAGTACAAATATTCCCTTAAGATTTACAAGTACATAAGTTTGTCCACCACGTCCAGAACTCAGATGACCAGTGACGGCTGAAGCGCGACAGATATTCAGCACATGTCCAGTTAGAATTTTTGCTAGCTGAAGGAAAATATATTTGGTTTTTTTCCTCCTTCCTTGTCCACTTCTTCAAACACCGCTGTTATTAACCCCTTCCATTTTATGACCAGTGGCCGGTCTGAATAAAGAAGAAAGAAAAAGTAATGATGACATCACTAGCAAATTGACCGTATTGTACCCACCATCATACATACATAATGGCTCCAATAATTGTAATTTTCTATTTTTATTTCACGTAAGCTGTTTTTTTAAAAGGCTATTTAAAAACAAACAACATTTTTGTGGTCATCGGCAATTATTTTGAAATTATATCCTTTATATTTTTTTTACGCGAATAGTTGTCGTTCCTGGACTAACCTGTTTTTCCCGAGCCATGACGTAACACAATGCCATTACCTTTAAGTCCGAAATCAATTACTTCCCCTCCCTGTCATCCAAATATAATAAATTAATATGATTCGTTGACCCCCAACGTATAAAAATATGATATACATTTTAAATTGTTATTAATCTTCGGTCGTTCTCAATAGGGTAAGCCATGTTCTCTCTCTCTCTCTCTCTCTCCCTCTCTCTCTCTCTCTCTCTCCCTCTCTCTCTCCCTCCCTCTCTCTCTCTCTCTCTCTTACTCACGTGATCACACCTTCCCACCATTGTGTCCACCTAAACGTTTTATCTTTCTGTCGTCCCTCACAACACGTTTAGCTTTCATCCCCCCCCATCCTCCACCCAAACACACACACACACACACACACACACAAACCTTTCAAAACATGACTTGTATAAAAGTTTTTTTTTAATGTTTTTTAATCTCTAATTTTCAACGCTGAATGGTATGCCCGTTTGTGTGTGTGTATGTGTGTGTGGCTGAGTGATTAAGGTCGCATCAATCATCCATGTCATTTAAGATCTTAAAAAAAAAAAAAAAACATTTGTTACCCTATTAAACTGTGGGCCAACCGTCATTTTGATTGAATGTCTTGAAACTAGATCTCTCGCGGTTATTTTTAAAATTTTGTTAAATTTAATTTAAAAAACAAAAAAAAAATTAAATGGCTATGCTGTGAACCCCAATTAAATGAATGGCTCTGCAGTGAAACCCCACATAAAGGTTGGTACTGAAATAGGCCTCCCGTTGCTGAATGCCTGGAGAGTTATTCCTAAGGACCTTAGCCCAGCAAGGAATTAAGCCAGCAAGCATGATAGAACAAAAATAAACTGCACTGTTTAATCAATTAAAAAAAATATTCAATTTTTTACTTGGCTCTGTGATCATTACATATTGTTTTTGTAAGTGGGGGGTATTGCGAGGAAACATCCAGATGTTGAGAGATGTCAAAGATAAGTGAAATGACGGTAAAAATCTGAATGAATTTATTTGACGCTAGATTTAACTTCATTTTTTCTTCTTTCAAATCATAGGTTTATGAATTTAATGTGAATAAAAAAAAAATAACAGTGTTTATGCTTCGAACCTTCTTATACCAACTCTGAACTTAGCATTTAATAACTTCTACCAACTCTGTACCTAGCATTTAATAACTTCTACCAACTCTGCACCTAGCATTTAATAACTTCTACCAACTCTGTACCTAGTATTTAATAACTTCAACCAACTCTGTACCTAGCATTGAATAACTTCTTCCAACTCTGTACCTAGCATTTAATAACTTCTACCAACTCTGTACCTAGCATTTAATAACTTCTACCAACTCTGAACTTAGCATTTAATAACTTCTACCAACTCTGTACCTAGCATTTAATAACTTCTACCAACTCTGTACCTAGCATTTAATAACTTCTACCAACTCTGTACCTAGCATTTAATAACTTCTACCAACTCTGTACCTAGCATTTAATAACTTCTACCAACTCTGTACCTAGTATTTAATAACTTCAACCAACTCTGTACCTAGCATTGAATAACTTCTTCCAACTCTGTACCTAGCATTTAATAACTTCTACCAACTCTGTACCTAGCATTTAATAACTTCTACCAACTCTGTACCTAGCAATTAATAACTTCTACCAACTCTGTACCTAGCATTTAATAACTTCTACCAACTCTGTACCTAGCATTTAATAACTTCTACCAACTCTGTACCTAGCATTTAATAACTTCTACCAACTCTGTACCTAGCATTTAATAACTTCAACCAACTCTGTACCTAGCATTGAATAACTTCTTCCAACTCTGTACCTAGCATTTAATAACTTCTACCAACTCTGTACCTAGCATTTAATAACTTCTACCAACTCTGAACTTAGCATTTAATAACTTCTACCAACTCTGTACCTAGCATTGAATAACTTCTTCCAACTCTGTACCTAGCATTTAATAACTTCTACCAACTCTGTACCTAGCATTTAATAACTTCTACCAACTCTGTACCTAGCATTTAATAACTTCTACCAACTCTGTACCTAGTATTTAATAACTTCAACCAACTCTGTACCTAGCATTGAATAACTTCTTCCAACTCTGTACCTAGCATTTAATAACTTCTACCAACTCTGTACCAAGCATTTAATAACTTCTACCAACTCTGTACCTAGCAATTAATAACTTCTACCAACTCTGTACCTAGCATTTAATAACTTCTACCAACTCTGTACCTAGCATTTAATAACTTCTACCAACTCTGTACCTAGCATTTAATAACTTCTACCAACTCTGTACCTAGCATTTAATAACTTCAACCAACTCTGTACCTAGCATTGAATAACTTCTTCCAACTCTGTACCTAGCATTTAATAACTTCTACCAACTCTGTACCTAGCATTTAATAACTTCTACCAACTCTGAACTTAGCATTTAATAACTTCTACCAACTCTGTACCTAGCATTGAATAACTTCTTCCAACTCTGTACCTAGCATTTAATAACTTCTACCAACTCTGTACCTAGCATTTAATAACTTCTACCAACTCTGTACCTAGCATTTAATAACTTCTACCAACTCTGTACCTAGTATTTAATAACTTCAACCAACTCTGTACCTAGCATTGAATAACTTCTTCCAACTCTGTACCTAGCATTTAATAACTTCTACCAACTCTGTACCAAGCATTTAATAACTTCTACCAACTCTGTACCTAGCAATTAATAACTTCTACCAACTCTGTACCTAGCATTTAATAACTTCTACCAACTCTGTACCTAGCATTTAATAACTTCTACCAACTCTGTACCTAGCATTTAATAACTTCTACCAACTCTGTACCTAGCATTTAATAACTTCTACCAACTCTGTACCTAGCATTTAATAACTTCTACCAACTCTGTACCTAGCATTTAATAACTTCTACCAACTCTGTACCTAGTATTTAATAACTTCAACCAACTCTGTACCTAGCATTGAATAACTTCTTCCAACTCTGTACCTAGCATTTAATAACTTCTACCAACTCTGTACCTAGCATTTAATAACTTCTACCAACTCTGTACCTAGTATTTAATAACTTCTACCAACTCTGTACCTAGTTTTTAATAACTTCTACCAACTCTGCTACTAGCATTTAATAACTTCTAGCAACTCTGTTCCTAGCATTTAATAACTTCTACCAACTCTGTACTTATCATTTAATAACTTCTACCAACTCTGTACCTAGTATTTAATAACTTCTACCAACTCTGTACCTAGTATTTAATAACTTCTACCAACTCTGTACCTAGTATGTAATGAGTCATATGTTTTCTCCTCACACCTATCTCAGATTAGTTTCTTTTTTTTTAAAGTTTCACGAATTTTACCGGTTTTAACCAAGAACCCATCAGTTGTTTAATACAGGGTCCAACCTGTTGTCGACACGTTGAAACTTAACAATTTATATTCTCTGTTTTGCTTGTTTATTACCCCCCCCCCCCTTTAAGGAGTTCAAGTAATTGTTACGTGTGGTCCAAAACAACTCATTATTTATTTAATACACACAGTCTATGCTACATGTAGCGGAAGCCCTCGGTCATAGTCCTCGGTTGGAAAAGGTTGTATTTCTAATTATCCATACGGTGCTCGTTTTATTTTCCCTGCTTGTATAACGTTGTACTTAATCATTCGATGTCACTGTACATGTACAAGAAGGCATTTGGCTCTCATTGACTTCAATAGATATCACTCCTGGTAAACACGAGTAACGTATAATTGCGCGTCCTCAATTATTGTGTATTACACTATTGAACTAATGCTTTGTAATGCTGTTAAAAAAATCTTAAGGTACTGCAAGCCAATAAAGATAACATATAAAGATCATTGACCCATGTTCTTAGAAATGTAAATGTATAATCTTTATAAATCAATGATTGCTCTGTGAATGTATCATCTTTATAAATCAATGGTAACTCTGTGAATGTATCATCTTTATAAATCAATGGTGGCTCTGTGAATGTATCATCTTTATAAATCAATGGTGGCTCTGAAAGCCAAAAGTATGTTTTTCGATACGTTTTTTAGAGCATTTTCGAAAAAAAAGCTCTATTGTCCCCGTTTTGTCTGTCTGTCTGTCTGTCCGTCATCACCCTAGATCTCAACAACCATAAGTCCTAGACCCATGATGTATATGTCATTTTGTAGGTCTTGGCCTGCCAAGAAATTACTTTTGTCCGTTAGCGATCTGACCTCTGAGGGCCGTAAAAGGGGGCTTGTAAAGTACCGTTTTTTACTATATAAGCTATATTAACATAGGGGCGCCCTATATCTCAGATACTATAAGTCCTAGACCCATGATGTATATATCATTTTGTAGGTCTTGGCCTGCCAAGTGTACATTAAAAGTCCATTTCGCGATCTGACATCTCAGGGCCGAAAAAAAAGACTTTCCTAGGTACCGTTTTTGCTTATATTTTAAATATAAATAATAAAAGCTAATCAAAGGGGCGTAATCATCATTTAACATGATTACTTTCCTCTCTATTTATCAAAACACGGAAAAAAAATACGGATTTCGTTCGGCGAAAATGCTCTAAATTGTCCTTTGTCCGAAGCGGAAAAGACTTAAATTGCTTGTTTTTCAATGTTATATTTTTTAAAATTCTATTGATGAACTGACTATGGTTAGATCCTAAAAAAAAAAAACGAATGCGGCCCTAGAGGACCTTAAAGTGGCCGTCCCTGTTATATATGAAACGAAATATATATTGATTGAAACATTAAATTTCAGCTGTCGATAAGTTGTGAGCATCCAACGTTATGTACCTCAACACAGTATGTAGTCGGTACTGTGTATAGCATTTGACTTTTTTCTGTAAACAATACATATGTACTATGGATAATACCATAATTAGTATAGATAACGTTTACGTTGTATTAAATATAATCTACTTTGATGTGTGTGTGTGTGTGTGTCCAGGCATTAGGGATGCAAGACTATTTCAATCGCAGCGATACAAGTATCCACAGCCCGTAAACCACCCTCTTATATTGTGAAGTGTTTTGCCCGTGGCTGATATCTTACGGCTCCTCCATTTGTTTATTTCCGTTCCCATTTGTTCGTTGATAACCAGTAGCGTGACCACCGCCTGGTTGTTTTGTTTATGTAAAGATAAACTAGCCACTCTCAAGTGTGACGTACTGCTGGACGCTACAAAACCTGGGGCGCATTATCGTGAGCCTCAACACACCCCTTCTCTCGCCTCCTTGTTAATCTCGGGTTGTCCTCTTGTTTCGAAGGTCCCGCTTTGTCAGACTAGATCATGATATTGGACAACCCGGTTCTTGATTTGACGGCCATGTCTGTGACTCTGATGGAAGGAATTGGGGAGGCTGAACCATAAGTCAACACCCAAGTGTTTATACCACTGCGGCATCAACCTATTTTATTTTAGAGTCTTTTGCTCGTATGCATGCCGGCCACCGTTTCGCACAATTCTGGAAACATTGTGACCCTCGTCGTTACTGTTCCTCGGCCTGGCCTAGTCGTTATCTTCCACCAGTTAGTGAATGCTGTTACTCGGCCTGGCCTAGTCGTTATCTTTTACCAATTAGTGGATGCTGTTTCTCGGCCTGGCCTAGTCGCTATCTTTTACCAATTAGTGAATGCTGTTACTCGGCCTAGTCTAGTCGTTATCTTCCACCAGTTAGTGAATGCTGTTACTCGGCCTGGCCTAGTCGTTATCTTCCACCAGTTAGTGAATGCTGTTACTCGGCCTGGCCTAGTCGTTATCTTCCACCAATTAGTGAATGCTGTTACTCGGCCTGGCCTAGTCGTTATCTTCCACCAGTTAGTGAATGCTGTTACTCGGCCTGGCCTAGTCGTTATCTTCCACCAGTTAGTGAATGCTGTTACTCGGCCTGGCCTAGTCGTTATCTTCCACCAGTTAGTGAATGCTGTTACTCGGCCTGGCCTAGTCGTTATCTTCCACCAATTAGTGAATGCTGTTACTCGGCCTGGCCTAGTCGTTATCTTCCACCAATTAGTGAATGCTGTTACTCGGCCTGGCCTAGTCGTTATCTTCCACCAATTAGTGAATGCTGTTACTCGGCCTGGCCTATTCGTTATCTTCCACCAATTAGTGAATGCTGTTACTCGGCCTGGCCTAGTCGTTATCTTCCACATATTAGTGAATGCTGTTACTCGGCCTGGCCTAGTCGTTATCTTCCACCAATTAGTGAATGCTGTTACTCGGCCTGGCCTAGTCGTTATCTTCCACCAATTAGTGAATGCTGTTACTCGGCCTGGCCTAGTCGTTATCTTCCACCAATTAGTGAATGCTGTTACTCGGCCTGGCCTAGTCGTTATCTTCCACCAATTAGTGAATGCTGTTCCTCGGCCTGGCCTAGTCGTTATCTTCCACCGATTATTGAATGCTGTTACTCTTGCGGTGTTGTGTTTGTGTCGGTGGCACATGATTAAAAAATCGCCCTTCCACAAGATAAACCAAACCGGATGTGATGTAATCTCTTAGATCATATTAATCACTATGGGGCGGTTTTTGCAGTGCCCTTTTTTTCATCGCCACCATAGTCAATAGCGCAATGACCATGGAGGCACCAAGAGAGATCTAGCGGAGACCTTAACCGTGACTTGAAATATCCATTGGTCCTTCGCGAAAATCGAACCAGGGTCCCTCTCTGTGACAGTCAAGCACTTTACTCCACAACCATCCATTATAAGAGAAGCCCATTAAAAAAAGTATTTTTTATCACGATTCACTAGTTATAACCATGATTCACTCAGTATAAACATGATTCACTCAGTATAAACATGATTCACTCAGTATAAACATGATTCACTCAGTATAAGCATGATTCACTCAGTATAAACATTATTCACTCAGTATAAACATGATTCACTCAGTATAAACATGATTCACTCAGTATAAACATGATTCACTCAGTATAAACATGATTCACTCAGTATAAGCATGATTCACTCAGTATAAACATTATTCACTCAGTATAAACATGATTCACTCAGTATAAACATGATTCAATCAGAATAAACGTGATTTAATGATTGTGGCCATTTTAATCTAATCGCGAAGTTATTGAATATGTCCAGGGCCGTTGCTAGCTATTGTAGGCACCCTGTGCGAGTTACACCTTTTATTTATTCGGCGCCCCTTTCCTATTCGGTGCCCTTTGTGGACTTAACACCCGCACTACCCTATGGGTTAGTCAGTTTTATATCTTTCGTAGCTTTGCTCTGCTTTTAAATTTCTTCTATCTACGCCAAATGACAGAAATCCCAGCACTATATCTACTTGTTTAGTGGAATGGGGGGGGGTGGAGGGGAAAGTAGGGTGGGTCAACTGAAAAATTAGTCCCTCCGTTTGTTTTGAATTGACCGACAGGCTGCTATTTACTGTCGGATTGACCCCAGTGGCAAAGTGCAGTACGTTTATTTTTTTGTAAGCATTAACCCCCCCCCCCTTCCACCACCCTCCCAGTGTTATTTCCTTGTTCTCCCGTCAGTCTACAGATAACAGTCCCAGTTGGCACGAGTGAGTTGAGTAACTGACCATTTAAAAAAAAAACAACTTCAACAGAGGAATTAGTTTATTGTTTTAAGCTGTGGGAAAAGTCAGAGTTTAACAAAAAATTACAATTCATTTGATGTTGGGTTTAATTTGAACACTTGTGGGCTGCTCTCATTTGACGAATGTAATAATATCGAGTGGTCTATTTATAATAGCTACCATTGCCTATAGTACCATGACCTGAAATATCATTTGGACCTGACTGGAGATCGAATCAGGTGCCCTCAGGTAGACAGTCGAGCTCTTTACCGCACGAGCGACCATCCATCCCCTCTCTATTTTGGTATCAAACAAAACTAACTTTGTGTTGTAGTCCTAAATGCACAAAAAATCTTGCAGTTATAGAGGCGGGAATGTTTCAACATATTATAACGCTAAATATTGTAGAACTTGTTGAGTATGTTATGGGTAAGTGAATGTTCCGGTACTCTAAAAAGTTTATTTGTGTGAAAAACAATATTTTGATTCTTCAAATGATTAAACTTGTATTTATATGTCTTGTAAAAAAACGACATTATTAGCTTAATAACAACTGAACGATTGCTAGCCGTGTTTATTCCGTTACAATAATCATTACAAAGACAACAGTTTTACTGTATTCTATCGGTTTATTTACTCTGACTGCCATGGGTCATTTAAAAAGCTTATTGGTTTCATTTGTTCATTGCTTTGTTTATCAAAGAAGACTTGACGTTATATTTTATTTGCCTGATGTCGAAGAAGTATATGATCCAAGTTATTTCATCTTTTCTTAACATGGACTTCACACACGCACACACACACACACACGCATACATAATACACACATATATACACACATACACACACACAAAGTAACAAACTAGATCTGATCAGGATAAACACATATTCCATATTGTTAAATTATTAACACATTAATGTCAATACAGAAATACTTGATGGACAATCACAAATACAGTTGATTGATTAATGTCAATATTTACTTTGATATCATTATTGTTTGTTATTTATTTACCTGTAAGTGTATGGATGTTCTCATAAAATCTTTTCACCACCCTCTGTGATGATTCCAGAAACATTTCAGTCTCGACCATGTTGAAGTTGAATGTAGGGCAATGCGAAACTTGTCCCATTTGTGGGCAAAACTTCAATAGATAAACATTCCCTTCTTTCGGGTGTTTAGTGTGTGAAGTCCCTGTAATAATGAGATGAAATGTATTTGATGTTACATATAGAGACTCAGTGGATTCAACTCTAATGAATCGCTGCTATAAAAAGGCAACCATTACAACCCGCCGTTATAGGGAGGCAAACCAAATACTTGAGAAGTTCGTTGACTTAGATATTTGTTTACTTATTTTTTAATGCCGTAAAACTGACTGATAATGGTCGAAGAAGTCCTAGGGCTATTAAATGTCTGGTTATATCCCTGATGGTCCAAGCTGTCCTAGGGGCTATTGAATGTCTGGTTATATCCCTGATGTTCCAAGCTGTCCTAGGGGATATTGAATGTCTGGTTATATCCCTGATGGTCCAAGCTGTCCTAGAGGTATTGAATGTCTGGTTATATCCATGATGGTCCAAACTGTCGTAGGGTCTATTGAATGTCTGGTTACATCCTTGATGACCCAAGCTGTCCTAAGGGTAGGGGCTCTTAAATGTCTGGTTATATCCCTGATGGTCCGACTGTCATCAGATTAAATATTTATGTCTCAGTTAAACAAAATTAAAGTACACTTGAACCTATAGGACCATTGGGTCAGATGAAGTGTATAATTGAAATGCTTCTATTGTCATGACATATAGGACCATTTGGTCAGATGAAGTGTATAATTGAAATGTTTCTATAGTCATGACATATAGGACCATTGGGTCAGATGAAGTGTATAATTGAAATGTTTCTATAGTCATGACATATAGGACCATTGGGTCAGATGAAGTGTATAATTGAAATGTTTCTATAGTCATGACATATAGGACCATTGGGTCAGATGAAGTGTATAATTGAAATGTTTCTATAGTCATGACATATAGGACCATTGGGTCAGATGAAGTGTATAATTGAAATGTTTCTATAGTCATGACATATAGGACCATTGGGTCAGATGAAGTGTATAATTGAAATGTTTCTATAGTCATAACATATAGGACCATTGGGTCAGATGAAGTGTTTAATTGAAATGTTTCTATAGTCATGACATATAAAGAGATTGTGTAGCCAGCACAACCACAGCTGCCTTTACTATCCCAACTAATGTCGGGTACTTGGTGAACTTTCAACCAATTTTCACTTGGACTTGAAAAATTTCTTTTGGTTTTTACCGACAGAGAGCCCCGAGCCATTAGGTTGACAGTCAGGCGCTCTACACAACTCGACCATCCGTCCACCACAATATATATATATATAAATGAAAAAAAAAGACATCAGTGAATTGTAACACAGCATTGTCTTTTACCTCCACCAGTATAGTACGTTTTGACCAGCGATGACCAATAATATCTCGTACCACACACAGACTTAAAAAAATAAGAGAAAAATAAACTTCCACCTTCAATACCTGTAGCAGGTGATACATTTATTTTTAAGATAATACAGAACTGACCAACCCCTATAGGTAAATATTTAAACAGTCAGCGAAACAGAAGTTTTAAAAGAAATAAAAATTGTATCCATAGAATTACTCTAGATATATTTATTACTATTATAAAGAGTTTCATATTGTTAGAACTTGGTAATAATGAAATGAACAATTAAATTTACGCAAGTTACTCAATTTTTACAATGTGTGAACAATTATTGTTCAAACAATGTAAGAAAAAACGACAATAAAGTAAACCTATATCTATTGTCATCAACACCAGCCGGCAAATTATCAGCCTATGCACATTATTCTATATAGGCCCTACCGATCACAAGATTAATCTTTTATTGTTTACAAATTCACCTAATTAGTAGAGTTGTTCTAATTTTTTCCCATTCGTTATCTTAATTTATAATTTTTCCCCAATTTTTTTTGAAACCTAGGTTCTGACTATCGTTGATTAGATATGGCTAGTGTCTGCTGTTATACTCAATGATATATTTAAGAAAAGTAATTACAAATTTGATAAACGTAACGACAAAAAAATAAAGTTTATAGGAGACAACTGAGACTTCACTATTCCAAATATATATTTTATGGATTATTTCCCTTTGATAAAGAATTTATGTAGCTTCATTTTTTTTTTAATAAAAGCTTACCAATTTAAAATTCATTTAAAATTATGTCTAATTAATTCTTTGCTGATTATTTATTTAAATATTGTTTGTTATTACTGAACTGAAAAATTTACTTTCACATTTATTAAGTTTTACACTATCTGATTAATGCAGTCGACTGTGCACCTTGTTTCGACATTTAATTCTTTATTTAAAATAAATTGTTACCATTGTTTATGACGTTACAATTTGTTTATTTATTTACTGTAAACATTTAATAAACAAATGAAAATAACATGACTTGACAGAAATAAACAAAGATGAACAATAATATTGGCCAATTAAAAGTTTTATCGAAAATAATTGAGTCCAGACACATTAATGTACAGGAGATAAACAACATTAGAATAAATAAATATATTGATGACAATAATAAACAAACGACATAAGAATAAATAAATATATTGATGACAATAATAAACAAACAACATTAGAATAAATAAATATATTGATGTCAATAATAAACAAACAACAAATATTTATGTTGATGTCATAATATAATAGAATGACAAACAAATAAAATACAACACCGCCATATTGTTTGTTTACAAACAACTCACCAGAGACCGCCAGTCCCGCTGTAATTAAGTTTAGAATTTAAACTTCCACTGTGGACAAGTTGAAAGAACCACACACCAACACTATCATACCCCACACAATGAACTGTGGCTCCACTACTACCTGGACATGTACATGTTGTGTAGGTAAATTTTTTTGATCCATCACACACCTCGTTTCTGTCCACCCAGTGACCAACACTAACCTGCTTACTACATCCATGAGGATGTGACACTATTAAGTTCAACTTGTCCACATCTCGAGATTTAAAGTATCTGTTCCTGACATTCCACCTGACCTCACCATAAAATATCCACAAAATGTTCAGTTTATCTGCCAGATTTTTGTCACATGTCACACATTTCAACTTACACAAGTCTCCCTCAATGTTAGCATCAAAAATACTGACCTGATCTACACTGACCACTGGACTGTCATCTCTATCATAAAACAATCTCAAGGACGTGTGGCTGGCCTCAATGTCATCAAACACAACATGTGTGGCTGTGTGCACATCAAACTCCCACCACTCGTTGCTGGCTGTGTCTGAATGTTTACATTTTGTACACCAACATGTTTTGTAGTTCTTCCTATATTTACCTCCAAATCCATCTCTATATCCATTTCTAAACATGTCCACTCCACACACCATCCCACTTCCTGTTCTCCATTTTTTTTCGTCTTCCATGTTGTAAAATGGATATGAAACTTTTGTCATTGGCCAAAACTCTGGTCTGTTTGGACTGGTCATTTTAACATCAACTCTGACTGTCAGGTTAGCTGTAAGTTTAATGAGTTCATATAAATCATTGTCACGATGACCTTTAGGTAGGTGGTTTAATGTGAATATATCAACAGGTATAAACTGTCTATGACCTGGATTCTTCTTACAGTCATTATAATGTTGGTATAGATCAGCTTCTCCACCTTCTGACACCTGAGTTTCATGATCACCTAGAACAAACAAATGAACTTATAATTTTAAAGTAGAAAATATTTCAACATGCTAAACATTAAAACATCAAATATATCAAGTCCAAATATTATGTCTGTTATATTGACACAATGTAAACAATATTAATAAATTGTGTTTAATTTTACCATCAAGTTTATTTCCAATTGTGTGAGTTTCACTGTCCACTTATTGACTTTAGACCTCAGCTGTAACACAATTTTAAGTCTAAAATAAACAAATCAATAATTCATATAAATAATATTATAGTTTACAACTGAAAATATCTGAACTCAGTCTAGTTTACTTATTAAAGTGATCTCAATATAATGTTACATATATATATATATATATATATATATATATATATATATATATATACATAAAAACATAGTATAAATCAACACAGAATTTATCTAATAAAAAAATACCACAAAAAACAATCTTCTAATATTTCAGTCAATTAATTTTCTGAGTTGTTTTGATCACCTGGAGATATAAAAAATAAACTTTATTAAACAACAATTGAACTGGAAAGTATAATTAAAGTAAAAAGATACAAACATTAGAAATTCTTTGAAAGTTCAAAATATTTACTGAATTATTGTTTGTTATTATGTTTTACTTTCTGCTCAGGTCATGTTAATTAAACTTTCATTTTTAATTTAAAACATTCGTTTTATTTAAGCCACAGTGAAGAATTTATACATTCATAAATTCATCAAATTAAATATTTTTATTAAAAAATTTTAAAAGTGATAAATGTACACTAGTTTACAAAACATTTCAATTTTCATAAAGAGTTCATTTATAATAGACAATTATGACATACTGATTGAGATAAATAAAAGACCAGTGGTTTTCAGAGTAAGTATTGTTTTTTTGTTACCCACTTGTGGGTTGCAAGCAAATTTCCAATGGGTTTTGATGAAATTTCAATTTAAACTGATCAAGAATTGTTAATTCCTATATATTTGTAAATCTACAAAGTAGAAGGGAAAATGTAAGTTGGGGCACCAAAAAGTGTTCTGTCTCTTATTTAATGACTATGGACACATGCTGCTTTTTTTTAAGAGCTACACAGTGTAAATGTACACATGTATATTATATATTTTTTCCTTACTATAATATATATTTTCTATATCATTACATTTTGCTTTGCAGTTAGGTTATGAAAATATTTATGGTGTGTTACAAAAGTAAAATAGTTGTTAAAGTGTGTCTCTAAGCTTTAAGTTTGAAAATCATTGTAAATATTGTAATAGATAAAACAATTGGGTTCTAATTAAAAATGTATGATAAAATCATTTATATATTATTTTATGGTAATATGTAAAAAACAAACAAACAGGATAACAATAAAATTAATTTAATTAAAGAAATATTTTTTGAAAAAATAATATAGACATAATTGAAAAAAATAAACATTATAAATGTATAATAACTGAGAATATCATTTACAAATTAGAAAATTTAATTTTGAACGAAATTTCAAAACAATGAAATTTAAATGAATAAATTGAGTTCAAAAAGTTTAGAAAATATAAATAAATGACACCTTATTTTTAGCCTATATATTTTTTAAAGCATTTTGCAAGTATTAGATTTTTTTGCTAACATAAATAAATAAACAAAATAATATTTTCTCTGAAGATAAATTTAAAAAATTCATAATCTATACTAATACTGTTACTGAAGCCCCCCCCCTCCCCCGTTTGCGCCACTGCAACTGAAGATTTGCCACGAATAAAAACTAGTAAAAAATGTATGCTAGGTTATCATAATTAAATAACTCTAACATATAATATTTTTTAAACCTAAATACGCTTATAAAATTAAATGATTAATTAATATTCAATTGGCTATGTGTCTGCAAATTGCAGTGATAAAATGTGACCAGGATGTTTCATGTTACATAATTTTGAACTATTTACATTAAATTAAATTACACTCTAGCTTTTTGTATCTGAATTCAAAGTTTAGATTTTCGGTACAAAATAAATAAACAAGCAATTAAGCCTGTTCCATTCTGGACACAGGACGTGTTAGCGCATTTTCATAATTGAAAACATTCTAAATTATAGTCATTTAATCGTCCGAAAACTCCGTCAATTGTTGCATAGCTCTGATACTTTCAATTAAACTCAGAACACAATCTTACTATTTCATTTGATGAGTTTCTTAATAAATCTTGGTGAAACTACGTGCTGCAGTATTTCGCACCAAATGAACGGGTTATTGAACGTACAAGGTGTATATATAATATATAAGCCCCTTAAAAGCCCTGAAGCCCGGCCCTCAGAGGTCCTATTGCAAAATGAACTTTTGATGTACACATGGCAGGCCAAGAGCTACAAAATGATATATACATCATGGGTCTAGGACTTATAGTTGCTGAGATATAGCGCTCCTTTATTAATATAGCTTATATAGTAAAAAACGGTACTAAAGCCCCTTTTACGGCCCTGAGAGGTCAGATCACGAAATGAAAAAAAAGTCATTTCTTGGCAGGCCAAACCTACAAAATGATATATACATCATGGGTCTTGGACTTATGGTTGTTGAGATCTAGGGTGTACACGGACAGACGGACAGCCAAAACGGGGACAATAGAGCATTTTTTTTCGAAAATGCTCTAAAAATAGATTATAAAAGTTGTCTAAAATATAACATTTTTAATTCTAAATGTTACAAATTTCATAATGGTTTTTAAAACCAAATAAAAAAAACAAACAAACAAAAAGTTTGTGTCAAATAGGCTACAGACCTTCGTCTTTTGAAACAAACAAATAGACAGTATCGATAAAAAAATTTAAAAAATAATTATTTTAGGTTTTAACATTTTTTTTAGTTACAAAAAATGATAAGATGAGTTCGGTAAAAGTATTTAAAAAATAGCGACAGCAAATTTTATACATTATACAAGAATAAAATTGTTGGCTGTATAATATCGATATTGTTACTTAGATATCCAAGATAAGAGATATTCTAACCAGTAGGCCTATTTCTTCAACTTAATACATTTTTTTTTAGTTTTAATGAATTAACTTTAATTGTCACATATTGCATATTGAAGTAAAGAAAATAAAATGAAAAATGAATTAAATTAGACTTTTTCTAGTCAGATTTGAAATAATGATTGTTAAACTGTTTGAATTTTAATTACAGATAACTATTTTAAAAACGTATAGCTTACAATTGTTTACAATAAATAATTTTCGTAGTTACAATATAATTAGGGCTACAAAAATATTTCACTCATAATGAGCAATTTATTAAATGGTTTTACAACTTACTTTTATAATTTATTAATATTTTTTTCTTTTTCTTTTTTATGATTGATATGATATGTAAGGTGTATGACTAAAATGATTTTTTTCTGCACTACATAAACTACGTGTAAAAATTAATTTTCATAGTTCTATAAATAGTATGGTACTTTCCATTTTTAAATATTTGGGAATTCCGAAAACATGACTAATATTTATTACTCAAGGTGCCTTCCATAAGGTACGTCACGCTATTTTGACTATTTTTGCCCCCCCTCCCCCGTCACAAAGTGTCACAAATCTCTGGAAACCCCGACCCTCCCCCCACACACACACCTAAACAACGTCACACTTTCAAAAAAAATATAATTTCCTCACCTACTTTGTACTTGATTAAATATTTGCGAAAGTTGGTAAGAAATAATTCTCTTATTGGGGGAGGGGGCTCTGAGTACCAGGGGCTGTTTCCCAAATTAATAAGCATAGGACGGTCACTGGTATGTATGTTGTGTACAGGATCTTGTTGGGTCCTTAATTTATCTCCTTTGTCAATACTTCATATAGTCAGCACACTGTATGCAGGCCCGTAGCCAGGAATATTGGATTGGGGGGGGGCCGAAGACATTTTCGGGGGGGGGCGAAGAAATTTTTCTTCGGGGTGGGGGGGTGCCGAAGAAATGATCGGGGCGGATCTAGACAACTTTGACGGGTGGGGGGGCAAAACATTGACCCCGGGGGGGGGGGGGCAAAAACTGTTTTCATTGTTGAAAATTGGTCTTAGAACAAAAAAAAATTTCGATAATTTAATGATGTATTACCTAAACTTGCGATAACGGGGGGGGGGGGGCATGCCCCCCGGCCCCTCCCCCTAAATCCGCCCCTGATGGGGTAGAAGAAATGTTCGGAGGGGGGGCGAAAACGGAGGCGCGAAGCGCCGAAAGCTTGCGAACGGAGAGGAGGGGTTTGGGGAGGGGATCTCAGTGAATCCCCTCCCCAAGAAATTTTTTGCAGTTCTATATCTGGAATGGTGCATTTTAGTACCGATTGTTTAGCTATTAATTAGAAATATATAATTTTAACTACGTTTCAATAATGCATGGCATATTGCAGTTTTGTTAAAAATAATTTAAATAGTAAAGAGTTTTAATAATAAAAATTTATTGAGGCTGAGCAATTTCTGATTCTTGTTATAAGTATTTTGACCAATAGTTCTGCTACACAATTATTACATAATAGATACCTGATTTATATTATTATACTATTTGTTTAACGTACAACCCGGGAAGAACGACAAAGATGCATGAATAAAGCTTAGCTATTTGTGTGATATTTCTTATAAAATACTGAAAACAAAGAACAGATCTATCAACAACAATAGTCGCAATTATTTAATTTAAAATAAAATTAATTCTGCTAAAAAGTAAATTTGCAAATTAAATAACATCACTCAGAAATCACGGCGAGTTTTTACTTTATTATTTTATCATAGATATGTATACAAATGAAGTCAGAAGCCAATGTTATTTTATTAACTTATTTAAGTTGCTAGCTGTCCTCAGAAGATATCAATACATAAAACTATTACAAAGTTTCAAACAGGCCCATCGACAGAAATTTCGGGCCCCTGGGTTGATATAAATATTTTAAAAAGTTGATTGGTCAGCTCAGTCCGGGTTCCTAAAAATAGCCGGGCCCCTGGGCATTGGCCCCCCTTGCCCCCCCCCCTCCAACTCGTCGGCACTGATTGCGAACTTATATTATTATACGTTTCAAATTTGCAAACTTCGTGGTTTAGCCAGCCCCGTAGCTAAGGGGGGGGGCACTGGGGGGCCGTGCCCCCCCGCTAGGTGTGGAGTGCCCCCCCCACTTAAAAAAGAAGAAAAGCGGAAAAAAATAAAGGAAAAGTAAAGGTGCCTCCTTGCTGGGTATTGGTGCCTCTCTTCTTACTTTGACCTGGCTACAGGCCTGGGTTTAGCACTGAATTTACTTAAAAATGCTTCAGCATTCAGATTGTCTGTTAAATCTTTTTCAAATGAAAGCAGGTAAAGATTGCTTAGACGCTTTTGTAACATTGATCTGCGATATGGGGTGAGCATTCGTGTTAGTGCTGTTGAAGCACCAAATGCCAATGCTGTCCAAAATACCCAGAATTGAACTTCAATAAGATTCAATCTTTTATGCCCAAAAATTAGATAAGCTATATATTTAAGTATATATAAATAGCCTGAATGATTGCCAAAATAAAAACTTTTAAGTTTTTATTATTATTTATTTATTAAACAAAATGATGGATGTTTTATAGCCGTTATTATTAAAATTTTGTCAAAAAACTCAAATCATGCTCAGGTCATGTACGGGGGGGGGGGGCTCAGCCCCCCCAGCCCCACTCTGGCTACGGGCCTGACTGTATGATCAACATACCTGCGTCTTGAACCCAACACACTTTGGAAAACACACGCTAATACACAACAGCGAACACTTGAAATATTCAAACAGTAATATAAACAAGGTATATATCAAAACAAAGTAATATATGTTTAATCCATCAAATGTATAAAACAGAATCAAGACAAATAACCGTAAAATCCAGACCGATAGTATCGTCCTCCACAGCCCAACTTCTACACACCCACTAGCCACTGTCCCATACCATGAACTCCTTTCAAAACCCCCCATAACCTTCAACACGCTGACCCAACACAGCTCTCACACCTACATATAATATTCTGCCAGCAGCTATTCTGCACAAACTAATACTCAACATGTATTTGTGTGCAAAAGAAGGATGAGGCTTAAGTTTTAGTACCAAACACATTGTTTAATCTAATTACAACCGATGTCTGTATGACTTACTTGTAGTGGTACCTCCAATATAACTATGTGTTATACAAGCAATATGTTTCACTAATTACTACTGCTGTTTGTATGACCTACAAGTAGCGGTACGTTCAATATAACGACGTGTTGTAGGTAGAGACATACGTTTTCACTAATTACTACTGGTCTCTGTTAAATTTACATTCAGTATAGCGGCGTGTTATACTAAAACAATATTTCACTAATTACAACTTCTATTTGTAAGACTTACATGTAGAGATCTTTTCAATGAAGTTATTTGTTGTTTTCCAAACCTCACTTACCGCCAGACCAACTAGTAAGCAATCGCTCCAAATCTGCCTAAAACCGGTTCGTTATCTCAGTTAAATAATTTCCGATATACTCTCATAGGAAATTTTCAATGAGTTATTCTGACGTAAAAAGACGTAATCCCCCGCCTGTTTAATAATCGGAAACATCAGTTGGCACTCATCTTTTTTAAGTGAATTGAATTTTGTTCTTTTTACAACATGAATGATATTAGTCCATAGTAATACTAACTATGTAGGCCAGTTAAATAATTAGCTCAACACCATAAGCCATTATTCAAGGCCAATTTTTTTTGATAAATGTAAAAGAGGTGATTGAATCATAATGATGTAGCCATGTAACGTACATAAAAGATTTTTTAATACTATTCTCTGTCACACTGTGTAATATATATATATATATATATATATATATATATATATATATATATCACGCCCCCCCCCAATCAGTCCTCCCTGACACAGTGTGTCACACAATTTTACAGCAGGGGCCAGGCCAATAGCAGGTGTTAGGGGGGGGGCAGGAAATAAAAGCAGAGGGGTCCAGACTAAACGCAGAGGGGGGCTGCACCCCTGCCCACCCCGCACGCTACGGGCCTGCAAATGAGGCACTGTTGTAACTAATTGAACTATATTTCACTAAAACATTGGTTCCCTCTGGTGGGTCTTGTCTAATTTAAGTTGGTCTGTAAATTGTAAATAAATTACCTGATCGAAATAACCTGTTCATAACAACTTTTATCTATTAACTGCATCACAGCCACCAAACCCAAATATGGAGAAATTGAAAATGTTTTTTTTTTATTTTTAAAATTTAAATTTGTGACAAACACACACAGTTACACATTTCGATGTAATCTGTTTATGTAAATGTTGATGATAACGAGTGATATGGTAACTGAATCAATAGGCACCTTTGTTGTTGCTGTTGTCAGGAGCGCCGAGAGCCAACAAGGGCCCCAGGGCAGGACATCATTGTGGGTCCCTTAATAAACAATGAGTCGTGAAAAAATTGACATGGTCGGGGCGGCCTGGCCCCCAAACAGATGCGGGCCCCCTGGCAATGACCCCCTGACCTCCCTCTCGGCGTGTCTGTCTGTTGTTTATATACACCACTCAGTATAGTTATAGCGACTAGTAGATGAATTTTGAAATATTTATATTACATTTTATATTTCCTATCGTTATTTTTCCACACTGAAGGAACGTGAACGAAAAATTCAGCTTTTATAGTGGGACCAAAGAGACTCGGGTTTGATCCTCGGGGAGAGTCATGGGGATTAGTTCAGGTCCTTCAAAAAGTTAATTAAATATCTTTCAAGTTCACCCAGCTTTAAATAGGTACCCAACTTTGGTTGAGGAAGTAAAGGCACTTCATCTTGAACATCACTAGCTAGATGTCATTTAGTACCAGCACCATGGGTTTTTTCCATGCGCTTATTCGAGTTCACTGTGACAAGGGGACTTTGATGGTTTAATACAAATTGCGCCTTTCTTAAATTTGGTCCATTCATCAGACCAAGCGAAAGATGGATGGAGTGTGTTTATGAACATCAGACCAAGATAAAGATGGATGGAGTGTGTTTATGAACATCAGACCAAGAGAAAGATGGATGGAGTGTGTTTATGAACACCAGACCAAGAGAAAGATGGATGGAGTGTTTCTATGAACATCAGACCAAGAGAAAGATGGATGGAGTGTGTTTATGAACATCAGACCAAGAGAAAGATGGATGGAGTGTGTTTATGAACATCAGACCAAGAGAAAGATGGATGGAGTGTGTTTATGAACATCAGACCAAGAGAAAGATGGATGGAGTGTGTTTATGAACATCAGACCAAGAGAAAGATGGATGGAGTGTGTTTATGAACATCAGACCAAGATACAGATGGATGGAGTGTGTTTATGAACATCAGACCAAGAGAAAGATGGATGGAGTGTGTTTATGAACATCAGACCAAGATAAAGATGGATGGAGTGTGTTTATGAACATCAGACCAAGAGAAAGATGGATAGAGTGTGTTTATGAACATCAGACCAAAAGAAAGATGGATGGAGTGTGTTTATGAACTAATAAAATAAATGTTAATCTTAAGTCAATAAAGAGCTGAGCGAGGGCTGAAGCAAACAGCTTTACACGCATAGTGTACTTACTACACTGGATGTAGTTGGCCCGCTGGTCATACTTTGTCTTCACATAAGCAAAAAAATAATTTCAATAATTTTGTTCCGTTAAGAAGATTGTCTTTTCACACACACACACACATACACACACACACACAAACACACACGCACACACGCACGCACGCACGCATACACACACATCTTTAATATTTCTATTAATTTATTTCCATGTTTACAACTAACATATTAATAAATTTACTTTAATAAAAGATGCATATAGTCATAAAAAGTAAATATTTATATAAATTCACAGTAAACGATTTATCTCAGAACAAACATGTGAAACTGAATGATATAAGTGATAACCTATCATACGACCATTTATTTGAATGACCTAAACATCGCTGGTTACAAATGTGGAATACACGACCATTGACAAGTATACTGACCTCTTCATTTAGCAAAGTATGTCTCAGCTTTCAAAGATGGCCGATATTTTCAGGTACAATTACTAAATAGACTTTATTTTAAAAATTGAGTTGACAGTTACAAGCTAGACAGGTGTTACATTGTGTGTTTGTGTATGTGTGTGTATTGGGTATGTATGTGTGTGTTTATGTGTGTGAATGTGTGTTTATGTGTTTGTATGTGGGTATATGTGCGTATGTGTGTGTGTATGTATGTGTATTGTGTGCTTGTGAAGGGCTTAAGTTATCATTCTCTAAATTGTTTTAGAATTGAGATAAAACATCCTACCTGTTCCAATTTGTACCTGGTATGCAAGGGATGTCATTTAATATAGTGTAACTATAGGGGGTTGTCCATTAGTTTTGTCAACGTCTTAACTGTAGGGGGTTGTACATTAGTTATGTCAACGTGTAACTATAGTGGGTTGTCCATTAGACATGTCTAAGTGTAGCTATAAGGGGTTGTCCATTAGTGTCTAAGTGTAACTATAAGGGATTGTCCATTAGTCATGTCTAAGTGTAACTATAAGGGGTTGTCCATTAGTTATGTCAACGTGTAACTATAGGGGGTTGCCCATTAGTCATGTCTAAGTGTAGCTATAAGGGGTTGTCCATTAGTGTCTAAGTGTAACTATAAGGGGTTGTCCATTAGTTATGTCAACGTGTAACTATAGGGGGTTGCCCATTAGTTTCCTCAAGTGTAACTATCGGGGGTTGTCCATTAGTTTTGTCAACGTGTAACTATAGGGGGTTGTCAATTAGTTATGTCAATGTGTAACTATAGGGGGTTGTCCATTAGTTATGTCAACATGTAACTATAGGGGGTTGTCCATTAGTTATGTCAACGTGTAACTATAAAGTGTTGTCAATTAGTTTTGTCAAAGAAGTATGGAAGGGGGAAGGGCTAAAATGTGAAAAATTCTACATCATGGAAGGGGGGTTGAAAATGTTATGACGTCAACAGTGACGTATTTAGGTACATGCTTACAAAGTGTCAGGGTGACTGTGACGAAAGGGATTTTAACACATGACCAGACCGACAGGACCAGCAGGGTATGTACTGCCGATTTGCCAGTTTTGTTTATCCTTCCACCTCGGACAGACGGAGAAGGGCGCGATGTGTCTATCTCCTTACCCAAAATGACAGGCTGGGATGGTGTTCTTGAGTGGAAGGGTTTTTTGAGTTGTACAGGGTGGAATGGTGTTGTTGAGTGGTACTGGTTTTTTGAGTTGTACAGGGTGGAATGGTGTTGTTGAGTGGTACTGGGTGGAAGGGTGTTCTTGAGTGGGACAGTGTGGAAGGGTGTTCTTGAGTGGGACAGGGTGGAAGGGTGTTGTGTGTCGACCACATTTGATAACACGGTTGAATCAATCAATGGTGTCCTAAAATATTAATATAACATTTGTTATAGAAATTTTACTATATTTATATCAATAGTATCTGATACATTTCATGTCTTTAAGTGAGACACCATACGACTGGAATAGTTAAATCTAGAGTCTTACGACAAGCTCAAGTTGAGGACTATCATGACTTAGTGGCATTTGGTGAGCAGCATCTTGGTACTGACTATTTTGGTCATTACTTTTATAAATGGATTAATGACCAGATCTTCCAGCCATTTGTGTTGAAAGAAAGTGGTAAAATGGTAAGTATTCATTTCTTGACTAAACAAATGTATAATAGAATAAATATGACTTTTTTATTTAGCTTTTACAAATTCATTTTTTCTTGGTACTGCAATGGCTTAGTGAGCTTAATTCGCGCCTGGGGTGCATTACCTTTTTAGCGCCCTTCCCCATTTGAAATACCTAATATTGTACGTTAAATGCCCCTATTTGCCCCCTTCCTTGCTACGCCACTGATGTACTGATCAAACAGTTACCGTACTTTTTATTACAAAAAAGCCATAGTTACAAGTCACTAAAAAGCCATAGTTACAGGTAAACAAAAAAGCCATAGTTACATGTCAACAAAAAGCCATAGTTACAAGTCAACAAAAAGAAAACAACAACAACAACATTATCTTGGAGATAACAGTATTAAATATCTATAAACAAGTACAAATAAACAAAGAATTTGAACATTTTTTTTTTTTTGTAATAGTTAAATTAACTCTAAATTTGAATACATTGCTAATAGTTCATTTAGATATTAAAATATGTTTTCCCCAACAGCTTATTTAGCATTCAATGACAATATTTTCCCAATAAATAACAAATTTATACATGTAAATATTTGTTTGCTAATGGTTCGTTTATTTTTTTAATGTAAAACGATTTTAACAGTTTTCAAAATAGTAAACATTCCCCACGTAGTCCATTATCTTATAAAGTAAAAATATTTACATAAGCTCCTCCGCCTATGAATATACACGATTCAAATCGTTTTATCCCCCTTGAAAGTGAACTTTATTTTTGTTTGTATTCTCAATTATGTGTAAATGAAAGGTGGCTTTCTTACTGTGTCAAGTAATTGATGGTGGACAAGGTGTTGTCTTCAGCGCTAGTAGAGTTGCCTCCATTTAAGACGGAAAGGTTACCTCAAAATGATGACATCTTACGTAGAGAACTATCTACAGGAACAAATGCCCCAAGTGAAGTACATAAAGATTGTGTTAGATGATGAACACTTACAGAAAATTGGGCCATGTTTCATTAGACAGGGTCATGTGATCATGTCGAGAAAGGTAATCGTATTTTGATTTATTTACCTAAATTGTATGTTTCAGTGCATTACATTTTTTCTACAGTTCATCAAGGCTGATTGTCACACGTGGGAATTATATTTTGATGATAATTAAAAGCCAAAGAAAAGCTTTACTGATAACCTAAATGATTTGTAACGTAGTGTGGTTTTAAAATACTGTGATTGTAAAGTATTGTGATTGTAACATACTCTGATAGTAACATACTACAATTATAACATACTGTCATTATAAAATACTGTGGTTGTAAAATATTGTGATTGTAACGTACTGTAATTGTAACGTATTGTGTTTGCAAAATACATTGATTGTTTTATACTGTGATTGTAAAATAATGTGATTCTAACGTTCTGTAATTTTAATATACTGTCATTTTAACGTATCAAAAAGAAATCAATAACAATGTCACAACTGATTACGGAACTAAATGAAATAATTTACGAGGGACTCATGTTTTAGCATAGTTTACCCAAATAATTTTTTCAGATACGAAACGTAGTAAAGAAATGTTCCCCTAGAGGGCTTTCATGGCAGATTAATTGTAGAAATTACTCTTTCTATAACAGCTGGATATAAATATATTGTGTGGTTAGCACAACAACTAGCCGCCTTTATTTCCCACATATGTTTCTATAACAGCTGGATATAAATATATTGTGTGGTTAGTACAACAACTAGACTCCTTTATTTCCCCCATCTGTTTCTATAACAGCTGGATATAAATATATTGTGTGGTTAGTACAACAACTAACCCCCTTTATTTCCCCATCTTTAGCAGGGCGGACTTTAACCAACTTTCACCAAAATCTGAGAAAATTATCGAGGAATCTCAAGGAGATTCGAACACGTGACTCTCACCTCAATAGTTGAGCACTCTACACCAATTGACCACCTGATCTGCAAATAAATTGATTTTGTTCCATTAAACTTGTATATAAACATTATATTTTTATCCACTTCACAGACATGATATACAGTGTTGTTTGATTTATCGGAAATGAGCGATGCGCACCAATCAGATCAAGTTTTTTCACCTCTCAAGTCCGGATATTTAAAACGGATATTCGGATGTGATAATTTAATGCGACAGTTTTCCCCAGAAAACTATCTGTTCATAAAGTACACACCGTACAATGCTGTGGTCTCCAATATTCCTCATATTACCGGCAGTTACCACCGTGTTTTTGCTTCAATACCAGCGCGGTCAGGACATATATCAGACAGTTTGGACGAGATATCAAGTCTGAACGGAAATGAAAGTGGTGCAGACTTTATTACATTCGTTAAGTTATACCTAACATAAAGATCTGGAATCATATCATTTTCATTTAACCAGAAAGAAACTGTGTCAGAAAATTGATGCCGTGTTGTCAATGTTTACAATTTAATGTACGCCAAAAGAATTAAAAAAGGTATTTAACGATGAAGTAAAAAAGTGGACAATTTTGATCACTTCAAAAACAGTTTTTAAATAGAAGATTTTTTTTAAAAGTGGGATCTTAGTCATCTTACAAAGTGTGAAAATATACGACTCGTCAAGCATGTGATGGACAGCGTAATTTAAATATATTAAATGACGTAATTTTTAGTACGATTTATTTCTAATAGTCTAGAAAATGATAAGTTTGTTTTTGTTGACGCAAATATATATATATATATATATATATAAACATAAAAAAGATCTTTTGTTGTTAGTAAAAAAACAACCAACAAACAGAAAACACACGATCTATAATACAAATTTTACATCATATGTTCCGGTTTCCGTCTGTCATCGCGACTTCCGTCTGTCATCTTTACTTCCGTCTGTCATCGCTACTTCCATCTGTCATCGCTACTTCCGTCTGTCATCCAAGATGGCGGAATAGACAATTCAAAGATGGCAGAAACATTTACTGTTTTCTTCTTAACATGAATAATCCGGCTACCAACTGGCCAGCCGAGTAAGAATAGTCTCCTACATGGCTGCCAGAATTGACATTGGTCCTGCCATATGTTTAGTGCCCAGGTGACAAAACACCGTATACTAACATACGGCAGGTAAGATCGTGAATGCCAAATGGCAATCACAGTGTGATACTATTTTCGACCGCCTCAATCATTACCAAAGGGAAAGAAGCGATCTTAGGAAAGTAACTCAAAATCATGCCAAAGTATTTTGTGATACTCTCCGAAACAATTTTAAACCGAGAAGAGGTCTCAAAGGCCTATGTATATCTCACAGTAACGTAATAAATCTATGGTGTTTAATTTGTTATTAAATGAGAAGCGATCGTAAAAGAAATATTTACAGAAATCGTTCAATTAATATTCTGTGTTATGTTCCAAAATTTCAATTTTAAACCAAAATTATGGATACCTAAATATAATGTAATATTTATATTGTTTAAATTGTTATTATTTCTAAAATATGTCTATTTCTAATGTACAATTATTTCCCTTTATTACTAGCCTAAAAAAAAAATACGTCACTTTTTTTTCATTTGTTGACTATTACGTCACATGAATGAATTGAATAAGGGTTGAGATTGAGTAGCGCCGCACACAACGTTTACAATGCAAACTAACCCATTTATGATGGGGGCTTCACACAGAGGGTGTATGGAGGGGGCCCAGTTTGAGGAGGGCCCCCAAAATATTTTTTAAACTAAATATTAAGTACATTATCTCATGTCAAAATGTAGTGGCTCCCGAAGATGCCTAAAATCCCTTGGTTCGGCATTGGCTTCACAGAACTATAATGTTGAAAGCTTTGATATGTCTTTCTTTTTTAAGAGGCCTAATGTTTTCTGCGTCTGCGGCCTCAACTGCATTGATGGAATACTATGTTTTTAATTGAAGGTCAGCTAAAGCTACACAACGATTCTTTCTTCTCGGGACCAAGCTCGAGAAGCGTCAAAAAATTATCTCATGCCAAAATGCAGGGGCAGCCCCCAAAGAGGCCAAGCCACCGGGCCCGTAAATCCCTAGGTTCTGCACTGCCGGGTCGGCAATTTTTCTTAGTTAATTGTACTATGCTACAATGTAAAACAGTAAATAAACCACCTGTTAAACATGTAGCGTTTTGCTTAACACAAGCACTCACTCACGTCTCTCTTTTTTTTTTTTAAATACGCCATGTTGAGCATCAAAAAACATTAAATGAATAATTGTTTGGAAAGGAGTCCATTAAAATATTATGAAGGAATATGATTTTAAGAGTTGTTGTTTATGTCTACCCATAGTGAGGATTATTTTTTTTTGGGAGGACCTATTTAACATATGAATTTTATTTGATGTATTATTAGGTGTCCATATTCTCAAATGTATTTTGGCTACAATATTCTGTTCATGTCCTTGGGGCCACTGCAAGTATATAGACCAGAGATGAGCGGACAGCGGACGCGTCCGCTTGCGGACGCAGATCCGCAGACTTTTCCGAATCAGTGGACTGACAGCGGATGCTTCGTATGGTTAAGTTGCGGACTCGCGGACTGACGCGGATCTTCTTTAGCGTTACCATAAAAAATTTCAAGTCATTTAAACAGCTAAATTTCAGCAATGCGGACTGACTGCGGACCAATGTTGTAAGATTCTGCGGACGCGAATCATTGATAGAAATCCGCGGACGGACGCGGACGCTAAATTTCAAGATCCGCACAACTCTGATATAGACTGATTGTTAACGCGCTAAAATATATGTCACCATTTTCAACTCCAACTGTGTGCCTACTCGCCGGTCCGGGTACCGGGCCTTTGATAACTAGTAACCTTAAAACATGACACATAAATTGACTAATTTGCCGGACTTCATTAACTCCATATATCTGATTAATATTGTTCGTGTTGTAGAACCCATATATCATGTTAATATTGTACTGGTTTTTTTTTTACTCTATTTACAGGGTTGTGTGGAGAAATAGTATAGTGAAATGGGGCATCGTAGAATGTGTATGCAAATTTTACTTTTATATAGACAGTAGATTTTGTACTCATCCTGAGTTCAGCGTTTAATGTAAGTTAATATTTATACAGTTATTTTAAAGAATTAAATATTATTATTATTACTTACAACTGGAGTCGACTTTGTATATTAATATTATTCACTGTTGTTGGAACATCTACTACAAGTTTTTAAAAAGAACCTCTCAACATTGTCGGACACCTCCGATGAAGTACTTCGCAACAGTTGATGGTGTACATGCTGCTGACCTCATATACCATGCTGATATTGTAAATGTTGTTGGCTCCATATATCATGCTGATATTGTACATGTTGTTGGCTCCATTATCATGCTGATATTGTACATGTCGTTGACTCCATATATCATGCTCAGATAGTTGAGTATTTATCAGCATGAAATGCCATTAAATATAAGTAGACAAAATACCAAATGGAAATTGTATAAAAAAACATTATTCTACAAAATAAAAAAAATTATAGAGAACTTATTAATAAACAACATAATTACGTAATTAAATTATAGATCTCAGAGTATATCAGAAAGCCAATTTCTATGATTGATAACTTCTGTACGATATTTTGTTGTTACAACAGTTGACATTTTAATAAGCGTTTTTTTTTAATAAATAATTTACAGCTTCATAATAAAGTTACTTGGCTTATTTGTTTATAAACGTCTACGTCATGTTTAAAAACAAACGATTTTAGAGCAGAGTTAATATATTTCTAAAAAAAAAATTAATCAAAATATATCTTAGAAGTAATCCTATTTCATGTTCCCTGTAAATTAAAGTGTACGTTATTATACTTCCTTTTTTATGTACATACAACAGACGTTTATAGTAATTAAATTACAAGTCATGTTGTACATTTTATTATTACATATACAGTGAAGTCTCAGTCTGCCAGGAACTTGGTTTACGTATTTTTCCAAGATAAGCAAATTACAGTAAAAAAAATAGTTTCAACCGATTTACGCGAGAAGGACTCGAAGCACTAGGCTACATTTATGTTCCTTGAAGTACTACATTTATGTTCATTTGTCTTATGAGCGGCATTTTATCGTTGCTGATCGTTTATTTGCACTTTATCTCTCAGAGTGATTCACGTGTATTGTCACTATCTGTCAGAGTGATTCACGTGTATTGTCACTATCTGTCAGAGTGATTCACGTGTATTGTCATTATCATTCAGAGTGATTCATCTTTATAGTCACTATCTGTCAGAGTGATTAACGTGTATTGTCATTATTTGTCAGAGTGATTCACGTGTATTGTCATTATCATTCAGAGTGATTCACCTTTAAAGTCACTATCTGTCAGAGTGATTCACGTGTATAGTCACTATCTGTCAGAGTGATTTACGTGTATAGTCAATATCTGTCTGAGTGATTCACGTGTATAGTCACTTTTAATTTAGTGTCTACTGTATATCGGGTGTGGCCAGCATGAGGTTAATAAGAAATGCTCTCCGTTTTTTAGCGACTGTCACATTGTCAAGAATGAGTACACATCAGTAATTAACTATAACAACAAAACACACGAACATTTTGCTCCACTCAAAACTCAACGAAATCACATTTGATCACCAAAGTTTTTAGTTTTGAGAACCACTCAAAAGTTTCCATTTTCTCTTATGAGTCTGTTGGTTAAAGAACATTTTATATCGATCAAATTGCGCTGCAATCGACGTTTTAAATTCACATTTTGTTTTGTTTATTTTGTAAAAAAAGATAAAAGGTTTGAATTTTACTTTTAGAGATTAATAAACAGAACACTTTAGTCTGGGGCTCACTTAATGCATTTTACCCCTTGACCCAAAAGTAGGGTCCACCCAACGTTTTTTTGCAGTTTCTATATCTTTAAAGCATGCTTATTAAGAATCCGATTGATGTCAAGCTGACACCTTTGGGGAAAAAATTTTTTTAAGCGTTAAAGTTTGTTTGTAATACATACACATTGTACAATCACATGGAATGTAAAAATTATATTATCTGGCACAATTATGCAATTATCAACAGACAATTTCTGTTTCAATTTAACTGTTTCAATATCAACAGACAGATTAATCAATTTCTGATTCAACGTCAGATCCTGAATCGCTTTCAACGTCCACTTCATCTACCAGTACATTAATTTTTGTCAATGGATTTTGACAATTTTCTGTTTCACAGCACTGGCAAAAGATTGTGCAAGGTAACTGTGCTCTGAAACACCCACATCGTCCGCTGCTACACGGTTCATCCGATCCACACCCGCAACGAATCATCTGAAGAATTTCTGGAGGCGCTACATCAACACCCACTGGAAGTGTTATAGGGATTAATGTTTTATTTACGTCATCTTTTTGCCAGCCAAATTTGGTGGGATCAAGATTTGGAGGATCTCGTAGTAAAGCATTTTTCCAAATGCATGTTTGAATATGGGCACGCTTAACATTCTCCTCAAACGCTTCTGATGTCGGGGGCAATGATTTCAATTTAGGTGCTATCGTGGCTTTTCGTTTACCAGTCCTGGAAAGTCATTGGGCATACCGAGTGTCAGACATGTTTCCAGCATCCGGACACCCGTAGCAAGCAGCCATGAAACTTGTAGCTTCTTTTACCACACTGTTCAAGTCAGATTCTATATCTCCCAATTTGAGAAGTGTGTGTCCCTTAAATAGCAACTTAAGAACAGTAGCTTTGCCGATACCAAACATGTATGCTACAGTATCACATCCTGATAGCGCATGCGCAGCTAAAAGGTGTGGTATTATTTGATGATGCTTTCTTGCTGTTTCTCCTATGTCGACCACTTTTCGAATCGTGGTGGTACTTTCCATGAGCAGCTGGCATGTCATATCCTCTGAAATATAGTAGTGTGTCAACAAAGCAAAAACATCTGTGTCATCTGATATAACTTTAATGCACATAGCTCCTTCATTGAATGCATACACAACTTGTTGTGGAATGATTACATCAGCTTCCTCGTGGCTTGTCTTCATATCTTCTCTAGCTTGTCGAATGCCAGAGCAAATTTGTTGTGGGATGGAGTCTTTCCCTGTTACAATTAACCGGCTATTGTATGAAGAAACTGTTGGATGTACATGTTGTACTTTGTTCAGTAGTTGCTCACAAATTATGTCAATAAGTTGAACTTTGTTTTCTGTTACTGTGAGAATGACTTTCTGTGGCTGTATGGGCATAGTTGGATTCAGCTTGTGTTGTCTGGTTGCCGATTTTGCTGCACGCCCACTCCTTGTTACACTTTTAATACTGTACTGAAAGTATCTGTCAAAGACAACATAAACATCATGTTGAGTCAATATTTTCATTATGTACATTATGAATCCATCAACAAAGTCTTGCAAGGTACCATTTACCGGCCAGTGTATGATCCATAAAAGTGCGCAACCATCAACAACAACAACATGTGGTGCTGGAGAATTTCTAGCTGAATGCTCAACTTGAAGTTTTTGTTTCAACACCGATTTTGACTTTGTGATTCGCATATTGCCGCTGTCATCAAAACATTGATGGTGGTACTGAGGCTAATTCGTGCTTAAATATATCTCTAATTTGCAAATCACGGGATGGCATTAATCCAATTACTCTAGAATAAATGAGTTCTGTGTCATAACTTATACCGGATCCCATTGCTTCAGCTTTCTTTCTGTCAGCCATGGTAACAACTTTGCTAATGGAGCTATGAAATCCATCTGGCAAATGACACTCATAGTCATTCCACTGCTTCGTACCAAAAGAAATGGCATCATGAACATTTACAGATTCGGGAGCGAATTGGCCAGTGGCAATGTTTACTAAGCTGATGGGGTGGTCACCAGAATTGAGTGGATCAATACAAGTTTGAAGACGTTCATATATTGCTCGCCTGTCTTTCAAATCCTGTGCAATTCTTGCTGGCATTTCTTCTTTATGGCATGTAACTTCGTCACTGTATGCGTACATATCTTTCATGTCACTCATGTCTTTGGTTATAACACTACAGATGTGTAAACTAAGTGCCCATCTCTTCAGCGCTTGTGGATTGAGAGTGATGCCTATTATACCACCTGGACCATGACCATACCGCATAAAGGTAGACTCAATGTACATATCTGACCATAGGCCATTCCATAATCCAGGTTTGTGTCGCATTACATGTTCTCCCTCAAGGAACCTCAGAAGGACATCACTAGGAAGACGTTCCATTGAGCAAAGATAATATAAGCCATACCTGGCGTAGTTAACATGGCCTGCTGAAAAAAATATGGCATCATTGCTGCAACAGATAATAGATGCAAAGACCAATCACCCCTCTCTCTGCTCTCACAAATAACATCATAATCAGTACGGGTTTAATTAGGCAATCCACCCACAGCTTCGTTGTTTTGCTGGTGGATGCCAAACCATCAAGAACAATCATGAGATCATCATGAGATGTGCACTGCTGTACGACATCGTGCAAAACTGTTTCCACGACCAATCTCAGAGCCCTAGTGTTTTGAGGGAAATTCTTGCCTGTAAGCATACTACTAACGCCTCCAAATGCTGCTTTCATAATGTCTTCCAGACCGCTATAAAGACCGTTTATAAAGTAAATAATTAAGGTGCCTCTGTCATTAAAATGAAATACAGTAAAAACCTAATGTTAAAAAGTAGAATCTACGTGGGTAAAAACCACTTTTGACATAATACAGAATTATTTTGGTACTTTACACCTTTACCTATATAGTCCGGTTCTATTGACCCATAACCTAAAAGTTGGATCCACCCAACGTCCACCTAATACCAAATCATAATAGTTGCTTATGCCAGTATTCTCAGTTTTCTTTTCATGCCATGGGGCAACTTTTCCCCGCTATTAGATTTTGAAATTCCAACTTTCAGTTTTATCAGCCCACCCTATTGTGCATATATTATAAGTGAACTTTAACATTAAAAATAAAAATTTCCCCAATGGTGTCAGCTTGACATCAATCGGATTCTTAATAAGCATGCTTTAAAGATATAGAAACTGCAAAAAAACGTTGGGTGGACCCAACTTTTAGGTTATGGGTCAATAGGACCGGACTACTAGTATCTGATAGATTCAATTATTTTTATATATCCTTTAAGATATACTACAAAATTTCATGTAGATATTATACATTTTTTTAAGCTAAGACGATAAGTACTACAACATATTATAATAAAACAAGAGAATAAATAGTACAAGGCAATCAATAAAAAAGAATTAAATCAACATAGCCTATCAATGTCATTTTTTCATTCATGGAATTGTCTGATGCTTATGTAAACACAATATATTAGGGTCACTGTGACAATGTAAACACAAATATATTAGAGTCACTATGACAAGGTAAACACAAATCTATTAGAGTCACTATGACACAGTAAACAGCCAACGATAGCATCAACATTTTCTGAATGATACTTTAATTAATGGTATTATGACGGCCATATAAAGGAGAATTTAGTTGGAGTGAAAATAAATACAAACATCAAATTAATGATTTATCCATCTAAAACATCTTCCATCTTACAAACTTATTTTTCTGTAATAAAATTGTTCTATATAAAAAGACAAGTTTATCAATAAACCATCCTCAAATATTGATAGTTTAAAATATTACCATATAAACGATATGGTAGCCGAAATATTGATTAATTTATTTGCAGATTTGAGAGGAGGGTGGTGGTGTGTTTGAACTGAGTAACCTCCATATGTCGCTGCGTCTGATTAGAATGATGAGAGGGGTTTTGGGGGGGGTTCGCAAAAAGATTTTGTGATACTATTTAGATCTGATATTCCATATTGTTAAATTACTGTATAATTAAGGTCAACATTAAACAAACTTTTACAGATGGACAGTCACAAATACAGTTGATTAATGCCAATTTTTATTTTAATATTATTATTGTTTCTTTATTGCTTAAGTCCAGTCTAAGACGAGGTGGACGGATTTCTATAGTAGGCCTACACTATTTATTATTTATACATTCAATTTTCAAAAATAATGTATGAGATTGTGTCTCTCGATATTTTATATTCCTAGACAAACTTTACAGTTAACATTTTAAAACGAAAACATGACATTACAAAAAATACATCCACAAACAAAGATAACGAATAAAAAATTCCTATTGAAACTTTTATTGAAAGTGTAAAACATTTTTGAGTTCAGACATATTATTGCACAGATGATAAACTAAATTAGAATAAACAAATATATTGATGACAATAATAAACCAACAAAAATGTTCATATTGATATCAAAATATAATAGAATGACTATAAATAAAATCAAACAACACCGTATTGTTTTCTTTACAATTTTTACAATCAACTCACAGTAGTGGACCAATCATGCTGCAATTAAGTTTAGAATTTATACATCCACCGTGGACAGGATGAAACCACCACGAACCACCTTCATACCCCACACAATAAACTCTGGCTCCACTACTACCTGGACATGTACATGTTGTATAGGTGTGTCTTATTAATTTATCATTCCCTCGTATTTGTCCACCCAGTGACCAACACTGACCTGTTTACTGCATCCATGAGGATGTGACACTATTAAGTTCAACTTGTCCACATCTCGAGATTCAAAGTATTTGTCCCAGACTTTCACCGAGACATCTACATAATGTCTTCACAACATGTACATTTTATCTCCTAGATTCTCGTCACATGTCACACATCTCAATAGACACCAGTCTCTCTCAAAGTGTCCATCATTAACAATGATCTGATCAACAATGACCACTGGACTGTCTTCTCTATCGTTAAAACAATCTCAGGGCAGTGTGGCTTGCTTCAATTTCATCAAAAATTACATGCACAGCGGTGTACACATGAAACTCCCACCAAACATGACTGGCCCTGTCTGAATGTTGACATGTCTTACACCAACATGTTGTGTAGTTCTTCCAGTGTTCAACTCCACATTGATCATATCCATCTATAAAAATGGCCACGCCATTCACAGTCCCACTTCCTGTTCTTAAGTTTCTTTTGTTTCTCATGTTGTAAAATGGATATGAAACGTTTGCCTTTGGCCAAAACTCTGGTCTGTGTGGACTGGTCATTTTCACATCAACTCTGACTGTCAGGACAGCTGCAACTTTGATTAGTTCATACAGATCATTGTCAGATTTGTCACGGTGACCTTCAGGTAGATAGTTTAAGGTGAATGTATGAATAGGTATAAACTGTGTATGACCTGGATTCTTCTTACAGTCATTACGATGTTTATGTAGATCAGCTTCTCCACCTTCTGACACCTGAGTTTCATGATCACCTTGAACAGATAAATCAACTAGCCATTGTAAAATAGGAAATATTTCAACCTGATAAACATTAAAATATTAAAAATATAATGTTTACATATTTTTTCTCTTATATTACCACAATGTAAACACTATTAATAAAATGTGTTTGGTTTTACCATAAAGTTTATTGTTCATTGTGTGAGTTTTACCGTCAACCAATTGACTTAAGACGTCAGCTATAATGCAATTGTAAGTTTCAAGAAAAAAACAAGTTAATAATTTTTCATAAATAATATAATAGTTTACAACTGAAAATATCACATTTCAGGCTAGTTAACTTAAATAAAGAGATCTCAATATAATATTTCATTAAATATTTGAAGGAATTTTTTTTCCTTTCAACAACGTATTAATCAACAAATTATTCATGTAAGCCTAATAAAATCACGTACCGTATAAAATAATCTTTCAATATTTCAGTAATTTGTCCAAATTTTGACATCTGTAATTTTTTATCACCTGCATGAAAGTGTATTAAACATGAACGTTTTATTGAAGAGAAAAAAAAGTTGAACATTAGAAATTATTTTAAAATTCCAAATACTTCTTATGCTAATTATGTTTTTTTATGACTCACGTTCAGGTCATCTTAATGAAAATGACATTCTAAATCTAAAACGTTTTCCTTAAAGCATTGGTGAAGCATTTATACTTTCAAAACTATTTTTTTTTTGTTTAATACGTTTTTTTTTGCTGCTGCTTTAATGAATATAATTATACAGTCTTTTCAAAATCCATATTTTATACTTTATATTATTATAGTATTTCGTTTTTTAATTAAAAGCGTATAAAATAAAAAAAAGTTTAAACAAACTAATAAACAAAAAAAAAAAAAAGTGATAAATTTATACTAGTTTAGATAACCAGGTTTAATGAAAAAAAAATGTGTAAAAGACATTTATGACAAACTGATTTAGATAAATAATAAACCAATGGTTCTCAAAGTAATGATTGCCATCCACTGGTTGTTTGTGAACAAATGTCCGTTGGGTTATAAAGAAACTTCTGTTTATAATGTAATGATAAGATTAAAACAATAATTTTCTTTACATAACAAAACTAAATGTTTCTAAATATACAAAGTAATAGGGAAAAGGCTTTGTGGCGCACGAAAAATTATTCCGTCTCTTACTCTTTTACTATGGAGACAGGCTAATGTTTCGAGACTTACCTGGTGTATATGTACACTCACACACACACAAACACACATATTGTTATAAATATCTCCTTGCCAGCAGTGTAAAATCGTGGCCAAAGTAGTTGTTCATTGTAAATAGATAATTAAATGCTGTGTTTTTTTTTATATCCCAAGCCTGTGCTTTGCTGTATTTAGAACATCTAACAATATATTATATACAATGATATTTTTCGTTTCCTCTCTATAGCCTTGTATTTTTCTTTGCTAACTGGATAAGTAAAATGTCTTATTTTATGGCACAAAACCAGAATAGTTGTTAAGAAACATCTCTAAGCTTTTAGTTTTAAATCCATTATAAAGATTGTAATAGACAAAATAAAAAGGTTCTAATTAAAAACGACAAAATCGTTCATATTTGGTAATATGAAAAAAATAATAAAGCAATACAATTAATTTAAAAAATAAATAATTTTTGACAAAAAATGTAGACCTAATTGAAAAATTAAAATTTATAAATGTGTAATATAACTAACAATTAAAAATTAGAAAATTTATTTGTGAACGAAATTTGAAAATAAAGTAATTCAAATTAATGAGAACTGAGAAAGATCTATATTTATATTAAAGCATTTTGAAAGTTTTAGAATTCTTCTTTAACATGAATGAATAAATAGAATTACATTTTCTCAGAAAAAAATAATAATGAATACTGTTAGTGATTAGTTCATAGACTGGCAATTACAGAGTAAAAAGTTTTTTTTTTTAAACTTTAAAAAAATAGTTTATCACAATCCTTTTGACTAGAATTCAATCTTCTGATAGAAAACATTCATTTTGATAGTTCTAAAACTTAATATCATATCGACAATATATAGGTAGGCCTAATTCATCTTAAAGTGTCAAATTGACGATGTCGATAAAAATCATTTATTTTCACGAAGTTATAAATATATTAAAAATGTATTGCAATGAATGAAAACTAGTGCAAAATACATGATATGTTAAAATAATACAATTACTCTAGCACCTGATATATTTTAAACCTGCATATTTATAAAAAAATTAAAGAATATTTAACATTCAATTAGCGATATGTCTGCAAATCGCAGTGATAAAATGTGACCAGGATGTTTCTTATATAAATATGAACTATTTACATTAAATTAAATAACAATTTGTAGCATTTTGCACAGAAATTCAAAACTTAGATTTTCAGTAAAACAATAAACAACAATACATTATAAAAGTTTTTTTTTAAAGTAACCGTTTTAAATTCTAAATTTTACAAATATCATAATGGTTTTTAAAACCAATTAAAAAAACAAAGAGTGTGTGCTTATTCAGTCAAATAGGCAACAAACCATCGCCTTCTGAAACAAACAAATAGACAGTATCGATACAATTTAAAAAAAATAGTTTGATATTTTTTTTAACCTTTAAGTTAATTTCATTAGTAGTTTAATTACAAACAAAAAAAATAGATAGTGTGCTTTCGGTCTCGATACTAAGTAGTTGTAATTTAAAAAACCAAAAAAATAAAAAAATAGAGGCTGCAAATTAAATATATTATATAAGAAAAATTTTTTGGCTGTATAATATCGATATTGTTAGTAAAAGATCGATATGTGATATTTAAACCAGTTTTTCCTAAACTTAATACATTTATCTTTAGTTTAATAGAATTATCTCTCCACCAACTTTGCATAGTTCTCAGACCTTTGGTTACCCAAAAGTTAGAAACCACAGCCACAAATGCATCACAGGCTGCCAACTGAGCAGGCTGCAGCTGTGTCTTCAAGGTGGGAATTACTTCACGATTTTTAGGTCCGGTAAACACACCCGCACTTATCTTTGCTGGTGTAAGAGTGGTCTTGAACTTCTCTTGAAGATAGGAAAAGCCACCTGAATCCTTGTCCAGAGCTTTCACAAAATATTTGAATAGTCCAAGCTTTAATACCAGTCAGTCTAAATATAGAAACATAACATTTAAAGGTAAAGCACACAGCATGGCAAGTGTACAAAATTCTTAAGCAATTATAATAGTTCGCTAAAACATGTAATTTTACCAAAAATGTACAAACCATATAACTCAAGAACCTGATGTGCTAGAAAAGTTCTGATTACACCACTGATATCAGCGTATCAGAATTAGTCAAACTGACACTTTTTTTTCTCAGGTAGCAGACCGAAAGTTTTTTTCGTTCCCTAGTGAAATTAGACCTACAATACAGTCTTGTAGCTAACAACTGTATACAAATAACTAGGCCAACTATACAGACTTATAGCTAACAACTGTGTACGAATAACTAGGCCAACTATACAGACTTGTAGCTAAAAACTGTGTACAAATAACTAGGTCAACTATACAGACTTGTAGCTAACTACTGTGTACAAATAACTTGGTCAACTAAACAGACTTGTAGCAAACGACTGTGTACAAAAAACTAGGCCAATTATACAGACTTATAGCTAACAACTGTGTAAAATAAGTAGACCATCTACACAGACTTTAGCTAACAACTGTGTACAATAAGTAGACCAACTATACAGACTTGTAGCTAACAACTGTGTACAAATAACTACGCCTAATATACAGATTTGTAGCTAATAACTGTGTACAATTAATTAGGCCAACTATACAGACTTGTAGCTAACAACTATGTACAAATAACCAATTTCAGTAGTTACACAATAATTAAGTCCACAATAAATGTTTCTCTAAATGTCAATTTGTCCACACTGCATACAACATGTAATTTTCATTGTTCTATAAATAGTATGTTTTTTTTTCCATTTTCAAATATTGTGGAATTCAAAAAACGTGTCTGATATTTATTACCAGATAAGACCACGTACATTAGGGCGTCCCAGAAATGCTCGGAAATTTTTTTTTTAATCTTTGGTGTCTCACCCCCTGAAATATGTCTCTTGGGTACAATGAGTGAATAGGTGAAGTTGTAGCTCATTTGAACAACATTTAGAGGTTTCCCAAGAGCTTTTAAAATTCCAGTATTAGGCCAACATAAAAATCCAGACGAATCGTGGCTCAAATAATTTGCAGTTTTTGCATGCCATATATAAATAAAATGAAGTTTAAATATACTTATATTTACCTCATTGCTACCATTAACTAGAGTTGAAATTGTGTGATTCTTAATAAGAAAAACGAGTTGCTGAGCGTCAGAAACAATTTATCAGGGATGTTGGTGATGCAGCAAAAGATGCTACATCACAGTACCGTCACCATGGGTTACCATTAGGTTCAAGTGTAGAGTCAGCAGTAGACAAAAAATAAAACATCACAGTACCGTCACCATGGGTTACCATCAGGTTCAAGTGTAGAGTCAGCAGTAGACATAAAACAGCAACTGGATGTAGGTGGTTCTGACAGTGACACAGATACACATTCAATGACATCATCCATTTGTCGGGATTCGAGTGACGAAGCAGAAGCTGATGAAGAATTTGTCATCCAATCAGCATCCTTAAAGCAAAACAAATTCTGCAACACGACATCGCAGGGTGTATGATTGCCTCAATCTTGTAGTTAAAAAATGATACTTTTAAACAGGGCCGGATATAAGATTTACGGGCCTCGATGATAAAGATTTTTTTCCCTGAGCTCCCTTCCCCTCCCCCATTCCCGAACATTCTCTGCTATCTCACAACTAAGTCTTAACATTCAAAATATCAGTACTTTTACAAATGTACTATAATAGCAAACGTGGATATGATCATGACGTAGATACTACTGAAACTCCACAGTTGAGGTTCTATATAAATTACTAATAATCCAGAAACCTCTTTATAATTACATTTTATTAATTTTAACAAATCTCTTAGCATTGGCGTGTCTTTAACTGACTCTAAAGACACAATAGTAATCATTACCATTTACCCGTCAAAATGTACAATTTAAAGTGAAATGTTTCTTGTTTTTTCAACTGGTTTAACAATTATTTGCATAAGTGGTCACCAGCTATAGACTGGTGAAACAAAATGATTATCTATAGACTGGTGAGAAAAACTGATTGTCTATACACTGGTGCTCTTGCATTGCCGTACCGAGCTTAACTCGCGCCCGGGGCACAATACATTTTTAACAACATTTTAGCGCCCACCACATTAGAAAACCATGTAATATTATATTAAAATATACCATGTAATATTATATTAAAATATACCAAGTAATATTTTATTAAAATATACCATGTAATAGTATATTAAAATATACCGTATAATATTATATTAAAATATACCATGTAATATTATATTAAAATATCCATTTTGCGCTCCTTTTTGAGTAGCGTCCGGGACATGATGACCCATCCTTGCACACTCCACGCTACGTCTCTGTGCACTTGCAAAACATGGCTTTTCAAAATAAAAAAGTTTGTGGTTTAGCAAGAACTTTGTGTTTGTAACTCGGTGTTGCTAGAATAATTACATACATTATTATATTAGAGTTGAGAATTTACTAAATACATTCAACTGAGATATATAGAATTCTCACTTTATTTGTGAAACAAGATTTTGTACATTGGTTTGTATTTTGTACTTGATTAAATTTTAGCGAAAATTGGTGACAAATAATTCATGGGGGAGGGGGGGGTCTAAGGGACAGAATCAGTTACTGCTACCCCAGTTAATATACATAAGGCCTTCACTGGTTTGTTTTTGTTAAACGTAATATACATAAGGCCTTCAATGGTTTGTTTGTGTTGATTGCGAGGGGGGGGGTCTCAAGGACAGAATCACTTACTGTTTCCCCAGTTAATAAGCATAAGGACTTCACTGGTTTGTTTGTGTTGATTGCGAGTGAAATGAAGGAAATGGTTTATTTATTTATAGCAAAAACAATATTGCACAAATTACAAAAGCCTCATGTTATACTAACACAATGTTTCACTAATTACAACTACTATGTGTAAGACTTACATCTAAAGCTCCTTTCAATGAAGTTAGTTGTTGTGCTGCTTGTACAATTCAAGCCAAGTGTAAATATTTACAAATCACAACTCTATGTTTGGCACCGGTCCCAATAGTAAGCAATCGCTGAAATCTGCCTAAAACCGGTTTGTTATCTTTATTTAATAATGTCAGAAATCAATCACTTTCTGTTATTATAAAAGTTCCATAAATAGGATTATTTCCCATCTTTGTAAAAATTGAAAACATCCATTGGCAGTCATATTTCTAAGCGAATTGAGTTCAGTTACAAACTGAATGAATTGGTCGATAGTTATAATAGCTATGTAGACCAATATAGTACTTGGCTCAACACTATAAGCCATTTTATAACGCCAAAGTTTTATGATAAATGTAAAAGAGGTGTGTCACGTTTCAAACAACCCACAATTCCCTGTCATACTATTTATATTATAGCTTCACAGCCACCCCATCATTATAGTACATAAATTACAATCTTGACATCTATATTTTTCTATCAAGAAAACTTTACGGAGACAGTCTCTGAGGATTCTGATTACTATTGTTTTAAACATCTGGCCAAGTTTGCAGATAGTGAAATGTACGTCTCTTTCTTAAACTCTAGAACTTCGTCATACGCTGAGTCGCAGTTACTATATATTGTAAAGTGTTATGTAAACCCAGCTATCGCTCTTTATGGTATCGGTCAAAACTTACTTTGTGTTGTCATTTTAAATTCAGAGGGACTCGGCAAACCTTTTAATTTACTTCTACTTGCTGTTATAGTGGCGGGAATTTTCAAACAATTTTTAACGCTAAATATTGCAGAATGTTATTTGTAGAGTATATGGTAAGAGAATGTACCGGTACTCCGAGAAGTTTATTTGTGTGATAAACAATATTCTTATTCTTCAAATAATTAAACTTGCATTCGTATTTTAAGTGCTTTGTAGTTGTGAGGGTGTAAAAAGATTGAAGTTGGGGGTCTGATTGCAGTTGCAGTCAGAATGAATGTGGAGGCGCTGCTGTGGTAGCGTGTGGTTGACTCTGCATTCAAACAATCTCACATAAACACTCAAGACAGTGTTGCTGATTCTTGGTTTTATTCAATAGACACAGACTTTAAAATATTATGTTAAACTTTAGATAAAGGCACGTAATTTAGGCACATCTTAAATAAGTCAAATAAAACACGACTTGCTAGTCTGAAATCAAAAGAGTAACTGCCTCTATCTCCAAGGCTTGTTTCTAAGCAAAATCTTAAATGACGTCAACTAGAAAAAACTACGTCACATAACAATATAAAAATTAATACTCTCTATAGTCACTTAAAAAGTGTGATTAACACACATGCACAAACTAAATCAAACAATGTATATTTAATTCAACCTTAACTCCTCGACAGTAGTCAATATGTTTTCCTTCAATATTTAATTTAATAAAATCTTGAAGATTGCTAGACGTGTTAACAAATCATTACATAGGCAAGAGTTTTAACATTACCAGTTTATTTACCCTAGTTACCCTGGTTGATTTATAAAACTCAATGCTTTCACGTGTTCAATGTTTTGTTTGACAAAAATAATTGATGTCATATTTTATTCAGTAGGGTGAGGAAAAAGTACTGCAGTCATTTTTTTCATTCTATAATATCAAAATATTCACTACGTCTTCCTCATCAATTCATTTTTGACTTAACGGTCCTTGGTATGATCCAAAGAATGTTTCCGGTCATGGTTCAAGTTACTGTTGTATGTCACGTGATACACTATGGTCTATGGTGGGTGTGATAGAAGGGTGACATGAAAACCGTTTAGCTAATAATGTATAGGATTCAAGAGATTTTATCTCATCTTTACAAGGACTTCACACGCACACACACACTTTCACATACACATACAAACACACACACAAACACATACATACATACATACATATACATACATACAAACACAAACACACACATATATATATATATATACACACACACTTACACATACACACACAAACACAAACAGACTCAGACGCATGCATACACATCGCCTACATACATACAAACACAAACACACACACAAACACACACACACATATATATATATATGTATATATATATATATATATATATATATATATATATATATATATATATACGCATGTAAATACACGCACAGACACACAAAAACACATCACACACACAGACACACAAAACACACACAAATACACTCACACACATACACATAAACACACACACACACACACACACATACACTAACTATATCTGATTAGGCTGAACAATTATTGTTCAAACAATGTAAGAAAAAACGACAATAAACTAAACCTATATCTATTGTCATCAACACCAACTGGCAAATTATCAGCTTATGAAAATTATTCTATATAGGCCATACCGATCACAAGATTAATCCTTTATTGTTTACAAATTCAAATAATTAGTAAAGTTGTTCTAATTTTTTCCCATTTGTAATATTAATGTAATATTTTTTCCCGTTTTTTTTTTATTTGAAATCTAAGTTCTGACTATCGTTGATTAGATATGGTTAGTGTCAGCTGTTATACTCAATGATATATTTAAGAAAAGTAATTACAAATTTGATAAACGTAAAGACAAAAAAATAAAGGCTATAGGAAACAACTGAAACTTGACTAATACAAATATATATTTTATGGATTGTTTCCCTTTGATAAAGAATTTACGTAGTCTTCATTTTTTTTTTTTACTAAAAGCTTAAAAATTTAAAATTCATTAAAAATTAAGTGCAATTAATTCTATGTTGATTATTTATTTAAATATTGTTTATTATTACTGAACTGAACAATTTACTTTCAGATTTGTTCAGTTTACACTATCTGATTAATACAGTCGACTGTGCACCCATTTTCGATATTTAATTGTTTATTGAATTAAAAAAAATTTTTTTTTCGTTACTTTGGTTTATGACGTTACAATTTGTTTATTTATTTACAGTAAACATTTAATATAAAAAAAACATGACGTGACAGAAATAAACAAAGATAAACTATAATATTGGTAAATTGAAAGTTTTATTGACACATTAATGTACAGAAGATAAACAACATTAGAATAAATAAATATATTGATGACAAAAATAAACGAACAACAAATGTTTATGTTGATGTCATAATATAATAGAATGACATACAAATAAAATCAAACACCGCCATATTGTTTGTTTACAAACAACTCACTAGGCCCAACCAGTCCCGCTGTAATTAAGTTTAGAATTTAAACTTCCACTGTGGACAAGTTGATCGAACCACCTACCACCACCTTCATACCCCACACAATGAACTTTGGCTCCACTACTACCTGGACATGTACATGTTGTGTAGGTAAATTTATTTAAATAATCACCCACCTTGTATTTGTCCACCCACTGACCAACACTGACCTGTTTACTACATCCATGAGGATGTGACACTATAAAGTTTAACTTGTCCACATCTCGAGATTCTCTGTATTTCCTTTTGACTTTCCCCCAGACATCACCATAATGTCTCCACAACATGTTCAGTTTATCTCCCAGATTTTTGTCACATGTCACACAGTTCAACTCACACCAGTCTCTCTTAATGTTAACATAACCAACACTGACCTGATCAACACTGACCACTGAACTGTCTTCTCTATCATAAAACAATCTCAAAGACGTGTGGCTGGCCTCAATGTCATCAAACACCACATGTGTGGCTGTGACCACATAAAACTCCCACCACACGTGGCTGGCTGTGTCTGAATGTTTACATTTTTTACACCAACATGTTGTGTAGTTCTTCCAATGTTTACCTCCATATCTATCACTATATCCATCTGTAAACTTGTCCACTTCACTCATCATCCCACTTCCTGTTCTCAAGTTTGTTTTGTCTCTCATGTTGTAAAATGGATATGAAACTTTTGTCTTTGGCCAATACTCTGGTCTGTGTGGACTGGTCAACTTAACATCAACTCTCACTGTCAGGTCAGCTGTAGCTTTGATGTATTCATACAAATCATTGTCACGATGAGTATCAGGTAGATGGTTTAAGGTGAAAGTATCAACAGGTATAAACTGTGTATGACCTGGATTCTTCTTACAGTCATTATAATGTTGGTATAGATCAGCTTCTCCACCTTCTGACACCTGAGTTTCATGATCACCTGAAACAGACATATCAACTTACAATTGACTAGTAAAAAATATTTCAACATGCTGAACATTACAATATCAAAGATATCAAGTCCACATATTATGTCTGTTATATTGACACAATGTGAACTATTTTAATAAATTGAGTTTTATTTTACCATAAAGTTTATTTCCCATTGTCTGAATTTCTCTGTCCACTAATTGACTTTAGACCTCAGCTGTGATACAATTTTAAGTCTGAAATAAACAAATCCATAATTCATATAAATAATAATATAGTTTACAAATGAAAATATCTCAACTCAGTCTAGTTAACTTAATAAAATGATCTCAATATAAAGCTACATTTAAATGAAAACAAAGTATAAATCAAAACAAAATTTATCAAATAAAAATTTACCATAAAAAAATCCTCTAATATTTCAGTCATTCAATTTTCCACCTGAGTTGTTTTGATCACCTGGAGATACAATAAATAAACTTTAATAAGCAACAAGAATTTGTCTTTTGAACTTGAAAGTATAATTAAAGTAAAAAAAAAAAAGAAATTCTTTGAAAATTCCAAATATTTACTGAATTATTGTTTGTTATTATGTCTCAGGTCATGTTAATTAAACTTACATTTTTAATTTAAAAGATTCTTTTTATTTAAGCCATAGTGAAGCATTCATACATTCATAAATTAATAAAATATTTTTACTTTCTCACTATTGCTTTTAATAAATATAATTATACCAGTTTTTCAAAATCAATGTGTGATACTTTAAAAAACTTAAACATTATTGTAACAACTTGTTTCACATTTAATATCGTATAAAATTAGAAACATAAGTTGAGGCAAATTAATTAATAAAAAAGTTTAAAAGTGATAAATGTACACTAGTTTACAAAACATTAAAATTTTCATTAAAGAGTTCATTTATTATAGACAATTATGACACACTAATTGAGATAAATAATAGACCAGTAAGTATTGTTACCCACTGTTGGGTTGCAAGCAAATTTCCAATTGGTTTTTAAGAAATTTCAATTTAAAATGATCAATAATCTATTAATTCTTATTAAAACAATATTTCTCTTTACTTAACAAAACTAAATGTTTCTAAATCTACAAAATAAAAATAACTATGAATACATGCTCCTTTTTTTTAGAGCTACACAGTGTAAATGTACACATGTATATTATATATTTTTAGAGAATTTTCGAAAAAAAAATGCTCTATTGTCCCCGTTTTGTCTGTCTGTCTGTCTGTCCGTCTTCACCCTAGATCTCAACAACCATAAGTCCTAGACCCATGATGTATATATCATTTTGTAGCTCTTGGCCTGCCAAGTGTACATCAAAAGTCCATTTCGCGATCTGACCTCTGAGGGCCGAAAAAGGGGGCGTTTTAAGTACCGTTTTTTTTTACTATATAAGCTATATTAATAAAGGAGCGCCCTATATCTCAGCAACCATAAGTCCTAGATCCATGATGTATATATCATTTTGTAGTCTTTGGCCTGCCAAGTGATAATCAAAAGTCCATTTTGCGATCTGACCTCTGAGGGCCGAAAAAAGGGGGCGTTTTAAGTACCGTTTTTGCTTATATTTTAAATATAAATAATAAAAGCTAATCAAAGGGGCGTAATCATTATTTATTTTTGTAACAGTTATTCAAAATGATTACTTCCCTCTCTATTTATCGTAACTGCTTACACAAAAATGGTCTAAAATGTCCTTTGTCCGAAACGGAAAAGACTTAAATTGCTTGTTTTTCCTTACTATATATTTTTTATATCATTAGTTAGGTTATAAATATCTTACTTTATGGTGTGTTACAAAAGTAAAATAGTTGTTAAAGTTATTTTCTAAGCTTGAAGTTTGATAATCATTGTAAATATTGCAATAGATAAAACAAATAGGTTCTAATTAAAATGTTTGATAAAATCATTCATATATAATTATATGGTAATATGTAAAAAACAAACAAACAAGATAACAATAAAATTAATTTAATAAAAGAAATATTTTTTGAAAAAATAATGTAGACATAATTGAAAAAAAATAAAAATTATAAATGTATAATGCTGAGAATAACATTTACAAATTAGAAAATCTTATTATTTTAAAAAGTTTAGAAAATATAAATACATTTTTTTTTCTAACATGAATAAATAAATAGAATAAGATTTTCTCTTAAAAAAAATTAATAATGAATATTTAATACTGTTACTGTTAGAGCGTGAGAGGCCTACTGTTAGTGATCGGTTCATAGACTTGCCGGTATTACCGACTTGCCAATATAAAGTTTTAAGTTATTTTATTTTTATAAAATATAGTTTATCATAAATTTTTTGACTAAAATTCAACCATTTAATAGAAAACATTCATTTTGATAGTTTTAAAACTTAATATATCGACAGTTTGCCAAAGTGAAGATGTCGATAAAAATCAGTAATTTTATGCACGAAGTTAGTGATGCAACTAAAGATTTATTGCAACGAAAAAAAAACAACTGCAAAATGCATATTAGCTTAGCATAATAAAATTACTCTAACATCTAACATTTTTTAAACCTAAATATTCTTATAAAATTAAATGATTAATTTATTTTGAATTAACGAGTGTCTGTAAATCGCAGTGATAAAATGTGGCCAGGAAGTTTCTTACATAAATCTGAACTTTTTACATTAAATTAAATTACACTCTGTTGCTTTTTGTATCGGAATTCAAAGTTTACATTTTCGGTACAAAATAAACAAAAAAAAGATTATAAAAATTGTCTACAATAAATAATTTTAAATTCTAAATTTTACAAACTTCATATTGGTTTTTAAAACCAAATAAAAAACAATTAAGAGTTCCTAGAGGAAAAAGGGCTCATTACGCCAAAGCAAGGAGGCTTTCGGCGGGGTAAGAGTGCGATGGACATGGTCACGCTCCTCGTCCAAGAAATAGCCGACGGCTTTCAGAAAGCTGTGTCAACGGCGGTAGTTTTCCTAGATCTCAAGCTACTTACGATCGAGTCTGGCGTCCAGGACTATTGTTGAAGCTACAGCGGTTGGGTGTCACCGCTGAGATGTACATTTGGTTACGCAGTTTCCTCAGTAATCGTACTATCATGACACGTGTTGGGAGCAGCGTGTCGAGGAAACGGACCCTTGAACAGTGTCTCCCACAGGGCTCTGCCCTCAGTTGTACATTGTTCCTAGCTTTCATCAATGACCTGCCTGAGTTTCTGGGATGTAAAAGCCTACTATATGCCGACGACTTAGCGGTCTGGAAGACCGGAAAGAGTGCCTCAGTCCTTGAGAGCGCATTCCAGAAGGACCTGACCACGGTCGGCTGTTATACTAGGATGTGGGGGCTAGAGATTAACGTCTCGAAGACCGTCTACTCGCTGTTTACCATGGGCACGAGTATCCTCAAAGAACCATTTAGACTAGAGGTAAAGGGTGAGGTTCTTGCTCTAGAACCTAAGCCCAAGTACCTGGGAGTTACACTTGACAGAAAGCTTACTCTCTGCACACATCTTTCAGAGGTTGCCCTCTGCGCCTCTGATCGACTGAATATTGTCAAAAAGTTGGCGAGCACGTCCTGGGGGGCTCGAGCAGATGTCCTGATATCTCTGTACATGGGTGCAGTAAGGTCTCAGATAGATTATAACCAGGTAGTGCAAGTCTATGGCTCTAAGTCCTCTCTAGAAGCCTTAGATGTAGTACAAAACCAGGCTCTCCGACTGATCACAGGCACTTTTCGAACGGCACCCACAGCAGCGGTGGAAATCATGGCAAATGTGCCACCTCTGGGTATCCGTAGAGAGCAGGCCGTTATAACTGCGTATGAGCGGTTTAAGCGGCAGGAGGAGACCTCTGTCCTAAGGGAGATGGTCGATGGCTGGGTGGAAAGGAAGCGGCTCTCGATGCAGTCTATTATGCACCACGCAGTAAGACTTGCCTCCGAGATCAAGCTGCCAACTGACCGCCTAATGCTAGAGACAGTCTCTAGCGTCCCTCCTGGCGAGGCTTTCTACATGCCCGAGGTACGCACGACCCTGGTCGAAACCAATGCTGGGAACGCAAAGGATCGCCGAACCATCACTGATGTGGCTTTGGAGATGATTGGAACCTATCCGAGGGACGCTATACTGGCCTATACTGATGCTTCTGTAACCAGTATTGAGGGTCGGACAAGCTCCTCGTTTGGGGTCCATATCACTCTCCCGCAAACTGGCTTTGTGAAAGACCATGCTGGCCTATGTGGGTCGCTCTGTGCTTACGAGGCAGAGAACACAGCCATTACTGAGGCAGTGGACCACATAGGAGGGCTAATCGGTGAGGGTACTTTGCCTGCAACAGACATTGTCATCTTCACTGACGCGCTCTCTTTTCTCCAAGCTGTAAAAGGGACGGGAGAATGGCCGCTTCTGCTGGAAGCCATGCTGATGGCAATACAGGGTCTTGCGTCCCAACATCGAGTGCATGTGACCCTTCAATGGGTTCCCGGGCATGTGGACGTGCCCGGAAATGAAAGGGCAGACTGCATTGCCAAGGCAATCAAACAGTCGAAGATTCCCAAGTGCTGCCCATGAGTGCAAGAAAGAGCTCATTTGAGGCAGCACGTTCCAAGATCTGTCTCTTTGGACAATCGAAGTGGTTCTCGGGCTGGGCTCATGGGGTGAACGTCCGAAAGTTTCTGGAGCGCCCGTCCAAAACTGACCCGTGGTGGAAGCTTAGGCGTGTCGAGCAGGCGCTAATTGCCCAGTTCCGAACTGGGCACTGTCCTATTGGCGCGTACTTTGGGAGGTTGAGGCCCAATGTCGACACCCTTTGCAGACACTGCAGGGAAGTGGAGGAAACCGTAGATCATTTGCTTTTCGAGTGCCCCTGACTGGCGGACCACAGAGTGGACCAGTCCGGAAGCTTGCTGGCCATCGGGCTCTATGGCAGTCTCCAGATGTTGAGAGACACTGAGAGAGTTCAAAGAGAGAGAGAGAGTGTCTTCCTCCACAGCCCAACTTCTACAACCCACTAGCCACTGTCCCATACCATGAACTCCTTTCAAACCCCCCTCCCCCATAACCTTCAACACGCTGACCCAACACACCTCTCACACCTCCATATAATATTCTGCCAGCAGCAATTCTGCACAAACTAATACTCAGCATGTATTTGTGTGCAAAAGAAGGAAGAGGCTTAAGTTTTAGTACCAAACACAATGTTTAATCTAATTACAACTGATGTCTGTATGACTTACTTGTAGTGGTACCTCCAATATAACTACGTGTTATACAAGCAAAATGTTTCACTAATTACTATATATACTGCTGTCTGTATGAATTACTTGTAGTGGTACCTCCAATATAACTACGTGTTATACAAGCAAAAGTTTCACTAATTACTATATATACTGCTGTCTGTATGACTTACTTGTAGTGGTACCTCCAATATAACTACGTGTTATACAAGCAAAATGTTTCACTAATTACTACTGCTGTCTGTATGACCTACAAGTAGCGGTACGTTCAATATAGCGATGTGTTGTAGAGACATACGTTTTCACTAATTACAACTGGTCTCTGTTAAATTTACATTCAGTATAGCAACGTGTTATACTAAGACAATATTTTACTAATTACAACTGCTATTTGTAAGACTTACATGTAGAAATCCTTTAAATGAAGTTATTTGTTGTTCTCCAAATCCCACTTCGCGCCAGACCAACTATATAGCAATCAATCGCTCCAAATCTGCCTAAAACCGGTTCGTTATCTCAGTTAAAGAATTTCCGTAATACTCTCATAGGAGTTTTCCAATTCTGACGTAAAAAGACGTTTTCCCCCGCCTGTTTAATAATCGGAAACATCAGTTGGCACTAGGGAGCGACCGATAATCGGATCGCTATCGGTATCGGACCGATATTGGCGCTATCGGTTAATATCGGATCGGCCGATTGTTGTAGGGAGCGACCGATAGTCGAACCGATATTGGCACTATGGGTTAACTGTCGGACCGGCCGTTTTTTTGGCTGCCGATACATTGTTTTTTTTTCACAACAGAGTTGCAGAAAAAAAAATCGGTAAATAACCCAATTCTATAACCAGATCAGACAAGATTTAAAAAAAAAGGAAAAAAAAAAAAAACCCGTACACAGAAATTGTCACGTATACATCAGAGATACGACCTTGAAACAATAGGATTGGCATTTCTTAATTCTAATGTATGACCTTGAATGATACAATTAGTGAACATCTGTGTGTATTTTTTGTTGGGATGGGAAGTTGGGGGGGGGGGAAACAAGACTTACGTGTGGGCGTAGTGTCTCGAAATATGACAGGGAAGGGGTAAGCATGGGTTGACATACGTCATGAGCTGTAGCATGAGAGAAACACGTGTTTGGCATTGTTGTTGATTAAAAAAAAATATCGGTATCTGGGGGGGGGGGGTTACAAAATATGTGAACTTGGCTTGAAATACGTCATATTGCATGATAATAACACGTGTTTGGCATTGTTGTTGCTTAAGGGGCTGTCCATTAATTACGTCAACAAAATAGAGGGGAGGGGGGGGTCAGAAAATTTTTGACAATTGTTGACAAGGGGGAGGGGGGAGGTCAAGAAAAGTTGAAGTCAACAATGTTACTTTTTTAAATTGAATATAATTACTTAATACATAGGAAAATTAAGCAGCGTTTGTAGTTTTGTGTTACACACTCGCTTAACATTCAGTATTTTAATTAAACTAACTATATTCCTACTAATTTTGCCACATAAACATTTTGGAAGCCACCTTTTTTAGGGGGGTAATCAAATGTTGACGTAATTTTATAGGGGGGTCTCTGGAAGTTTGACAAGTTGTTGACAGGGGGGGGAGGTAAAAATCGACAAAAATTTGTTGACATAAATAATGGACAGCCCCTAAAAAGAAAATATCGGTATCGGTATCGGTAAAAATGCTGGGGGAAAATATCGGTATCGGACTATCGGTAAAAAGGCATATCGGTCGCTCCCTAGTTGGCACTCATCTTTCTAAGTGAATTGAATTTTGTTCTAATTACAACATGAATGATATTGGTCCATAGTAATGCTAACTATGTGGGCTAGTTAAATAATTAGCTCAACACCATAAGCCATTATTCAACGACAAAGTTTTATGATAAAAATAAAAGAGGTGATTGAATCATCTCCATGTAGCCATGTAACGTATAAAAAAGAGGTGATTGAATCATCTCCATGTAGCCATGTAACGTACATAAAAGAGGTGATTGAATCATCTTCATGTAGCCATGTAACGTACATAAAAGAGGTGATTGAATCATCTTCATGTAGCCATGTAACGTACATAAAAGAGGTGATTGAATCATCTTAATGTAGCCATGTAACGTATATAACAGAGGTGATTGAATCAACTTCATGTAGCCATGTAACGTACATAAAAGAGGTGATTGAATCATCTTCATGTAGCCATGTAACGTACATAAAAGAGGTGATTGAATCATCTTCATGTAGCCATGTAACGTACATAAAAGAGGTGATTGAATCATCTTCATGTAGCCATGTAACGTATATAACAGAGGTGATTGAATCAACTTCATGTAGCCATGTAACGTACATAAAAGAGGTGATTGAATCATCTTCATGTAGCCATGTAACGTACATAAAAGAGATTTTTTTTTTACAATTCTCTGTCATACTGTGTAATATTCATATATCCTCCTCCCCCAATCAGTCCCTGACACAGTGTGTCACACAATTTTATCTTGTCTCAGAGGTTAGTGTTAGATTTGTAACACACGTTTCTTTTCTGTATTCTGTAAATCACTAATCGGGCGGTATTTTAAAGGACGTCTTGTATTCTCATCATAGCCAATAGTTCAATGGCCCTGGACTGGACACCTTTCTTTGACAAAAGTGTTGAACTTATTCTCTATGTATGAAATGTCAGGCCACCTTTCACAGAATCTGAACTCAAATGAATGTACCATTATTTATGCCTAATAAAAATACGAGGTACTTGTCCGAGCTATGAAATTTAGCACTTCGATAAAATCCTAAACGCCATCACTGTGTCTGGGTTTCAGAATGTCTCTCATGTACACAGGCCCGTGGCGTGCGGGGGGCCATGGGCCCCATGCGTTTTGTCTGGCCCTCTCTGCTTGTTTGCTCTACTTAGTAAAATGCCTGGTCCCTGCGGTAGATTGCCTGGACTCTGCTGTAGAATTTTCACGCTACGGGGCAGCATGTACAGCTAAGGTATTGTACTGTTGATAGTGCGAGGCTATATGTACATTTAATTGGTGTGCATGAAGAACTTCCGTTTTCTGGCGAATGATAACTACATTGATATGAAGATGACTAAAACTATGCCATCAATTGAATTGGTTACAGTCGGTTATGAGTAATTTAACTAAATATTATGGATTCTTTACTTAATTTACTTCAAATCGATATCTTTTTTTCCTAGCGGATATGTGGATTTAAAACAAAAAAAAAAAAGAAGTTAACTTACCTAACGGCTTATTGGGAGTTTATGTTATCACGACATAGTTAGGTATTGTTTGACTAGCATAACGGTCAGTCTTATTTACTTCCTCAACTAAAATTCAGGTACTTATTTAAAGCTTGGTGAACTAAGGAACTTTCAATAAGACCTGAAAATCTCGGAACCACTATCGACAGTCAAACGTTCTTTCCCACAAGACCAACTTTTCCCTTAGGCCTTAGTACATTGTAAGGCTTATGAAAAATGTAAATAGATTTCGTAATAATATTTTAGAATAGCTCACACCATATATTACGTATTTTAAAGCAGCCAGAACACAGCAGTAAAGACACAAATGAGGGACTGTGGTAACTAATTGAAGTATATTTCACTAAAACAGTTGTTCCCTCTAATTTAAGTTGGTTTGTAAAATGTAAACCTGATCGAAATTAACTGTTTATAACAACTTTTATCTATTAACTGCACCACAGCCACCGAACCATGTAACATTCATAGTTACAAATATCAATGTAATTTAATAATCTATATATTGATTACAATGAGTGAGATGGTAATTGAATCAATTGACATCTTTTTTGTTGTTTTAAATTGTACACAGCTCAGTATAGTTACAGTGGCTAGTAGATGGATTTTTAAATATTTATATTACATTTTATATTTCATATCGTTATTTTTGTACACTGACATAAAAGATAGGCACAAGTATTTGCCCTTTTCGTCACGCATATCTTGTCACAAGGTTCAAAAGAAGAACTACTAGTATTGCAGCCTCTCTAAGAGCAAACTCGTGGAGAAGATATAGTAAATGCTTGGAAAACTTTGAAATCGATATAAATAAAATCGTTTCCATAGCAACCGATGGAGCCAGAAATAAGACAGGAATAGGTAATAGGCAACAATGATTCTTCGGGAAAAAATAAACCACGATATTTTAACGTTTCACTGCATAATTCACCAACATATCCAGCCGAAGTTGTTGAGGTCATGAACTTGGTTATATAAATCCTTTAACAGCATTTTGGCAAAAACACTCCACCATCACCAATTTAAGGAATTTCTTGAAGACATAGAAAGCCAATATTCTGACCCACTTTTGCACAAAAAAGTGTGATGATTTTCTAGAGGTAACGTAATAAAACGTTTTGCTTCTTGCTTGAGTGAAATAAAAATATTTTTAAATGGAAAAGGTATTGTCCATCTTGAATTGGAAGAAGACAAATGGCGGCAAAATTGTACTATTCTTATTTATTTTCGTCGAAGACCTGGAGAGCGATTAATTACTTCATTTCATAAAATCTGAAGCAATATCGCGATGAAAACAATGCAACTATTGACACGAATTAATGTTCACTATGGCTTTAAACAAAATGAAGAATAGATTCGCTGAGAGTTGTGCAATTCAAAACAAATGCAAGTACTCTGGCATTCATAGTAAACTCTCTCAATATAAATACAAATGAGATCAACATTGAGTCATTTGGATTTGATGGCAGATAGCTGGATTAGAAAACCAAACAGCTGTGGAGCGCAAGTTCGCAGAACTCGAAAGCAGGTTAGAACAGTTGGAGAAAAGCACTTTGTGCTGGAGAAGTGGACAGCTCTAAGAGAAATACCACTCATATTTGACGCATGGAATAGTCTTCCAGAATGCTACAGTTAAGTGATGAAGTTCGCATGTGGAGTGTTGACGGTCTTTGGGTCAACAGATTCGTGCGACCAATCGAGAATATAATAAAATGTATTGCAAGAAGCCAACTCAAAGATAAAAAGTTACAGGCGTGCTTGAAACTGAAAATAACAAGTTATGAGCCAGATCTAACAAAACTTTTAATAAGAATTTAAGACCATATATACTAGGTAATTACTTATTATTGAAACTGCTATGCTGAAGCCCTTGCTTAAAACACTAGTTTTTTCCTTTAGTTGACACCACAGACTTATGCTTTGCTGCGATTGTAGCTATTGTTACGATCTACTAAAATCATTTAATTTACATTTTTTAATTTGAATAAATATTATCCAGTATTTAATTTAAAGCCATTTATTTTAAATCCAAAATCAAATTTGTATACCAAATCCTAATCGAATACCATAATATTAAATCAACAATTTTTGTGGCTCGTTAAAAACTGAGAAAATTGTAAATTATATCTTTTGGCTCTTCGGTCTGAAAAGGTTGCCGACCTCTGGTGTAGGCGTTTCTTTAAGTGACTCTAATAACATAAAAGTAATCATTAAGACGTCAAAGTGTATGACTCTAATAGATCAAAAGTAATCATCAACACGTCAAAGTTTATGACTTTCTTATTTTGTCAACTGGTTTAGATATTATTGGCATAATTAGTCGCCAGAAATAGACTGGTAAGACAGACTCATTACCTTTCTTAAAAGAAAACATTTCCTTGAAGGAAATAATATCTGCAAGTTTCATTAACATTGTTAAATTTATTCACCAATTGTATTTCGCTTTTTGTTAATAATTATTTCTTATTTGCTTTTTAAAATTACGATCTTTTCAAATTTAATAATTTTTTTATAAGTTTTAGTTTTGAAAAACCTTCTTTTTAAAGAAGCCACAGTAACTGGGAGCGTAGTAGGGTTTATACAAAAACCGACTTTTGAAAAAACCGGTTGTTGAAGGTCAATTTCTCAAAAAACTGACGAAAACCGGTTTTCGGTTTTACTATAAAATAAGTGAAATAACGGATATTTTAAGCATTCTAGCAATAATTATTTTCAATGTATGTAGTATTTAATTAACGTGTATGAGAAAGAATGAAGGATAATGTAATTAAGTCAACCAATATTTACATTAAAAAAATAAATACAAGAAAAAAATTATCAATATGACAGTAAAAATACTACTACTGTCTACTGGGTACCTATATATTCATTTAAACTGCTTTATAACTAAACCCATTTCTATCATGACCTTTCTTTCTCATGTTTCATTTATATTATATTGTCAAAGACAAGAGGTTTGGTTTGACGCACAAAGACCAGTTCTGAAATCAGCCGTTGTGATGTAGACCTCAGTATAGAGCTTTTTTATGTATATAGTCTATAGATATTACGTATCTATTTCTACTCATGGTATTCACTTTCTACCTTTCCCTCTCTCTCTCACATCCTCTGTATAAGTTTCTAACGTTATCTATATGTGTGACACAGTACACAAACACTTCTGCACCTCTCCACGGACTCACATCGAGTGCCCGTTTAAAAACATTCCTCCACTGTTGAACTCCTCGCCCCTCCCTTCCTACAATTGTCTCCCCACCTACCCCCTCTCATCCCTGAGATGTATTAGTTACACTATTCATTACAACGGCTGTACGACGGTCCTGCCATGTGAATGCCTTGTTTAGGTTAGACGGGTTGGTGGTGGTGGAGGTGTTGGATGGCGAACATAATTTAGTCAACTTGAAAAAAAAAATAGCCCCGTTCTGTCTATTGCTTAGTGATGAGCTAGGGAGGCACCGATTATATACCCCCCACCCCCCGATTCAAGTTGTATACTTCCCGCAAGTCAACACTAAATTCGTGCGCTAAAAAAAAATCGGTTGCTTTGTGGAATTAGTTAACGACTTGAATTTAGCCCTTTCCAGGTCGAGGAAACGGATGCAATAAATCTCTCAATGTGTATATACCGTCCCCTCCACCTCCATCCAATCTTCAAGTTACCCCTAAACACTTGGGCACGCCTTCTCTTTTGTATCGCTCAACAGTTACTTTCTATCAATGCCAATGTACACAGGTCGGACTGAGGAGGGAGTTCATTGGAAAGTCACAGTTTCCCAGATTTCTCTGTAATATCGTGGAATGTATCAACATTTTTTTGCTATTTGTTAAGTTCTAAGCTAAAACCGACTTATAAAGCCAAAAAAACCGGTTGTCGAATGCTTCGACTTTCGTCAAAAAACCGGTTTTTCGCCGCCGGTTTTTAAAAACCGACAACCCCTAGAGCGTAGAGATATTGCAAACGGCAAGAAATAAATTGGCAATAAAAGCTGGACAAATACCAAGACACAACGCTCAGCGACCTACCTAAACAAATCAACATGTTGAATGTCGTCTGTATCTTTCTATTTACACTCATCATTATACTCTAACTAAAACTAATATTTACTTAGCATATTTTTTTTTCAGTGTGTGTGATGTCCCTGTAAGGATGAAATGACATCTCTTAGATCCTATTGATCACTTATGAGACGGTTTCTGCAATACCCTCATTTCATACCCACCATAGCAGATAGTGCGATGGACATGGAGGCACCACGGGAGATATAGCGGGGACTTTAGCCATGACCTGAAATATTCATTGGTCCTCACCATGGGGTCCAAACCAGGAAACTTGGGGTTGACAGTCGCGTGCTTTACTTCACGACCAACCGTCATTTTTTTTTTCAGTAGAGTTTTTCAATTGACTACAAAGTAAATGTATAATTTTTTTTTTGGTTTTATGAACAATTGTAGATGACTATCGCCCTATATACTTGTATTATCGGCTTAAATTAGTCCAAATTATGTCCCTTCAGTCCATCTCCTTCTCCCTCTTCCCCCACAACCACGAAACCGGCCTGGACTATACTGAACTCGGTAATCATGTTTTATTTGAATAACGTTATTGGTTTAGCAGGACCTTTATATTGGTGTATAACGTGATGTCAGAAATCAATTATTTAAAAAAAAAACCATTAAACAGAAATACATTTATATAGAATTCTCACGTTATAAATTACATACAATTCTGTATAAACATTTTTGATATTTACTTTGAACTCGATTACATGTGAACGAAAGTAGGTCATTACAAAGCATGACATTAGGTACGACCAGGGGCCATTTCACCAGTTAATATATGTAAGACAGTCACTTTAATGTATGTGCTGATTGCGTGTAAAAAGTACGATGGGGTTTATTTCATAGTAGACAATACACTGTTTTGACAATTACAAATGCTGTCTGTAAGAATTGATACGAGAAGGATTTAATTTTTTATTTCAAAACTAACAGAAGAAGGTGAATAACGTGAAGTTATGTTTAATTAAAGAAGAACTGTATGTACACATTTTAGTAATTCTGCATATTAGATACCTATTTCTCATCATATTCTGTGACATACGATGTGTAATAACGGCATGTGCTTGATAAACTTTGTTTACTTACCCTCTGGAGACGTTTTATATATATACTAGCTGTACCCTGCAAAACATTTGCATAGAGTTATATCCCCTTATGCTTGATCGGTAGGCAAGGTTATTTTTTGGTTTCGGGCAGATCCGATTTTTTTCATGGTTGTATTTTAAACTGGAATACTGTTGTATTAATTCTTTACTTTCGATTTAACGCACACTGGAAATGAGTATTATTATATATGATATATATATATGCTAGGTAATTATTTATAATTGAAACTGCTATGCTGTAGCCCTTGCTTAAAACACTAGTTTGTCCCTTTAGTTGATACCGCAGACTTATGCTTTGTTTATTATGACATGACTCACTGATGTAATTCAACTTAGGATAGGAAAAAAACTTAACTAGTTAGATCCGGCTTACACGTCTGCATTTTCATGTTCTAAATATAGATTGTTAAACCGAAATGATTTGTGTGCAGCAGGTAACTAACACTGAAAAGGCTTTTTATTGGGTAAGATTTTCATGTTTATCTTATTTCATATTAATTTTAATGAAATGTTTTTTTTCATTTAAAATCTTTTATATAGTTTTGATTTCTTTGTGTGTATGTGTTGATGTTTGTCTTGAAATCTTGTGGACTTTTAGAGAGAAGATTCATATCGGGCACTTATGAAGATCCAACATAAACATATAAGGTTATACAAATTTCAAGTTCATGAATTAAATCTTGAAGAATTTATAAATTTTAATAATGTGTATAATGGGAGGACGGACATAACATGGTCACAATAAATCGCCATGAGAATATCATGTCAAAATACATAGGAAGCTAATCACCTATGCACAATTGTTATGTTTCTTAGTCTTATGCAACATGGGATAGAAAGTCCATCTATCTATCTATCTATCTATCTATCTATCTATCTATCTATCTATCTATCTATCTATCTATCTATCTATCTATCTATCTATCTATCTATCTATCTATCTATCTATCTATCTATCTATCTATCTATCTATCTATCTATCTATCTATCTATCTATCTATCTATATCTAATTTAACGATCTATCTGCCTGTCTATATAATCTAACGATATATCTCCCTGTCTATCTATCTATCTAATCTATATATCTATTTGTCTGTCTATCTACTCTATCGAAATATCTGTCTGTCTATATATCTAATCCATCGATATATCTCCCTGTCTACCTAATATATCTATCTAATCTATCGATCTAGCTGTCTGCCAATCTATCTAATCTATCGATCTATCTGTCTGTCTATAACAATCTTCCTGTCTGTGTTTGTGTTTATAAAGAAAACATTTATAACTAATGAAAAAGATAACAAAATTATCCAAAGATTTTCTAAACACTCAGATTACATAAGAGATGTAAACTTGTTATTTAAGGTCAATGGAGCACAACTTGTGGCCGTTCGGCCACATACGTCTGGACAGACAATAAATAGTGGACGTGAAAAGACCGTACCATAGTCTGTTATATCTTGTCTTCAGTAATCTGTGTATATATCTGTCTTAAGGAAAATTAAAATTGTGTGCTTCTAACTCTTACACTAAGTAGGGACGGATGGTCGTGCAATAAAGCGCTCGACTGACAAACTGTGGATCCCTGGTTAGATCCTCGGTGAGGACCAATGGATATTTCAGGGCATGGAATAAGTCCCCGCCATGTATCCCGTGCTGTCTCCATGGTCATCGCTCAATAGGCTGTAATGGGGATGAAAGAAGGGAAGTGAAAAAACCGTCCCATTAGTGGTTTATAGTATCTAAGTTATTTTATCTCATACTTACAGGGACTTCACACAACCTATTTCACAAAAAATATGAATCTTAATATTGTGAAATCATTCATACAATAAATAAGACATCATTCCAAGGCAGAAAACTCTTCCTACACCAATACTTCTTTCCTACAAGACATCCTTTCTACAACATAAGATAATTTCTACAACTACACAATACAACAATTTCTACAAGAAGACATCATTCAATAAAAATTCTTACTAAAAGAATCTGCAGCAATTAATATTCTTGAATTCTCACTTTCCTTTATCCAATACAAACATCAATCGTTTTATTTCAGTATCAAAGTAAACTTCACGATTAATGTTTACATTGTTATGACTATGAGATATCCAATGTGTTTTAACCATGTTATAAAAATATTGATCACCAGTCAAGTATAACACTCAATAATAAAAAAAAACCTTCTTTGAGATAAGCTTGGCGACTGTAAATAGACTATCTTTGAGATGAGCCTGGCGGCTGTAACTAGACTATCTTTGAGATGAGCTTGGCGACTGTAACTAGACTATCAGATTAAAATGTGGCATCAGTGACGTAGCAAACTTAACTCGCGCCCGGGGGTTTAAGACCTTATTAACGCCCACCCCCCATTCAAAAACCATATAATATTAAATGTAAAATATACCATTTGGCGCCCCATTGTGAGTAGCACCTGGGCATGGTGAACCACCTTGCCCCTCCCCTCACTACGACACTGTGTGGCAGTGCGAGGTACAAACGTTTTTGGCCACCCGTCCAGGAGATATTTACTTAAAAATACACTATTTTAATAATTTACTAATAGAAATTAAATCTGTTTACGACATAAATTGAAAAAATGTACATTTTTGATGTAAGAAAAATAAAATCACTTAACACTGTTGTTCATTTTATAAAGAAAAAAAACACATTCCTCTCTTTGGTTATCACACAATTTTTGTCACAACCTTATTGAAATGTATAAATAACAGTACATATGGCATACATTTTTAAAATTAAATAATTTTGTTTATTTCCCTTTTTTCTAGTGGATTTCCCGATACATTTTTAGCATAACTAGGTGGGGGCCGTGCAGACACTCTCCTCAGGAGGCACTTACTTTACCGCCAGGCAGGAAAAGTATCAATGATATGTATTATACACCAGTCTTTATGTATGATAAGCATTAAACACCAGTCTTATGTATGATATGCATTATACACCATTCTGTATATATGATAAGCATTAAACACTAGTCTTATGAACAGTGGCGTCACTAGCGTTGGTGTCACCCGGTGCGGTAACTCATGGTGTCACCCCTCTCATGACACCCCATAGACATACATCATTCTTAGCAAAATTTATAAATAAATTTACAACGACAATAGAAGAATAAATAATTGATATCTATAGGTCAGTGCAAGTATACCAATAATTTCATTAAAATAATTCATAATAAAAAGTACGCAGTGTCTGTTAATAATCGGAGATATTTTTATATTTGGCATTAATTTTTTTCGAAGCCTTATAAAGTCATTTGCTGTTAATAATCGGAGATATTTTTATTTATTTTTAAAAATTAAATACGGCTTTGAATTATTTTAAATTACAAAATAAGAATATAGACCTAAAACTAGATATTTTGTATTTTGGTGTCACCCCTTGTGAGGGTGTCACCCGGTGCGGTCCGCAACCCCGCACCCCCTAGTGACACCACTGCTTATGAATGATATGTATTATACACCAGTTTATATGTATATTAAGCATGATACACCAGTTTTTATGTACATTATTGTAAATGTATTAGCAGCTCTGTATTTGTGTCCGGTTAGTTAATGTTAATTTTTGATTTCTTCAAGAATCTTTAAATTATTTGTTGTCAGGGTATGGATGCGGTGGTCTCTTTTATAAATTTATTTTTTAATTATTTTATTTAATTGCACAACTTATACAAGTTCATAACACTTCCAGTTATTAACCAAAATCACTTTATTGAATAATCGTAAGAACTAGTTATTCAATAATGAACATCAACCATTAAGTCATGTCTCTACGATAAATACTAGTCGTTCAATAACCCGTTCATTAGGTCCCTCTAACATCTACATTAATACAATAATTAATTGTCTATCTATACAACTATCTAACAATGTGTCTGTCTAATTATCTATGTCTGTCTATGTCCTTACATCACCTTTCCCTCTCGGTAAAAAAAAAAATCGTACAAAGTACGCATTTTTTTTTTAAATACAGAATTAACAATCATGTATTACAATTATATTACAAAAAGAAAAGGTACCAAGTCCATATCAAATATGAATACAAAATGTCACAAAAATGCAAATCTAAAAAAAAATCATGAACACATTTCTTCAATACTCATCGTCATAAGTATCATTAAAATTATCTCATATCTCTGTGTCTCAAAATATATCAAAATAAGTCTCTACCACAAATCTCATATATCAAATCTCAATTAAAAAAAATACATTGATTGTATGGTTTAGTCTCCTCATGATCATTTGTTTTTCAAAACCAATGAAGGCAAATCTTTTACCACCTACAAAAGTAGGATCCTTCAGAGGTAAAGAAAATTAATCTAATGTCACAAAAAAAAAATACATTTAATTTTCCTTAATTGTGTGTATTAAAAAAAATGAAGTTAAATGTTTTTACAAGAACAATGAAGGCAAACTTTTTCCCAACTACAGTTATATGTAGGCTCCTTCAGAGTTAATGAAAAAAAAATAACAACACCTTTCTCCCTCAAAATGGATAAGAGCAAGAAAAAAAAAATATATATATATGGGTAATTTTGGTGATTGTGGACAACGAAGAAAATATTAAGGTACATACAGATTAAAGGGAAAAACAAGAGCGACATCATGATATGAAGAAAACAATTATGCGAATACAATAATGTGATTACATTTGATGTGCAAAATAATAATGTAATGAAATAAGAAGGCAACGTTACAACAGCAATAAAAAAATCAATTGTTCAATGTGGTCAATGTGGTTGTTCAATTAATTAGTCTCGATAAAATGTCAGCCGGTATATTCTGTTTGCCTGGAATGGTTTCGATGACAAACTGATAGTCCTGCAGAATGAGCGACCATCTGATTAATTTGGAGTTAGGGATCTGCTTCTTGTTTAACGCTGCCAGAGGCTTGTGATCTGTCACAATAGTGAACTTTTTCCCTAGTAGGTACTTGGCGAGTTTCGTTACAGCCAATACGATGGCGTAGCATTCTTTCTCGATGGTAGAGTAATTCATCTCTGCGTGGGTTAATTTCTTACTAATGTAAAGAACCGGATGATTTATCTTGCCGTGCCTTTGAAGTAGGCATGCTCCCAGGCCAGTATTGCAGGCATCGGTCGCCAGGATGAATGGGAGGGACATGTCTGGAAGTTTCAATATTGGTTCTTGTGAAAATTTCCGTTTTATGGTGTCGAGTGAGTGGTTGCACTCTTCCGTCCATATGACTTTGCTGGGTTGATTCTTCTTGGTTAGTTCTGTTAATGGTAGCATCATTTCTGCTAAATTCGGAATGAACTTCCTGTAGAAATTGATGAGTCCCAGTAGTGATCTGACCTCTTTCTTGGTTTGCGGTGGTCTGATATCCAATATTCTTGTTAGTGTTGATGGTAACGGAGAAATTGTGCTACATTCGACCATGTGGCCCAGGAACTCTATACGTCTTGCTCCAATCACCATTTTCATGGCGAGATTGTTAGGTTGTGCTGACGCAAAAGCATTAAAATGTTGTCTACATCTGATAGATGTTCTGCCCAGTTGTTGCTAAATATGCAAATGTCGTCCACAAATGCCACCACTCTTTCTTGTCCTCTCAACAGTTTCCTCATCATTCTTGAAAATGTTGCAGGGGCGTTCATGAGACCGAACGGAATGACATTCCACTGAAATAGTCCCAAGTGAGTTGTGAAGGTTGTTAGTTGGCGTGATTCTGGTGTGAGATTGATCTGCCAATACCCTCTGCTCAAGTCTAACTTGGTAAAGATACTTGCGTTGGCTAGATTGATAAATATATCTTCCATGTCTGGTAATGGTTCTGGATCAATTATTTTGACTTTGTTTAATCCTCGATAATCAACACAAAGGCGCATTTGTCCTGACTTCTTCTTCACTAAAACTATTGGCGCTGCATATGGTGAGTTGGACGTTTCTATTAATTTTAGTTTCAAGAGATTTAAAATTTCTTCCTCAACATGCTTCCTGTAATGCATCGGGGTTGTGTATGGTTTCTGCCTGATTGGTGTGTTAGATGTGAGGTTTATCTCGTGTTGTATTAGGTTAGTATTCCCTGGAACGTCAGTTATTATATCGTCATACTTGTTCATCATTGCCATAAATTTTATTTGAATATCTTGTGGCATATTACTGTCATATTTCACTGATTCTTTTGGATCTGTTGGAGCTGCTGGCATTACAATGTCTGGGAATTCATTACAGCTGATAATATGGAGTGGTGAAGTTTTGTCTTATTCCCAACAACCTTGTTAGTTGTGCGGTGACTTCAGCTTTAAACTGAGTGCCTCTGTCCGATAAGATAGTTTGGGGGAATCCATAAGTTGAGAATATTTTTACTAGTGCATAACCCACTGTTTCAGCTGATATAAGTCTTAGAGGTACTGCTTCCGCCCACCTGGAACACAAGTCAATCATGGTTAGAATATAGCTGTGGCCCCTTGCTGACTGGTGTGCTAGAGGACCAATAATGTCTACAGCTACCTTCTGAAAGGGTAATGCTGGAATGTCCATTTTCTGTAATGGTGCTATGTGCTTGGAGCTAATACTGTTGACTCTCTGGCAGGTTTCGCATGTTTGCACAAACGTCGATACATCTTTTGACATGTTGGGCCAATAGAAATGCTGTTTTATTCTTTGTAGTGTCTTCCTCGCCGCCATGTGACCGGCGAGTGGTAGTGAATGACATCGCAGTAAGATAGGAAGTCTGTAAATTTTGGGAACTACTAGCTGTCTTGTTGTAGGCATTATTCTTGTAAGGAGCTGATTTTTTAATTCAAAGTACGGTTGGTGTGGATCTCTGACATTTGTCATCTTGAACAATGTTTTGATGGACTCGTCATTCATCTGTTGTACACGGAACTCATCAGGAGTCGGACTGAAATTTGGAACCTCCTGACCCTGTTCTTCGTCTTGACCGATTTCCTGATATCTTTTAGCCCTCGTTTGAATTAGAGCTATGGGTTTATCTGCTTCAATGTCAATATCCTCTTCAACATGTTGGTCCAGTGGAGTGTGAGGTATTTTCTGTCTTTCGCTGTTTACACTTGGACATGGTTTTCTGTATATGCCCTTTTTATTGATCCAGTGGAGAATTTGCTTCTTAGTGCAGTCTTGGATGTCTGGTAGGTTGCCAAGTATGATGTCAGCAACGGGATTGTCCATAACAGTTGCCATAACAGATCCTGATATGAAAGGTGTGTCGATATTACTCTGTAATAATAATAATATTACTCTGTGTGTAAAACTAAACTTTTCCTCACCACTATATTGACTGCCCCTGTATCTCTGAGTAGTTCCGCTACACAGTTATTGACCAGTGCTGGAAAGAATATGAGTTTACCTCGTGGGCTCAATACAGCAGCGACTGGCGTGTTGAGTCTGGTGGTTGGTCTGGATCTGCTCTCATTTCTTCTTGCCTGTAATGGGGATGGTGGTGAGCGGTGTCTACTGGTGTGATTATCTCTCCACCCTGTATATGATTGACAGACAGTATTTGTGTTTTGGGTTTGCGAGGTAGCATGGCAGTGCCGGGCGATGTGACCTGGTCTCCCGCATGTGTAACACGTCCTGGTCTCTGGTCTTTGTTGTCTGGGTGGCACACTGAGCCTTTTATAGCGTTGACTCGCTATTGCAGCAGTATATTGTTGTGAATTTGTCCTGCTGACTGGGAAATCGGGATGAGCATCACGAAATGTGTAGAGTTCCCTAATGAGTGCTGCCTCTGTTCTCACCTTTCTTTCTTGCAGGAACTGGAACAATTCTGGGCTGGATGTTCTTAAAAACTTGTCCACTACCAGCAACTCAATTATTTCCTCAGGGTCATCTTTATTAATGCCAGATAATTGTAGCCAGTTTACTAAATGCGATTTGACCGTACCTACAAACTGTCGGGGGTCATAATAATAATCTGGTTTAATGGTGTGAAAAAGTCTCCGATAAGTATCCTCAGACTTGCCCAGAATCCTCGTAAGCGCTTTCTTTAATAGCTCGTAGTTCGATATTTCTGCTGGTTGTAGGGTTTGGATCAAAGAGAGAGGTTTGCCCTTGATTAGAGAAATAAGATGAGATGGCCATTTTGTTGTGTCCGTTTCCTGAACAGACATTACTAACTCGAATTGTAGTAAAAAACTTTCTATGTCTGTTGTACCATCAAATGGTGGTGGTTTGTTGAAGGGGCCCGGTGTTGAAAGATGCTGTACAACATTTTTATTTGTGGCTCTTATCTTTTCCATTTCAAGCTCATGGGCTCTGGCCTTTTCCTGTTGTTCTGCCTGGTGTTGTCTCTCTTTTTCTCGTTCTTGTCTCTCTTTTTCTCGTTCTTGTCTCTCTTTTTCCTTTTGTTCTGCTTCGAATAATCTCTCCCTCTCTCGTTCTTGTCTTTCACACTGCTACTCGATATACTTTGTTAAGTCCTTATCAGTGAGGCCCAATTGTTTGCCTGTGGCAATTATTTCTTCCATTTCGTAAATACTTCTGACACCAAATTGTCAGGGTATGGATGCGGTGGTCTCTTTTATAAATTTATTTTTTAATTATTTTATTTAATTGCACAACTTATACAAGTTCATAACACTTCCAGTTATTAACCAAAATCACTTTATTGAATAATCGTAAGAACTAGTTATTCAATAATGAACATCAACCATTAAATCATGTCTCTACGATAAATACCAGTTGTCCGTTCTTTTAATACAATAAATACTTCTTCCTAGCTCCTCCGTTCCTTCCTAATTCCCCTACCTTCTTCAAACTTAAAACAAAACAAAAATAACCAAAACAATGTTCTATCTCTTTCCTCGTCAACCGTCTGTGTGTTTCGTTCCTTTTTTCTCCCCCGTTCAATAACCCGTTCATTAGGTGCGTCACCGTACTACAGGGAATTCCCTCTAACATCTACATTAATACAATAATTAATTGTCTATCTATATAACTATCTAACAATGTGTCTGTCTAATTATCTATGTCTGTCTATGTCCTTACATTTGTCATTTTAAAGCAAAAAGCTGTTGGCTGTTTGTTAAATTGTAAATTGTTGCAACATAGATTTTTACATTCAACCATGACCACATAATCATTCACAGACAATTAAAGTTATATCCTGGTTGTTGGCATATTTAATGATGTATCATATAAACTGGACATTTTATATATGCATTTTAGTTAAAACATTTTCTCAATATTTACTTCTTTTTACCAATTGTTCTTTATTTTTTTTTCTAGGTAGACGGATATTATTTTTTGCCAAGGTAAATCTATTTAGTCTATGTTATATGTTGTAGAGTTATTTGATGTTTAATTATCATGATCTTCTTCTTTACTATATTTTATTAGTATAATGTTTAAAAGTTGACTTAATAACACAATCAAAAATTATCAATCCGTTCTTGTTAAGTATTATAAGATTAATTACTTATAAATGTAAATTGTTGATAACTAAATTTCTTCAAATGTTTGTTCATTTTAGTGAGCTATGGCGGAGGCTGAGGTTGACTTTTATGGTAATCAGTTTAATTTTTTTTGTATGTTTTTAGTTTCTTTAATTTAGGTGTATTTTAATGTGTATTAAAATATTTAAAATGACAATTTGCTATAGGAATTGTAGTAAAAACAAAAGTAATAGTTTATGTATGCTGCTAATAAATCATTGTTTATTTAAAGGTAACCAAGAAATTCAGGTGTCAGAAGGTGGAGAAGCTGATCTACAAACAAATCTTCTTGTCTGTAAAAAGAATCCAGGTCATACAAAATTTATACCTGTTAATACATTCACCTTAAACCATCTACCTGAAGGTCATCGTGACAAGGATCTCTACGAGCTGATCAAAGCTACAGCTGACCTGACAGTCAGAGTTGATGTGAAAATGACCAGTCCACACAGACCAGAGTTTTGGCTAAATACTAAAGTTCCATATCCATTTTACAACTTAAGGAGTAAAGCAAACTTAAGAACAGGAAGTGGAATGATGTGCGAAGTATACAAGTTCAAAGATGGTTATTTTGATCAACATGAAACTAAACACGATCAAAACTACACACAATGTTGGTGTACGAAATGTAAACATTCAGACACGGCCAGCCGCGTGTGGTGGGAGTTTATTTTAAAGTCAGCCGTACATGTTGTGTTTGATGACATTGAGGCCAGTCACTTGTCACTGAGATTATTCTATGACAGTGAAGAAAGTCATGAGGTCTATTTTAATGGGGTCAGCATTTTTGAAGTAGATATTGAGAAAGACTGGTGTATGTTGAAAGGTGTGACATGTGATGAACATCTGCGTGACAAACTGAACAAGCACTGGAAATATTTTGATGATCTTATATGGAAAGTTCTCTTCAAATATCAAGAGACTCGAGATGTGGACAAGTTGAACTTTATTGTCTCTCATCCCCATGGATGTTGTAAAAAGATAAGCGTTGGTCATTGGTTGGGAAAATACCAGGTGGCAAATCGTTTCAACAGATTTACCTATACAACATGTACATGTCCAGGTAGTAGTGGAGCTTCTGTTCATTGTGTGGGGTATGGAGTTGGATGGCGCTGGTCTTCTCAACATGTCCACAGTGGAAGTTTAAACTCTAAACTTAATTATAGTGGTATTGGTGAATTTTTTTGATAAGTCTTAAATTAAAAAAAAAACCATATTATTCTGTATTTCATTATATTCTGTGTTGTTCATCGTTGATCTAGACAATCAATATAGTTCTTTATTTTATGTTTCTTTGTTATTAAATAAATACTAGCATGAACATAAATATGTATCTCATGACAAGACTTCCAGCTGTAATCATTGCTAAATTAATTAAACAACCCAAAGAAGTATAAAGATAATCGATACAGGCGGTCATGCTAACTTTATTGGTTCGTATTGTTGTAACTTTATATAGAATGATAAGTTAACTTTATTGGTTCGTATTGTTGTAACTTTATATAGAATGACAAGTTAACTTTATTGGTTCGTATTGTTGTAACTTTATATAGAATGACAAGTTAACTTTATTGGTTCGTATTGTTGTAACTTTATATAGAATGACAAGTTAACTTTATTGGTTCGTATTGTTGTAACTTTATATAGAATGACACACAAGACACGTGGGTTTAATAATTACACTAATTTTATTTATTTATAACTCATCTATTGAACATCTTTACTAAGCTAATAAATCCAGATGGAAATCACCATGGTAAAGATCTCGACTGTCGACCTGAGGGTCCTTGGTTCGATCTCCGGTGAGGACCAATGAATATTTCAGGCCATGGTTTCAGTCCCCGCTATATATCCGGCGATGACCAATGGATATTTCAGGCCATGGCTTAAGTCACAACTATGTCTCATGTGGAGCCTCCCTTGTCATTGCACTATCGGCTATGGTGACAAAGAAAGAAGGACACCATAAAAACCGTCCCATTAGTGGTTTACAGGATCTAAGAGATTTCATCTCATCCTTACAGGAACTTCACACACAACAGTTTTATAAACACACTGTGGTCGTAGACACTGTGTTCTGGGAATCGAAATCAATTGTCACAGAAGACTCTAAAAAAACTAATTTCATGCAAATATTCATGTAAAGTTTATTAAGTAAATAAAATCAAGAGCACCAGAGATAAATATAAAATTTAATATGAAGTGTCGCTCTTTTAAAGTCAGTAAACTTTGAATGATCTAAACCTTTTTGTTATAAAAGTCGATTATTATTTTTTAAAGTATTTTTTCAATACATATTTGTAAGATCTAATGAATAGTTTATTTCCTCGGGCATTTAAAAAAATCTTATTCTTAAAACATGTTTATATATTTTTAGAGCATTTTCGAAAAAAATGCTCTATTGTCCCCGTTTTGGTCTGTCTGTCTGTCTGTCTGTCTGTCCGTCATCACCCTAGATCTCAACAACCATAAGTCCTAGACCCATGATGTATATATCATTTTGTAGGTCTTGGCCTGCCAAAAAATGACTTTGGTCGATTTCGCGATCTGACCTCTGAGGGCCGAAAAAGGGGGCGTATTAAGTACCGTATTTACTATATAAGCTATATTAATAAAGGAGCGCCATATATCTCAGCAACCATAAGTCCAAGCCCCATGATGTATATATCATTTTGTAGGTCTTGGCCTGCCAAGTGTACATCGAAAGTTCATTTAGCGATCTGACCTCTGAGGGCCGAAAAAGGGGGCGTTTTAAGTTCCGTTTTTGCTTATATTTTAAATATAAATAATAAAAGCTAATCAAAGGGGCGTAATCATTATTTATTTTTGTAACAGTTATTCAACATGATTACTTCCCTCTCTATTTATCGTAACCGTAGCCACTGCTAACGTGAAAATGCTCTTAAATGTCCTTTGTCCGAAACGGAAAAGAATTAAATTGCTTGTTTTTATATTTTGTAATGATATTAAATAGCTTACTGTGGAATTTTTGAATATTAAATAATAAAAAAAAATAACAAATAACTTTTTAAAATATTAATTTGTTTTTTAATAATAAACAGTCTATATAAACACACTATATTTGAGGTCAAACACAAATATGTAAAAAAATAATCACAGTGTTGTTATAATATTGTGTTGTTATAATATTGTGGATGTTTTTAGAAAAAGTAGAACAATATCATTGACTTTTTTTTCTGGATCTTAGTTGTTAGTAACATATAACTTAAGTTTCACTATAGACAGGACCGGATTTAGACTTGATAAGGTCCTAGGCTATTTGAGATAAGGAGCCCTGTATAAATCCAGATATTATATGTAAATATAGAATAACTAATAACAAGGTAATGAGAGTCACATCATATGTAGGTGACTGGAGCATAACTAATAACAAGGTAATGAGAGTCACGTCATATGTAGGTGACTGGAGGTTAACTAACAACAAGATAATGAGAGTCACATCATATGTAGGTGACTGGATGATAACTAATAACAAGGTAATGAGAGTCACGTCATATGTAGGTGACTGGAGGTTAACTAACAACAAGGTAATGAGAGTCACGTCATATGTAGGTGACTGGAGGTTAACTAACAACAAGGTAATGAGATTCACATCATATGTAGGTGACTGGAGCATAACTAATAACAAGGTAATGAGAGTCACATCATATGTAGTTGACTGGATCATAACTATTAACAAGGTAATGAGAGTCACATCATATGTAGGTGACTAGAGGTTAACTAACAACAAGGTAATGAGAGTCACATCATATGTAGATAAGAAGATTTCTGGTGAATAAAAGCGTTTAGCTAATTTTATACATAAAGATACTTCTAAGAGAAACGTTAAGGTCAATTTAACAATTGTCAACAACAAATATAATACATTAACAAAGAGAAAAAAATGAAAAAAGTTGCTAATAAAAAAATGTCCATAAATATTTATTACAAGTATTCCATGGAATCAGTGAAGTGAATCACGACAGTTGCCTCTTACTTCCAACAGTGTAGTACGTTCAGACCAGACGTGACCAATATCCCCAGCCTGTGGTCCGCTAGCCAGAGGCACTCAACAAAAAATGTGATGTACTGTTTTCTCAAACTCTCGGCAGTGTCGGCAATAGGACTCGACACTGGGCATCATCCTCCCAAAGTACGTACCTCTAGGAAAATGCCCAGAGCGAAAATGAGAAATTAGTGCCTGCTCTATTCTCCTGAGCACCCACCATTTGTCAGTTTTGGACGGCCGCTCAATCTAATTCCGGACATTTCTGCCCGTCACCCAATTGTCCCTACTTGAGAACCACTAAGTTCGTTCAAAAGGCTTTATCTTGGGACACGCTGTATCTAGTGAGCTTTTATCCGCACACACCGGCTGTGCCTAGGCATTGAATGACTTATTAAGGAAATTAGCCTTGTCAATTCCGGCCACGTCCATGTGTACGGGAATCAACTGACGAGTCACTATACCTACTGCAACACAATGCAGAGACATAAAATCTTGATAGAATAACTCTAATGTCATTTATTTACTGTTACCATGATATTTATATTGCTAAAACATTATTATAATAAAATCAATAATCAAATTAGGACAAGTTACTTAAATTGTACAGTGTTTGAACAATCATAGTTCAAACAGTGAAAAAAAAGACATGTTTAGTGTAGACATTATATAAAAAATATCAATAAATCAAATTATAAGTTAAGTCAACAACAACAGCCATCAAATCATCAATATTTAAAAATTATTAAGTTTTTTTTTTCGATAAATAGCTTTAATTAAAAAAAAACGAGTCACAGAAGACAAGTAAACATTTTACTTATTATTTCCCTTTTTAAAGTCATAAAATTTTTCAATTCATTAAACATCAAGTCTGATCAATTGTATGTAGATTTATTTTTTACAAATTGATTATATTTACTGAACTGACCAAAAGACAACCACACTTGTTCAGTTGTACACTATCTGATAAAATTCAGTCAATTGTTGACCTATTTTTGATACTTCATTGTTCATAAAAAAAATTTACGTTCTTGTGACTTTTGTTTATGACGTTTCAGATTGCCTATTTACCAACTGTAAATATTTACAGATTGATTTAGTAAACAAATCAACAAAAGAAATGACGTGACAGAAAATACAGACACAAACAAATTTAACAATAATACAGGCCAATGGGAAGTTTTATTGAAAGTGTGAAATATTTGAGTCCAGACACATTAATATACAGAATAAAAACAACAATAAAGAAAAAAAATATTGATGGCTATAATAAACAAATAACACATGTTTATGTTGATATCATAATATGATAGAATGACATACACAAATAAAAAAAAAGCACCATAAAATGTGTTTATAAGCAAATCACAAGATATCACCAGCCCCGCTGTAATTACTATTAGACTTTAAACTTCCACTGTGAACAAGTTGATACAAATACCACTCAACACCTCTATACCCAACACAATGAACTTTGGCTCCACTACTACCTGGACAGGTACATGTTGTGTAGGTAAATTTATCTAATCCGCCCACCTTTTTTATGTTCACCCAGTGACCAACACTGACCTGTTTGTAACATCCGTGAGGATGTGATATAATAAAATTCAACTTGTCCACATCTTTAGATTTTCTGTATTTGTTCCAGACTTTCCTCCAGACATCCCAATAATGTTTGCACATCATGTACAGTTTATCTCCAAGATTTTTATCACATGTCACACATTTCAACCAACACAAGTCACTTTTAATGTTTACACTACCAGTGCTGGCCTGATCAACACTGACCACTGGACTGTCTTCTCTATCATAAAACAATCTCAAGGACGTGTCGCTGGCCTCAGTGTCATCAAACACTATATGTGTGGCTGTGTATACATTAAACTCCCACCACACGTGGCTGGCTGTGTCTGAATGTTTACATTTTGTACACCAACATGTTGTGTAGTTCTTCCAATTTTTACCTCCATCTAGATCTCCATATCCATCTGTAAACTTTTTCACCCAACTCACTATCCCACTTCCTGTTCTTAAGGTCTCTTTGTCGCTCATGTTGTAAAATGGATATGAAACTTTTGTGTCTGGCCAAAACTTTGGTCTGTGTGGACTGGTCATTTTAACATTGACTCTCACTGTCAGGACAGCTGTAACTTTTATCAGCTCATACAAATCATTGTCACGATGACCTTCAGGTAGATGGTTTAAGGTGAATGTATCAACAGGAATAAACTGTGTGTGACCTGGATTCTTCTTGCAGTCATTACAATGTTTGTGTAGATCAGCTTCTCCACCTTCTGAGACCTGAGTTTCATGATAACCTGGAACAAACAAATAAACTTAGAATTGTAAAATAGAAAATATTTCAACATGCTGAACATTAAAATATCAAAGAATAAAGTCCACACATTATGTCAGCTATATTACCACAATGTAAAAAAAAAAAAATAAATTGTGTTTGATTTTACCATACAGTTTATTTCCCATTGTGTGAGTTTCACTGTCCACCAATTGACATTAGACCTCAGCTGTAATATAATTTAAAATCTGAATTGAACGAATCATTATATTTAAGTATGAATCTTTCTTGAATAAAAATGAAATGCTGCGGAATTCTAAACACAACAAGGATGTCTTATTGATGAATTAAGATTTTTAAATGATATTGAGTAGTGTGCGCAAACTATGTTTAATAGTCGGGGGTTGTTTTTGTTAAGCTTCTGTACCCATAATGAGGATTATTTTCTTTGGTATGAATTATATAAAAAGCTATTTTTTGTACATAGACTGATTGTTAACGCGCTCAAATATATATTACCGAGTTGGTTGAGATAGGTGTGGGAATAAATCAAATGGTTGCAGAAAGGGGGGGGGGGGGTCAAGCAGACGATTCAAGTTGCAGCACCTCTAATTTTTTAACCTCACGTCTCTCTTTTTTAGAGCATTTTCGAAAAAAATGCTCTATTGTCCCCGTTTTGTCTGTCTGTCTGTCTGTCTGTCTGTTTGACTGTCATCACCCTAGATCTCAATAACCATAAGTCCTAGACCCATGATGTATATATCATTTTGTAGGTCTTGGCCTGCCAAGAAAGAGGTTTTTCCCATTTAGCGATCTGACCTCTCAGGGCCGTAAAAGGGGCCTTAGTACCGTTTTTACTATATAAGCTATATTAATAAAGGAACGCTATATTTCAGCAACTATAAGTCCTAGACCCATGATGTATACATCATTTTGTAGGTCTTGGCCTACCAAGAAATGAATTTTTTTCCATTTCGCAATCTGACCTCTCAGGGCCGTAAAAAAAAAAATAAAAACACATTTAATAATACAATTATGTGTGAAGAATAAAGTAATATTGAACTAATTTCCAATTTTAGAATTCAAAAAAAGTGTATACATATAGATAAGATGTGAAAATGTTTAGACTGGGCCCGGCTACAAAGTGTGTCAAGAGAACACATTCAACGCTGAAGTGTAGACAATAAAATATTACATATGGTGAAATCTTTTGTTTTGATATCTTTGTGCCGCTGTTTAGGGGAAAATCCCGATTAAGTAAATTATAAATATTTATGGTGCATTACAAATAAATGTTAACTGTTTCATAATATGTATGTCTTACAAAAAAATATTAACTAACATCTATCTGTACTGAATAGTGTAGGATGAAGGCTATATTAGAAGAATCTTAAGCTGTGTTGGGCAGGTCTAAAATAAATTACACAAAATTGGTAATATGGAGACTGGCATGGCCTGAATGAAAAAAAATGTTACATCAAAATAACGCTATAGTGTGCTGGGGGAAGGGGTGGATTGAAGCAGACACAAAGCGAACCAAATATAAAAAGCAACGAAAATTACCCACTCCCCCGGAAATGTGTGTTGTTAGAATCTGAATGAAAAAAATTCTGAGCTTAAACAAAGGCATTAAAATATATCTAACTAATAAAGAGAAAATTAAGTCTGGCAGCTCATCAAAAATCAAGGTATCCAAAGAAATAACTAAAAATCTGTAAACAATAAAATAAAAAAAGTTGCTTGAAGGCACCAGATAGTAACCATAAAGTCTGCAAATGATAGGTCAAAGTTCAACTTTACATAGTATGTATTTTCTCATAATATATCAGTATGTTATTTTATTTTATTGTTTATTTTAACAATAATTACGGTACATATTCTGCAATCTAAATTGATTATATGGGACGAGGGTCCAATGACACATGCACATGCATTCCAGGCAGTTGACAGGTTGTTACGTGATCTCATAGGTGACCCTGCACCTGAAAGAACAAGTATTGAAACTTATCCCAACCGACGAAGAAAGTTTTACCAGCGTTGACTTCATCGTCACAGACGATCCCGCAGATCATCTTTCATTCCCCGAAGAATTTCTTAACAGTCTCACACCTACTGGCATGCCTCCGCATAAACTCAAAATTAAAATTGGTTCAGTCCTCATGCTTCTTAGAAACCTCATGCCAGCAAGGGGTCTCTGTAATAGCACTAGACTGACTGTTACCAGCATTCACCGCAACGTATTGGAGTGTAAATATCGCAGCTGCTACCTCACAAACTGTCCTCATTCCCCAGATATCCCTGACTCCAACAAAATCAAATTTGCCTTTTACCTTTACGCGCAGCCAATTTACCTGTTAGACTAGCCTTTGCAATGACGATTAATAAAGCACAGGGTCAAACGTTCAAAAAGATATGCCTGTATTTTCCAAAACCTGTTTTCAGTCATGGACATTTGTATCCAGAAACATCATTCTAACGACATTTGTAATACTTGAAATAAATCATTAAATAAATCTCTTAGCATGGGCGTGTCTTTAAGTGACCTCCAATGACATAATAATAGCCATCAACAATAACACGTCAAAGCGTACAATTTAAAGTGATATTTTTCTTATTTCAACTGGTTTAAACATGATTAGCATAAGTGGTCACTAGCTATAGTTGGTGAGACTCACTGATTATCTTTACACTGGTGAGACTCACTGATTATCTTTACTCTGGTGAGGCTCACTAATTATCTTTGCACTGGTGAAACTACTGATACACACTATTTAACCCTGATTAAAACCGATTACATGAAATAATTTATTCATTTTTTATCTTTTTGTCAGCAAAGTGATTAAAGTCTCTTAGAATAAGGTCAAAGTTTAAAGTCCAAGTAATTTCAGACTCAACCAAAATAAATGTGAAATCGTTAACAATCTTTCCTACAGATATCACAGTGGCTGGGAGCGTCGAGATATTGCATACGGCTATAAATAGACCTATTGACTCTCGCCGTTAGACTGAAACTAAAACAAGTACAGTGGATTCCGCTAAATTGGGACACCGCTTAGTTGGGACAGCCGCTTATTTGGGACAAATCTCAAAGAAACCAAACCAAGAAGCCAATAGTAAATTTGTATTTTTAATTGGGACAGCCGCTTAATTGGGACAAAAAGCCTCGGTCCCGATGTGTCCCAATTAAGCGGAATCGACTGTATTTACTTAAATTATCTTTTTCAGTAGAGTTTCTCAGTTGGTTATACAGAAATTGTTTTGTTTATTATTTGAACACTTATAGATGAATAACTCCTGACATAACTGTTATATCGCCTAAACTTCGTTAAAGTTATGTCCCTTCAGCCCTCTCTCAGCCATGGCCTATATTTTACTTGCAAAACATTTTGAATTTAAAAAAAAAGTTTGTAACACTGTGTCGGTAGAATAATTGCATACATTATTATATTACAGTTGAGTGTTTAATAAATACATTCAACATAATTATATATAATTCTCACATTATTTGTGAAACAAGATTTTGTACATTGGTTGGTACCATCTACTTTGTACTAGATTAAATTTTACTGAAAATATGTAACGAAAATCTCTTATTCCGGGCCTTTCTCAAGCGTAGGACCAGGGGCCGTTTCCCCAGTTAATATACATAAGGCTTTCACTGGTTTGTTTGTGTTTTTGCGTGCAAAATGATGAAAGGGGTTATTTCTTAGGAGTAAACAAAATGTTTAATCTAATTACAACTGATGTCTGTATGACTTACAAGTAGTGGTACGTTCAATATAATTACGTGTTATACTAGCCCAATGTTCCACTAATTACAACTGCTATTTGTAAGACTTACATGTAGAGCTCCTTTCAAAGAAGTTACTTGTACTCCAAAGGGCAAACCCCTTTTAGCGCCAGGCCACCTACGGTAGTAAGCTATCGTTAAAATCGCCTAAAACCGGATTGTTATCTCTGTTGAAGAATGTCAGAAATAATTACATTCTGTTAGTTCTATAAATAGGACGTAATTCCCAGCCATTTAAGAATCGGAAACATCCACTGGCAGCCATTTTTTAAAGTGAATTGAGTTTAGTTATAATTACAAAATGAAAACATATGTCCGTAGTGATGCTAACTATATTTGTTAGTATAATAATTGGCTCTACAGTATAAGCCATTATTCAACGTCAAGGTTTTGTATTAAATATAAAAGATGTGATTGAATCATCTCTATGTACTTATGTTACGTACGTAAACTAAAAGTTGTGATTGAATCATGTCTATGTACTCATGTTACGTATGTAAACTGAAAGATGTGATTGAATCATGTCTATGTACTTATGTTACGTACGTAAACTAAAAGATGTGATTGAATCATCTCTATGTACTCATGTTACGTACATAAACTAAAAGTTGTGATTGAATCATCTCTATGTACTCATGTTACGTATGTAATTTTAAAGATGGGATTGAATCATGGCATAATAATTCCATCGCATCAGTCCGTCTTTCTAAACACAACAAGGATTTCTTATTATTTGTCGTGAGTATTTATTTCTTCTTCAACTGCACACATTTACAGACATTCGCATGTTGCTATTTATTCGTGTGTTAAACGAGAGAACTATGCCTAAAAAAGAACATTCGATGAAGTAGAATTTTCCGATAGAAAACGTGGAAGAAACGAACAAAACCGAGATCGAAAAACAATAGTAACACACGAGAAGGCATCCCGGCGTCGAGAAACGCGAAACCAACAAGATCGCATTCGAAAAGCAAGTGAAATTTAGAAACAACAGTCTCGTCGATAAGCAACACTCCGGGAAGTACATACCCCTCATCATCTGCATGCAACCACCGGAAGTGACGTCATGAATGACAACGTCCGGTAACATTTCTGTGGCAAACTAATATTGTTGTGAACATTCTGCGGTGCCAAACATTTTCCTGGAGAAGAAATGAGAGGTGGAGTGTTTTATTTTTGCGGAAAAGGGAGTTAACTCACAAGCTCGGCTAAAAATAGTCTGGGGAATTGCAAAACTGGAAATCTAAACACAATAAGGTGGATCTAGGCTAAAAATAGTCTGTGGAATGCCAAAATTATCGTCTCACTCAGGCTAATTGGGTCAACTACGTAACTACAAGCGGTGGAGTGTTTTATAAGCGGTGGAGTGTTTTATTTATGTGGGAAAGGGGTGTTGACTCTTGCTCTGCTTAAAATAGTCTGTAGAACTCCAAAACTGGAAAACTAAACACAAGGATTTCTTATTATATCGCAGGTAGCACAGCCAGCTTCAGCAGGCTTTTTAACTAGTTCAGCAATATTTGTCATGCGAAAGTAGCAGTCCGAATGATGATTTCTATGCTCTCCCAATATCATTGATATCACAAACGGCATAGACTTCCTTTTGCCATTTAGCCGCTGAGTGAGCATCACGAAAAAAAAAACTGCAGCAAATATGTGGCGCCCAGGTTCTGTCTTGATCGCATATTTTGACGCCGAAGTAGTGATGATAGGCAACATTCAATTTTATTGTAAGTTGTTTCCCCTGATCACGGGAAGTAAAATGTCCACAGATATAACAGAAATAGTTTGGATGAGAGGGGAGGGAAGGGGGTCATTGCCAGGGGACCCACATCTGTAAGGGGGCCCGGCTGCCCCCACCATGTCAATTTTTTTAACAACTTATTGTTTATTAAGGGTTCCGCAATGATGTCCTGCCCTGGGGCCCTTGTTGGCTCTCGGCGACCCTGGATGATTCAAGCAACCCCTTTTAACTTTCTTCATATTGTTTTGAAATTAATACACAATCAGTCTAAAATAAAAAAAAACAAACATATCATTTAAATGTAAAGAACACAGCCCGTCAAGTGTACAACATTATTAAACAATTATAATAGTTAGCTACAACATGCAATTTTACAAAAAACTGTAAAAGTCATATAACTCAAGAACCTGACGTGCTAGAATAATTCTGATTACACCACTGATATCAGCGTGTCAGACTTAGACTGTCATGTTTCTTCTCAGGTAGAAGACCGAATGTTTTTTTTTGTTCCCTAGTGCTATATATTGTTAGTAGCTGATGTGATACTCAATGGAATACTTTAAAAAAGTAATTAAAAATTTGAAAAACGTAAATGAAAAAAAAAACAGTTTATAGGAGACAACTGAAATTCGACTATTACAAGAAAATATTTTACTGACTATTTCCCTTTGATTGCCAATTTACTTATTCTTCATTTTTTTTTCTGAAGTTCTACAAGTTTAAAATTCCTTAACTATTTATCAAGTCTAATTTAAATAAAAGAAAACATATTTCTTCTACCTTCAATACCTTTAGCAGGTGAAAAACTTATAGGTTAATACAGAGCTGGACTTACGCCTGTGTGTAAATATTTAATCAACCAGCGGAACCAAAGTTATAAAAGGAAAAAAAAAATTGCATCTATAGAATGACTCTAGTGATATTTATTTCTATTATATTGATGTTCATATTGTTACAACTTTGACATAAAATTAACAATTAAATGTTGACAAGTTACCCAATTTTTACAGTATTTGAACAATTATTGTTCAAGCAGTGAAAGAAAAACATGTTTAGAGCAGACATTATAACAAAAAACGACAATAAAACAAATCTATATCCATTGTCAACAACAACAGCCGGCAAATCATCAGCTTATGAAAATTATTTTGTATTTTTTTTTCTTATTTGTAATCTTTGTTTTTAATTATTTTTCCATTTTTTTTCAGTGGAAACCTAAGTTCTGACCGTGACACTCAAAGATAAATTTTTAAGTAATTAAGATTTTTAAAAACGTAAAAATAATAAACCTGTACTGGAGACAACTGAAACTGAACTATTACGAAAATATATTTTACTGATTATTTCCCATTAATTGCTAAACTACTTTTTCTTTATTTTTTTTTACTAAAGTAATAACATTTTAAAATTCATTCACTACAAAGTCTAATTGAATGTTTGTTGATTTAGTATTAAATATTGTTTATTATTATGGTACAGACAAATCTAGATTCAGACTCGTTCAGTTTTAAAAAGTCTTATAAAATTCTGTGGATTGTGTACCTATTTTCGATAATTGTTTATTGAATTTTTTTTTTACTTTTGGTTATGACGTAACAATTTGTTTATTTATTTACCGTAAAATTTTACAAATGATTTAATAAACAAATTAAAAAAAACATGACATGCGAATTATAGGCCTAAACAAACAACATTAGAATAAATAAATATATTGATGACAATAATAAACAAACAACAAATGTTTAGGTTGATGTCATAAATAGTAGAATGACATACAAATAAAATACAACACCGCCATATTGTTTGTTTACAAACTACTCAATCGACATAACCAGCTCCGCTGTAATTAAGTTTAGAATTTAAACTTCCACTGTGGACAAGTTGATATAACCACCTAACAACACCATCTATATATCCCATACAATGAACTCTAGCTCCACTACTACCTGGACATGTACATGTTGTGTAGGTAGATTTACTGAATCCACCCATCTTGTATCTGTCCACCCAGTGACCAAAACTGACTTGCTTACTACATCCATGAGGATGTGAAACTATAAAGTTCAACTTGTCCACATCTCGAGATTCAAAGTATTTGTTCCAGACTTTCCACGAGACATCTTCATAATGTCTCCAAAACATGTCCAGTTTGACTCCCAGATTTATGTCACATGTCACACATTTCAGCATTCACAGATCTCTCTCAATGTTTACATTATCAACACTGACCTGATCAACACTGACCCCTGGACTGTCTTCTCTATCATAAAACAATCTCAAGGACGTGTGGCTGGCCTCCATATCATCAAACACCACTTGTGTGGCTGTGACCACATTAAACTCCCACCACATGTGGCTGGCTGTGTCTGAATGTTTACATTTTGTACACCAACATGTTGTGTAGTTCTTCAAATGTTTTCTTCCATCTCTATATCTATATCCATCTGTAAACTTCTCCACTACACTCATCATACCACTTCCACATCTCAAGTTTGTTTTGTTTCTCATGTTGTAAAATGGATATGGAACTTTTGTGCCTGGCCAAATCTTTGGTCTGTGTGGACTGGTCACTTTAACATTGACTCTGACTGTCAGGTCAGCTGTAGCTTTGAGCAGATCATACAAATCCTTGTCACGATGACCTTCAGGTAGATGGTTTAATGTGAATGTATCAACAGGTATAAACTGTTTATGACCTGGATTCTTCTTACAGACAATAAGATGATTGTGTAGATCAGCTTCTCCACCGTCTGACACCTGAGTTTCATGATCACCTGGAACAGACAAAACAACTTAAAATTGTAAGATAGAAAATATTCCAACATTATAAACATTAAAATATCAAAGATATCAAGTCCACATATTATGTCTGTTATATTAATATTAATAAATTGTGTTTTTTACCATATAGTTTATTTCCCATTGTGTAAGTTTCTTTGTCCACCAATTGACTTAGCTATAAATCAAATCTTAGTCTGAATAAAACAAATCAATAATCAATAGTTATCGACTGAAAATATCTCATATTAGGCTAGTTAACTTAAATAATGAGACCTCAATATAGTAAAAAAAGTTCCCTTCTTAGCCCTGACGGGCCTTCGGGGCAGATGAAGTGTAGAATTCATCTGTTTCTATAACCTCGGCATATGAAGGGATTGTGTGGTTAGCACAACGCCCAGCCGCCTTTACTTCCCCAACTTAAAGTCAGGTACCCATTTAAAGCTGAGTGGACTTGTGGGACGACATGCACCAAATTTCACCTGGAAAAAATCCATGGGCCTCACCGAGGATTGAACCCAGGACTCTCAGGTCGACAGTCGAGTATCTACACCACTCGGCCATCCGTCCCAAGACCTCAATATAAAGTTAAATTAAATATTTGAACAAAATATTTTTCTTCCAGTAATGTATAAATCAACACATAATTCCTGTAATAAAAACAATTACCATACCAATTTCTCCAATTATTTAAGAAATTTAATTTTCTATCTGAGTTGTTTTAATCACCTGAAACTTGATAGTTTAATTGAAGTAAAAATATAATACAAACATTAGAAATTATTTTAAAATTCCAAATATTGATTAATTATAGTTTGTTTCTTATGCGCTTTTATTCAGGTCATGTTAATTAAATTTATATTTTGAATCTAAAAGATTCTTTTAATTTAAGGCATAGTGAATCATTTATACTTTCATAAATAAACAATATAATATATTGTTACCTTCTTGCAACAGCTTTAATGAACATAATTATACAAGCTTTTCAAAATTAATGTTTTATAATTTAAATATCTTTAAGTTTTTTTTTACAATTAAAAACTTATAAAATACTTATAAAATAAGACAAAATAGCTTAAGCAAATTAATTAATAAAAAAAGTTGAAAAGTAATAAATGTGTTCTAGTTTACAAAACCACAGTTAATGATAAACAAAGTTTTACTTGTAACAGGCATTTACGACACATTGATTTAGATAAATAATAGACCAGTGATAATGAATGTTAAGATTTTCACCCAATTATTAAAAAAAGTTTAAAAGTAATAAATGTATACTTGTTTACAAAACCACAGTTAATGAAAAACAAAGTTTTACTTGTAATAGGCATTAATGACACATTGATTTGGATAAATAATAGACCAATGATAATGAATGTTAAGATTTTCACCCACTGGTGAGTTATGAACAAATTTCAATGATTTTTGTTGAGATTTCAATTTAAAATGATCAAGAATCTATTAATTCCTAATTAAAACAATATTTCTTTTTACTTCAAAAAACTTAATCACTGAATATAAATAAATATGCACCACTGTAAGCAGGCACACCCAACACACTGATATATGACAGTAATATACATCACTGTAAGCAGGCACACCCAACACAATGCTATATCACAGTAATATACATCACTGTAAACAGGACACCCATCACACTGATATATGACAGTAATATACATCACTTTAAGCAGGCACACCCAACACACTGATATATCACAGTAATATACATCACTGTAAGCAGGCACACCCAACATACTGATATATCACAGTAATATACATCACTGTAAACAGGACACCCATCACACTGATATATGACAGTAATATAAATCACTGTAATATTTTTTTTTTAACTTTTTTAATACAATAAGTTAAAATTATTTTGGTGTGTCCCGAAAGTTCTAAAATATTATTAGTGTGTCGTTACCCAAAAAAGTTTGAGAAACACTGGTATACTGTATACTAGAATCGGCAAACATGAGGTTGATAAGAACTGCACTCTGGTTGTTTTTACAGTAAAAACACTTTAAACATCTTAACGGCAGTGTCAAGAATGAGTAAACTACAGTAATTAACTATAACTAAAACAAAACAAACCGTCTCATTGTGGTCCATTTAAAACTCTTCGTGGAGCCGTATTTAGTCATCAATGCTACATACTTTCTGTCGAAACCAATGTTACTGTATTGTTGAAACCAATGTTACTGTATTGTTGAAACCAATGTTACTGTATTGTTGAAACCAATGTTACTGAATTGATGAAACCAATCTTTCTGTATTGTTGAAACCAATGTTACTGTATCGTTGAAACCAATATTACATAGTGTATTGTTGAAACCAATGTTACTGTAATGTTGAAACCAATGTTATATACTGTATTGTTGAAACCAATGTAACATACTGTATTGATGAAACCAATGTTACTGCATTGTTGAAACCAATGTTAATTGTTGCGTGCTGGATTAAGTGCCACTTCTACTGTGTATTTCGTATCTTGTTTGCCTAGGATTCTTTCACTCTGTAGCCACTCGTTCTATTATAGATAGTCTAAATACAGACGCTTTCAAACTACGTACAGTAGTATTTATAACAGAGGCACTTGGATTCCGTGTATATGGTAATATTTATTGTAAACGCAAGGTACATCACAGGCAATATGGCCCAACATCAATTTCACTATGTTCAATAACATCAATATCAACTGATAATTTACTTGTGTCCACTCTCGGCTCTATCAAGAAATCTAATGTCCTTTCACTCTTGTCACTAGCTTGATATACTCCCTTTTAGCCAAGAGTTGACCCAAATGCAAAGTCAAATCCGACGGATTTATATTTGCCAAATCCGAATCCGACGGAGGCGGATTTTCATCAGCTCCGTCACATCCCTAGTTTTAACTATGTTTATATGAACTTGAGGCAAATTTTATATATGTACTATAATAGCAGACGTGACTATGATCATGACGTAGATACTATTGAAACTTATTGAAACTCCAACAGTAAAGGTTCTATATAAATTACTAATGATCCACAAACATCTTTATAACGACATTTTATTAATTTTAACAAATATCTTAGCATTGGCGTGTCTTTAACTGACTCTAAAGACACAATAGCAATCTTTACCATTTACACGTCAAAATTTACAAATTAAAATGAAATTTTTCTTGTTTTGTCAACTGGTTTAAAAATTATTTGCATAAGTTGTCACCAGCTAAAGACTGGTGAGACAAATTGATTATATATAGACTGGTGAGACAAATTGATTATATATAGACTGGTGAGACAAACTGATTATCTATAGACTGGTGAGACAAACTGATTATCTATAGACTGGTGAGACAAACTGATTATCTATGGACTGGTGAGACAAATTGATTACACAGCCCAACAAAAAAAAAATGTTGCGAGTTTCCAAGAATATTTGAATGAATTTATAGCAATTCATGAGTGCTGATTTCAAAACTGCCATTGCTTTTGCTGAATTGGCTCTAGTTTCTGAGATATTTGACACCCTTAAAAATATGATTGTACCTATTGTGTAAAACAAATGCAATAAGTTTGGTGTCTGTTGTTTAATTTAAATATACCAAGTTATAACTTGGTTTATTTTTTTCTCTTTTATTGCTGCTTTCTAAAGACATCAAGAGTTCATCACGAAGATGCTGCAAAAATAATCCGAATGTATTCTGTTACATCTGTGGAGAATACTTGATTGAAAAGCTAAGAAGAAATATAACCGACTTTGTGCAGCAGGCATATTTGGCTTATTTCTATGTGAAGCTGGGAAACCAAGACAAGTCTTGGGCTCCCCATAAGGTCTGAAAAAACTGTGTGGAGAGCCTACAGCAGTGGACAAATGGTGAGAAGAAAAGTCTAAGTTTCGGTGTACCAATGGTATGGCGAGAGCCGAAAGACCATTTTGGTGATTTTTATTTTTGTATTGTGAATGTTAAAGGCTTCAATCGCCACAAGAAATCTAAGTGGGATTATCCTGATATTGAATCTGCAAGGAGACCAATTCCACATAGCAGTGAAGTTCCTATACCAGTGTTTACTGGATTATTAGAGCTTTTACCATCAGACTCCGACGAAGGGCAAGATCTGGAGTTTTAGGCAGGTTAAACAGTGGAAGCGATTATGAAGGAAGTTCTTCAACACCTCAACCATTCAGCCAAGAAGAACCCAATGACCTAATACGAGACCTAAATCTGTCCAAGCAAGCATCTGAGTTTTTAGCGTCCAGGCTCAATGAAATAAATTTTCTCAAACCAGAAGTTAAAATAACATTTTATCGTAAAAGAGAAGAGTTTCTTCTTCCATATTTCAGCCAAGAGGAAGATCTTGTTAACTGTAATGACATCCCTGGACTTCTGCTCCAAATGGGACAGTTCCATCAGAAGCTTGAAATGTGTTTTGTTACACAATTGTAACCGTTATGCATCTCTTCCCATTGCTCACTCAACAACACTTAAAGAAGAGTACGAGAATATCAAAACAGTATTGCAGAAAGTCCGTTATTATGAGCATCAGTGGTCAATTTTTGTTGATCTAAAAATAGTAAACTTCTTGCTTGGACAGCAGTCAGGACACACAAAATACCCATGCTTCATGTGCCTTTGGGATAGCAGGGCAAGGCAAGATCTTTGGACAAGAGTGACATGGCCTGTAAGGGAAACCATGAATGTAGGTAAAGAAAATAAGATCATTCTCCCACCGCCTTATATCAAATTAGTTTTAATGAAACAATTTGTTAAGGTTTTGGATAAATCTGGCAATTGCTTCAGGTATATTTGCAGATCATTCCCCGGACTGAGCTTGGAGAAGCTGAAACCTGGGATTTTTGACGGTCCTCAGATTCGAAAACTCATCAATGAACAAAATTTTACTAATTTCATGGATCACATTGAAGCTTCTTCATGGAACAATTTTGTTTTAGTTGTCAGGAACTTTTTAGATAATAACAGAACATAGAATTACGAAGAACTGGCGCAAGATATGCTCGCTCACTTCAGAAACATTGGAACAAATATGAGCATCAAGGTACATTACCTGCACAGTCATTTAGACAAATTTCCAGGTAACCTTAGGGACTTCAGTGAGGAACAAGGCGAGAGGTTCCATCAGGATATGAGGGTGATGGAGGAGAGATATCAAGGAAGATGGGACATACATATGATGGCTGACTACTGTTGGAGCCTCCAACGCAATAGCACCAACGACACATACAAAAGGAAGTCGAGCAAACAGCGATTTGCTAATGCATTACCATAGACAATTAACAAATTAATTAATTAATTAATTAGACATAGTTAGTTTTTCAAATGAAAATGTTTTCTTCTATAACATTATTACACATATTTTTGAACAAATTTCTGAGTGACTATTAACATTTTCACTACTATTTGTTAGTATACTTTTATACTTCATGCAATTCGTGACAAATTCCAAATAAGGTGCATACATTTTTTAATTAATTTTTATTATCTCGTAAAAAAGAGCCAATCAAGCAAAAGCACTTACATATTCTAAATCAGCATCGTTGACTTTGTATAAAATGATTCAAATATCACTGGCAACGAATTCACTGTTTACCAGTGTTATCTATAGACTGGTGAGCTAAACTGATTATCTATAGACTGGTGAGACAAATTAACTAAAGTGTGGTGAGACAATTTGATTATATATAGACTGGTGAGACAAATTGATTAACTATATGCTGGTGAGAAAAATTGATTAACTATAGTGTGGTGAGACAAATTTATTATATATAGACTGGTTAGGCAAACTGATTAACTATCGACTGGTGAGAAAAATTGCTTAATTATATCGTGGTGAGACAAATTGATAAAATATAGACTGTTGAGACAAACAGATTATATATAGACTTGTGAGGACAAATTGATTATCTATAGACTGGTGAGACAATCTGATTATCTATAGACTGGTGAGACAAACTGATTATCTATTTACTGATGAGACAAACTGATTGTCTATAGACTGGTGAGGCAAACTGATTATCTATAGACGGGTGAGACAAACTGATTGTCTATAGACTGGTGAGACAAACTGATTATCTATAGACTGGTGAGGGAAACTGATTATCTATAGACTGGTGAGACAAACTGATAATCTATAGACTGGTGAGACAAACTGATTGTCTATAGACTGGTGAGAAAAACTGATTGTCTATAGACTGGTGCTCTTGCATTGCCGTACCGAGCATATCTCGCGCCCATGGCACAATATCTTTTTAACAATATTTTAGCGCCCCCACATTAGAAAACCATGTAATATTATATTAAAATTTACCATGTAATATTATATTAAAATATACCATGTAATATTATATTAAGATATACCATGTAATATTATATTAAAATATACCATGTAATCTCTATACTTATAAGACGCATTTGTTGTCTGTCTGTCTGTCTGTCTGTCTGTTCCCTTATAACTCAAGATCCAGACAAACAAATAACGTGAAATTTGTTACACATACACATAATTACATTGGGAAGGTTATAGGACATGATTCGTTTCATCTCGATGGGTAGTTTAATTGTAATTAATTTTTTTTTATTTTAGTATTTTACTATATTAAAGTAATATCGACGGCGCCATAAATAAAATTCCTCTGTGACGTCATTTCCCGATGATCGAATAGAACTTGCGCGCTGGTGCTGTATTGTGCCTTTGAGATGCGAAGTTTTGTTGATGTTTTTTCATGCTCTCTGATTTGTACAGTTTGAGGAAGGTAAAGGAATGAAGAAGGATTTTAGAAGAAGTATGAAGCCATAATAATAAGTATAAATATATATATATATATATATATATATATATATATATATATAGAGAGAGAGAGAGAGAGAGAGAGAGAGAGAGAGGGCAGGGGGAGAGAGAGGAAAGGAGGGTAGGAGGGAGTGAGGGAGGGGGAGAGAGGAGGGAGGGGGATGGACAGGGGGGAGAAAAGGAGGGGGAGAGAGGGAGATGGGAGAGGGAGTCGGGGGAGAGGGAGCAGGGGGAGATGGAGAGAGAAAGGAAGGGAGGGAGGGAGAGAGGGGGTAGGGAGGAAGAGAGAGGGGAGGGAGAGAGAGAGAGGGTAGGAGAGAGGGAGGGAGAGATAAAAAGTGAGGGGGGCAGGGAGGGAGAGAGAGGGAATGAGGGAGGGAGGAAGGGGGAGAGGGGGGAGAGAGAGAGGTGGAAAGGGGAGGGAGGGAGAAAGGAGGGAGAGAGGGGTTAGGGAGGGAGAGAGAGGGGAGGGAAGGAGAGAGGCAGAGGATGGGAGAAATGGGAGGAAGAGATAAAGAGAAAGAGGGGGCAGGGAGGGAGAGAGAGTGAAGAAGGAGGGAGGAGGATGGACGGGGGAGAGAAGGAGGGGGGAGGGTAGAGAGGGAGATGGGAGAGGGACGGAGGGAGATGGGAGGGAGGGAGGGAGAGGGAGGGAGGGAGAATGGAAGGAAGGGAAATGGAGTGAGGGGGAGGGAGGGAGGGAGAGAGAGAGGAAGGGAGAGAGGGGGGTAGGGAGAAAACAGAAGGTAAACAGAAAACCTTATTTTAAACCCGGACAAAGCCGGGTACTGGCAACTAGTATTATATTAAAATATACCATGTAATATTATATTAAATTATACCATGTAATATTTTATTAAAATATACCATGTAATATTATATTAAAATATACCATGTAATATTATATTAAAATAGACCATGTGATATTGAATTAAAATATAGCATGTAATATTATATTATAATAGACAATGTAATATTATATTAAAATAGACCATGTGATATTATATTAAAATATACCATGTAATATTATATTAAAATAGACCATGTAAAATTATTTTAAAATATACCATGTAATATTATATTAAAATAGACCATGTAATATTATATTAAAATATACCATTTTGTGCTCCTTTTTTAGTAGCGTCCGGGATGTCAAGATATCATAGGGTAGGTGAAGGGAGTATGTTTGAAAGGATGTGTTCACATCTTGGTGCGCATGTTATAAAAACGAAACTTGTGGCGCTCTGTTAGTGAACAGCTGCTGGTGACGTACAGCGCATAGTTTTGTTACGTTTATTTTTTGCATTCGCCCATACTATGTAACGGTTTATATACATACATGTTTGATGTGTGTGTTTATTATGCATTCACCATATTTGATATAACCGATGCATTTACATGAAGATGTTGATGTATGTGTGATAGTTTGATCGTTTTGGAGGTATGTTGTATAGTTTAGACAATACGTTGTTTACTGTAATTTCGAAGTAGCATTGTGTAGTCATATCGTACATGATGTTGTTTGTAACATGTAGGCCCTGAATCTGGAAGTAACCATTAAGTCGTATCGGACGTGAAATGGCCCTGCCTGAAGTGCACCGTAACAGCCCTGACATCTAGCCGTCCTGGAGGCATTTGAGGCTTGAGAGACCACCTGACAATTATAATGTAATAATCTGATCTATTATAATTTAGTCTATTTATTGAATGTAATACTATTGTGGGTGATGGAAATCGTCACATAAATCCTATTTTTTTCTGTATAGTCAGTTATAAAGTGGTATTAAAGTTATTATTTGTATTATTTATACAGAGTTTTTGATTGTATACGCCATATTTATATATATATACAAATGTGAATGTGTATGTCCAACCTACGGGGACCTGGGTGAACCTCTCGCCTAGACCACGAGCTGTTCAAATTAGGTTGTGACACCAGGCATGATGCCCCTTCCTTGCACACTTACGTCTCTGTGCACTTGCAAAACATGGCATTTCAAAATAAAAAAAAAAGTGTGTGGTTTAGCAAGAACTTTGTGTTTGTAACTCGGTGTCGCTAGAATAATTACATACATTATTATATTAAAGTTGAGTGTTTACTAAATACATTTAACTGAGATATATAGAATTCTCACTTTATTTGTGAACAATATTTTGTACATTGGTTTGTATTTTGTACTTGTTTAAATTCTAGCGAAAATTGGTTACAAATAATTCATGGAGGGGGGGGGGAGGGTCTCAAGGACAGAGTCAGTTACTGTTTCCCCAGTTAATATACATAAGGACTTCACTGGTTTGTTTGTGTTGACTGCGAGGCAAATGGAGGAAATGGTTTATTTCTTTATGGCAAAAACAAGATTGCACAAATCACAAAAGCCTCATGTTATACTAATACACACTAATTACAACTACTATGTGTAAGACTTACATCTAAAGCTCCTTTCAGTGATTTGTTGTGCTGATTGTACAATTCAAGCCAAGTGTAAATATTTACAAATCGTAACTCTCTGTTTGGCACCGGGCCCAATAGTAAACAATCGCTGAAATCTTCATAAAACCGGTTTATTATCTCTATTTAATAATGTCAGAAATAATCACTTTCTGCTATTCTAAAAGTCCCATAAATAGGACGTATTTCCCATCTTTGTAAAAATCGGAAACATCCATTGGCAGTCATATTTCTAAGTGAATTGAGTTCAGTTACAAACTGAATGAATTGGTGGATTGTTATGATAGCAATGTAGACCAATATAGTATTTGGCTCAACACTATAAGCCATTATATAAAATATAAAAGAGGTGTGTCACATTTCAAACAACCCACCATTTCCTGTCATACTATTTATATTATAGCTTCACAGCCACCCCATCATTATAGTACATAGATTACAATCTTGACATCTATATCTTTTCTATCAAGAAACTTTACGGAGAGAGACAGTCTCAGAGGATTCTGATTACTACTGTTTTAAACATCTGGCCAAGTTTGCAGATAGTGAAATGTACGGCTCTTTCTTAAACTCTAGAACTTCGTCACACACTGAGTCACAGTTACTATGGATTATGAAGTGTTATGTAAACCCAGATATCGCTCTTTAAGGTATCGGCCAAAACTTACTTTGAGTTGTCATTTTAAATTCAGAGGGACTCGGCAAACTTTTTAAATTACTTCTACTTGCTGTTATAGTGGCGGGAATTTTCAAACAATTTTAACGCAGAATGTTATTTGTAGAGTATATTATTGGTAAGAGAATGTACCGGTACTCCGAGAAGTTTATTTGTGTGATAAACAATATTCTTAATCTTCAAATAATGAAACTTGCATTCGTACTTTAAGGGCTTTGTAGTCAATATGTTTTCCTTCAATATTTAATTCAATAAAATCTTATTGCTTTTTCGACTTAACGGTCCTTGTATGATTCAAAGAATGTTTCCGGTCATGGTTCAAGTTACTGCTATATGTCACGTGATACACTATGGTCCATGGTGGGTGTGATAGAAGGGCGACATGAAAACAGTTTAGCTAACAATGTATAGGATTCAAGAGATTTTATCTCATCTTTATAAGGACTTCACACGCACATACACACTTTCACATACACACAAAAACGGACACACAGACACACACACACAGACACATACATACACATACATTCATACAAACACAAACACACACACACACATATATATATATATATATATATATATATATATATGATAGTTGTTTTTTATGTATGTGTGTGTAAATGTGTTTTTGCGTGTTTGTGCGTGTATGTGCGTGTGTATTTATACACGCACATACACGCACAAACACGCAAAAACACATTTACACACACATACATAAAAAACAACTATCATTACACACACACAAATACACTCACACACATACACACACACATACACAAACTATATCTGATTAGGCTGAATATATATTCCATATTGTTAAATTATTAACTAATTGATGTCATTACAGAAATACTTTTAGAGGTGGACAGTTACAAATACAGTTGATTGATTGATGTCAATACAGAAATACCTGTATAGATGGACAGTTACAAATACAGTTGATTGATTGATGTCAATACAGAAATACTTGTGGAGATGGACAGTTACAAATACAGTTGATTGATTGATGTCAATACAGAAATACTTGTGGAGATGGACAGTTACAAATACAGTTGATTGATTGATGTCAATATTGATGTTAATATTATTATTGTTTGTTTATTGTTTAAGTTAGTCTCAGAGGAGGTCAATGAATTCATATTTCAATAGTACAGTTTTTTTTTGTAAAATCATATATGAGATTTTGTCTCTCGATATTTTATAAACCTATAACCAATTATAACATTTTGCATATGAATTAAACAATTTCTAATCTGTCATTTGCGTTAACCCACAAATGAAAGTAAGGATGTTCTTATAATTCCTATTCACCCTCCTCTGTGATGATTCCAGAGCCATTTCAATTACGACCCGCCGCTATAGGGAGGCAAACCAAATAGATAAGTTCGTTGACTTAGAACTTTGTTAACTTATTTTTAAGCCTTAAAACTGATTGATAATGGTCCAAGCTGTCCTAGGGGCTATTGAATTCTGGTTATATCCCTGATGGTCCAAGCTGTTCTAGGGTCTATTGAATGTCTGGTTATATCCCTGATGGTCCAAGCTGTCCTAGGGGCTATTGAATGTCTGGTTATATCCCTGAGGGTCCAAGCTGTCCTAGGGTCTATTGAATGTCTGGTTATATCCCTGATGGTCCAAGCTGTCCTAGGGGCTATTGAATGTCTGGTTATATCCCTGATGGTCCAAGCTGTCCTAGGGTCTATTGAATGTCTGGTTATATCCCTGATGGTCCAAGCTGTCCTAGGGGCTATTGAATGTCTGGTTATATCCCTGATGGTCCAAGCTGTCATAGGGGCTATTGAATGTCTGGATATATCCCTGATGGTCCAATTTGTCCTAGGGGCTATTGAATGTCTGATTATATCCCTGATGGTCCAAGCTGTCGTAGGGATTATTGAATGTCATGTTATATCCCTGATGTTCCAAGCTGTTCTAGGGGCTATTGAATGTCAGGTTATCTCCCGTCCAGATATGAGGATGAAATGACGATAGAGGCAAAATGTGATGAGCTTGAAATATCCCGGGTTTCTCAGCCGTGATCGAATTCGGTACCAATAGGTCGATAGTGAATCAACAACTTCCAGTTCTACCCACTAGGTTGTTTTATTTTTATATTTATTGAACGAATCAAAATGTTTTGAGTTGAAATTGGACAGAGATGGCCTAAGTTACAATTAACTCTTAAATTCTGGTTAACTACAACTGTCATTTATTTAAACTATTGAAATATCATATTTTAGTACTACACTAATGTGAAAAAAAATATTACATATATTTAGACAGTATATATAGTCATGTTGTAAAATAAAGTAATTGTAATAGTCAAATTCTGATGACAATCGGATTAAATATTTTATAACTCAATTAAACAAATGTAAAGTATCTTTTGACCCATAGGACCATTGGGTCAGATGAAGTGTATAATTGAAATGTTTCTATAGTCATGACTTACAGGCACGCCAAGAGGGGGGTCAGGGGGGTCATTGCAAGGTGGCCCGCATCTGTAAGGTGGCCCGGCCTCTCCGACCATGTGAATTTTTTCAGGACTCACTGTTTATTGAGGGTACATCGATGACAGCCGATAGCAGCCAATCCGAACGAAACATAAAAATTCAGTCGACCTCATAAACCAATCCGAGTGTGAATTAGTGTATAACTTTTTTTTTTACATTACTTGAAATCTGAGTATGATGTGTGCCATCATATAATTAGTCATAGAATGAAAATGAAGCCGTACCGGTGGAAATAGTCATAGATTTCCATATATATATATATATATATATATATATATATATATATTGAAATTCTATTGACTTTTATATGGCTTTTTCCACCGGGATTAGCTCGGATGAAACTTGTACGCGCGCATTTTGCTTTCAATCCAATTACAATAACGATAGTGTTAAGCCTTTCGGAGCGCATTTGCTAGGTAAAATGACGACGCTTACCCAAGTGCAGGAACTGAATTTGACACCAGAGACTCGCTGTGATGTAGACGGCATGATTTCATACCTGTCTTCGTTCGAATCTATTCTGATGGTATCGCTGTGGTGGAAAATTATAAAAGCTATGAATTTTAGAAATTAGCTGTTTCAGGCAAGAGAAACAACTCTTAATGTCAAAGTTGCTAATATTATTGACCTCATTGGCGACTTAAAACTGCTTCGATCCAAGTGGAATAAGATATTGTCTGAGAGGAAACTTGTCGCTGAGAGCTGCGGTGTTGAACAGTCCCTGTGTTTGGCCGAGACAAAAAGCAAACGAAAACGACAATTGCCAGACAGAACAATTCCCGACGACAATGATGATCAGCAGGATTGACACGAATACTTCAAGCGTTGCGTTTCTACGTCGTGATTGACTGCATGATTGCGAATTTAACAACACGATACAAAGCTACGAAGAATCGGGACGCATTGCTCTAACCACTCGACCATCAACCAACACTTATAGTTCAATTTGTGAAAATAAAACAAGTGACAAAATAATGTATTAGAATATTTTAACAAATAATATATATATATATATATATATATATATATATATATATATATATATATATATATATATATATAATGAGAAAACAAAGTTGTTATTTAAAAATGTTCATATGGATTTAGTAAGGATTCAAAGGAATTAGTGAATTGAAACACGGCAGTGTATCTTACCTCCGCCAGTGTAGTACGTTCAGACCAGAGATGACCAATACTATCTCGTACCATTTACAGACTTCTACCTTTAATACCTTTAGCAGATGATAAATTTATTTATAGGATAATACAGAACTGACCTACGCCCATAGGTAAATATTTAAACAGTCAGTGATACAAAATTTTTTAAAGAAATAAAAATGTAGCCATAGATATTTATTAATATTATAATGAGGTCCATATTGTTAAAATTTTTCATAATGAAATAAACTATTAAATTTAGACAAGTTACTAAATTTTTACAGCGTGTAAACAATTATTGTAAGAACATTGTAAGAAAACGAGCAGACATTTAAATAAAAAACGACAATAAACCAAACCTATATCTTTTGTCATCAACAACAGCCAGCAAATCATCTGCTTTTGAAAATTATTCTGTATCTACAGATCACAAGATTAATTCTTTTTCTTTACAAATTCACTTAGTTAGTAAAGTTATTCTAATTTTCATCTCATTTGTAATCTTAATTTATAATTATTTACCGTTTTTTTCATTGGTAACCAAAGTTCTGACTATCGTTGATTAGATATGGTTAGTGTCTGCAGTTATACTCAATGATATATTAAAGAAAAGTAATTACAGATTGTTTTAAAAAGTAAAGATAAATAAAATGGTGATGATTTTTAGGAGACAACTAAAACTTGACTATTACAAGTACATATTTTATTGATTATTTTCTTTGGATTACCAATTTACGTAATACCGGTATTCATTTTTGTTTTTACTGACGACTTATAGATTTTAAATTCATTAAAAAATAAATCTAATTGATTGTATGTTGATTATTTAATTACATATTGTCTATTATTACTGAACTGACCATTGTTATTCACTTTGTTCACTTTTACATTATCTGATTAATGTAGTCGACTGTCCACGAATTTTATATATTAAATTATTTATTAAAATAATTTTAATTTTTTTGTGACTTTTGTTTATGACCTCATCATTTGTTTATTTATTTACTGTAAAAATTTATAAATTAATTCAATAAACAATTCAACAAAAACATGTCGTGACAAAAATAAACAAAGATAAACAATAATATTGGCCAATTGAAAGTTTTATTGAATACTAGATATTAAGCCCGACGTTGCTCGGGAAATCTAGGTGTAATGTTAAACCCCTTCCTAATCAATTTAATTAATTTAATTAGGTGCTGATTTATGCCACCTTCCTAATGTGTAGTAATGGCCTAAATCTCATATGTCAAAAGATGTGGCTGCAATAGCCAACAAACCATCATCAAAAAGTAATCCATCGAGGGAACAATAACCTCCAGTACACAATGTTAACAAACTATAATAACAGAGCATGATTATCAAATGCGTAGCCGATTTACGTGAAATCAAGTGCAGAATTATTATTTTTTTTATTTGACGTCACAAAGGATTTTTATTTGTAGCGTTTTGCCCTGAATTCTATTTATAGTTAAAATCAAAACAAAGCTATAAAAAAGGCACTAAAAAGTTAAAAATAACTACTTTACTATGGCACGATACAACACTCATTGGGAAATGACGTCATAGAGGATTTTTTTTTATTATAGCGACGGCGCTCCCATTCTGCAAAAATAATTGTACCATCTGGACGTCATAAGTAATAGGTTATTTACGAAAGCGCTCGCTAGTTACCCAGCCCCGTAGCGTGAACATTTTACAGCAGGGGACAGGCATTCTACAGCAGGGGCCAGGCAATAGCAGGGGCTGGGTAATACATTTTACTAAGTAGAACAAACAAATAAGCAGGGGGCCAGAAAAAACTCAGGGGTGCCCGGCCCCCTGGCCCCGCGCACGCTACGGGCCTGTAGTGACCTAGTCTGATTAAAATGCTATCTGTTGTAATAAAAACTAAAAAAAATTGAATGATATTATATATTATTATTTAATATTTAGGACTTTTACATTTCATATTAAAAAAACTACAGAAACTATTTAAAACTGTAGATTTTTAAAAAAAGAAATATCAAAGACGCCATTTTGAATTATGTTTTCGTGACCTCGCTGATCACGTCATTACTTTATCAAATACTATTGATTTATTTATTTCTGGAGGTTGTTTATTTATAGAACGGGTTCTCGACACACCGCCCGCCGAGTCCCGGATAAGCTTAGCTGCTTTATAAGTTAGATTTGAGTCCAGACACATTAATGTACAGAAGATAAACAACATTAGAATAGATAAATATATTGATGACAATAATAAACAAACAACAAATGTTTATGTTGATGTCATAATATAATATAATGACATACAAATAAAATACAACACAGCCATATTGTTTGTTTACAAACAACTCACCAGACTTAAACAGTCCCACTGTAATTAAGTTTACAATTTAAACTTCCACTGTGGACAAGTTCATACAACCCCCACACAACACTAGCATCATACCCCACACAATGAACTCTTGCTCCACTACTACCTGGACATGTACATGTTGTGTAGGTAAATTTATTGTAGTTAACACCCAACTTGTATTTGTCTACCCAGTGACCAACACTGACCTGTTTACTACATCCATGAGGATGTGACACTATAAAGTTCAACTTGTTCACATCTCCAGATTTAACGTATTTGTTCCTTACATTCCCCCAGATATCCTCATAATGTCTCCACAACATGTTCAGTTTATCTCCCAGATTTTTGTCACATGTCACACATCTCAACCTACACCAGTCTCTCTCAATGTTTACATTATCAACACTGACCTGATCCACACTGACCACTGGACTGTCTTCTCTATCATAAAACAATCTCAAGGACGTGTGACTGGCCTCAATGTTATCAAACACCACATGTGTGGCTGTTTCCACAATAAACTCCCACCACGTGTGGCTGGCTGTGTCTGAATATTTACATTTTGTACACCAACATGTTGTGTAGTTCTTCAATTGTTTACCTCCAAATATATCACTATCTCCATTTGTAAACTTGTCAACCCAACTCACCGTCCCACTTCCTGTTCTCCAGTTTGTTTTGTCTCTCATGTTGTAAAATGGATATGACAATTTTGTCTTTGGCCAACACTCTGGTCTGTGTAGACTGGTCATTTTAGCATCAACTCTGACTGTGAGGTCAGCTGTAGCTTTGATCAGTTTATACAGATCCTTGTCACGATGACCTTCAGGTAGATGGTTTAAGGTGAATGTATCAACAGGTATAAACAGTCTATGACCTGGATTCTTCTTACAGCCAATAAGCTGTTTGTTTAGATCAGCTTCTCCACCTTCTGACACCTGAGTTTCATGATTTCCTGGAACTTACAAATAAAATTATAATAGAGAAGTAAAAATTATTTCAACATGCTGAACATTACAATATTAAAGATATCAACTCCACTTAATATGTCTTTTATATTGACACAATGTAAACAAAATTAATAAATTGTGTTTCATTTTACCATCAAGTTTATTTCCCATTGTGTGAGTTTCACTGTCCACCAAATCACTTTAGACCTCAGGTGTAATACAATTTTAAGTCTGAAATAAATAAATCAATAATTTATATAAATAATATTATAGTTAATAGTCTAGTTAACTTAATAAAGTGATCTCCATATAAAGTTACATTTATATAAAAACATAGTATAAATCAACATCATAAACAATCTTCTATTATTTCAGTAATTCTATTTTCCATCTCAGTTGTTTTGATCACCTGGAGATACAAAAAATAAACGTTATTTAACGATAAGTATGTGTCTTTTGAACTTGAAAGTATAATTAAGGTAAAAAAAATACAAACATTATAAATTCTTTGAAAATTCCAAATATTTACTGAATTATTGTTTGTTATTATGGCTCACTTTCTGCTCAAGTCATGTTAATTGAACTTACATTTTTAATTTAAAAGATTCTTTTTATTTAGGCCATAGTGAAGCATTTATACATTCATAAAATAATAAAATAAAATAATTTTACTTTCTCGCTACTGCTTTTAATGAATATAATTATACCAGTTTTTCAAAATCAATGTGTTATACTTTCTCAATTAAATAGTTATAAATTTAGAAAAATAAGTTTATGCAAATTAATTAATAAAAATGTTTAAAAGTCATAAATTTACATTAGTTTACTAAACATTTAAATTTTCAATAAAGATTTCATTTATAATAGACAACTATGACATACGGATTGAGATAAATTATAGACCAGTGGTCCTCAGAGTAAGTATTGTTTCCCACTGGTGGTTTGCAAGCAAATTTTCAATGGGTTTTGAAATATAAAATTTCAATTTAAAATTATCAAGAATCTATTAATTCCTAATTAAAACAATATTTCTCTTTACTTAACAAAACTAAATGTTTGTAAATCTACAAAGTAAAAGGGAGACATAATACTCTTTTTTATATATTATATTTTTTCCTTACTATATTATTTATTTTCTATATCATTACATTTTGCTTTGCAGTTAGGTTACAAAAAATATCTTATTTTATGGTGCTTTTCTAAGCTTTAAGTTTGAAAATCATTGTAAAGATTGTAATAGACAAAACAAATATGTTCTAATTAAAAATGTTTGATAAAGCCATTCATATATAATTATATGGTCATATGTAAAAAAACAAACAAACAGGCTAGGGTTAGGGTTAGGAATAGAGTTAGGGTCCAGCTATAGATATTGCTCCTCACTGTTTAGGACATTTATGAGGGTATCCTTTGGCTTGTATCTAGAAGTATGAGGGCCGACTCAGTGATAACTCGTATTTCTATTTGTGTATCTGCCACACACTGTCTCACCAGTAATTAGACGTACAATAGTTACGATGATCAATTCAACAAGTCTCGTGTGACAAACAATATTCCCTCTAAGGTGTGGTATGAAGTGAGCAAGCAATTTTGTCTCTGAGCGACATTTTTGTTTGAGGCCAAAATTTTTGAGCGATTTAAGCGATGTCGTCCGTCGGAGTGAGCGATCGTACGTGTAGTATGAGCGACGCTCTAAATACGTGTGAGCGAATGCTCACGCGCTCAGCTTAGAGGGAACATTGGTGACAACTACCAAATATTTATTTACAGCGAGGCACCAGTCCTTAACAGGGGTCTGGTGGTCTATAAGTAAATCAAAGGTAATCCAAAAAATGCAGCAAAAAAAGAATAACCCAATATAAATAAATAAAGTGTAGGGCGTTTCTCTCTCTCTCTCTCTCTCTCTCTCTCTCTCTTCCTGTCAGAGCCCCATAAATCGACTATCTTCTCAGAGACCACTCAGTCGAATCGACTGGTCACTACCAGGACCCTCAGTCGAATGTGGAAAAACTATCTTTCGTTACTCACACACTTTCTTACATGTGACCAATAGCCAATCAATCATCTACGATCCTTTCCCTGTCAATCAGTGGGGTGGAGTCTAGATGGGGGTGTACATCATTCCGACAAAAGACGAACGTAGCTGAACATCTATCCTTTGTCGGCGTCCGACCAGAAGCCGAGTGGTCAGAGAGAATCCCCAGTGTAATGTAGCATCTTTCTTAGTACACTGTAAGGCTTATAAAAATGTAAAAAAGATTTAGTAGTAATATCCAATAATAGCTTCAACTATATATTACGTATTTCAATGCAGCCAGAACACAGCAGTAAAGACACAAATGAGAGGGCTGTTGTAACTAAATGAAGTATCTCTATACTTATAAGATGCATTTGTTGTCTGTCTGTCTGTCTGTCTGTTCCCTTATAACTCAAGATCCAGACAACCAAATAACGTGAAATTTGTTACACATACACATAAATACATGGGGAAGGTTATATGACAGGTTTCGTTTCATATCGATGGGTAGTTTAATTGTAATTAATTATTTTTATTTTCGTGTTTTACTATATATTAAAGTAATCTCGACGGCGCCATAAATAAAATTCCTCTGTGACGTCATTTCCCGATGATACATTTTACATTTTTAAATTTTCCTACAAATAAAGTCGAATAGAACTTGCGCGTTGGTGCTTTATCGTGCCTTTATGCAGCAAAGAATTGTTGATGTTTTTTCATGCTCCCTGATTTGTACAGTTTGAGGAAGGTAAAGGAATGAAGAAGGATTATAGAAGAAGTGTGAAGCCATAATAATAAGTATATATATATATATATATATATATATATATATATATAGAGAGAGAGAGAGAGAGAGAGAGAGAGAGAGAGAGGGGGGGGGAGGGTAGGAGGGAAGAAGGGAGGGGGAGAGAGGGAGGAAAGGAGGATAGTAGGGAGGGAGGGAGGGGAGAGAGGGAGGGGGAGAGGGAAGGAGAGAGGGAGAGAAAGGGGAGGGAAGGAAAAGAGAAAGGAAGGGAGGGAGAGAGGGGGTAGGATGGGATATAGAGGGGAGGGAGGGAGAGAGAGGGTGGGAGAGAGGGAGGGAGAGAGATAAAGAGTGAGGGGGGTTAGGGAGGGAGAGAGGGAATGAGGGAGGGAGGAAGGAGGAAAGAGGGGGAGGGAGAGAGAGGTGGAGAGGGAGGGAGAAAGGAGGGAGGGAGAGGGGTTAGGGATGGAGAGAGAGGGGAGGGAAGGAGAAAGGGAGAGAGAGGATGGGAGAAATGGGAGGAAGAGAAAGAGAGAGAGAGGGGGCAGGGAGGGAGAGAGAGGGAATGAGGAAGGGGGAGGGAGGGAGAGGGATGGACAGGGGGAGAGAAGGAGAGGCAGATGGGAGAGGGAGAGAGGGAGAGAGAGATGGAAGGGAGAGGGAGGGAGGGAAAGGGAGAGAGAGGGGGAGGGAGGGAGGGAGAGAGAGGAAAGGAGAGGGGGGGTAGGGAGAAAACAGAAGGTAAACAGAAAACCTTATTTTAAACCCGGGCAAAGCCGGGTACTTGCAACTAGTATTTTACTAAAACAGTGGTTCCCTCTTGTGAATCTTGCCTAATTTAAGTTTGTCTGTAAAATGTAAATAAATTACCTGATCGATAAAAACTGTTTATAACAACTTGTATCTATTAACTGCATCATAGCCACCAAACCCAAATAATCGTATGAATAAATAGAAAATGTTTTTTTTTCATAGTTCTATAAATAGTATGGTACTTTCCATTTTTTAATATTTAGAATTTCCGAAAACATGGCTAATATTTATTACTCAATGGGCCATCCATGAGATACGTCACGCTATTTTTGACCATTTTTTGACCCCCGCTCCCCCCTGCCATAAAGTGTCACAAATATCTGGACCCCCTCCCCTCCCAAGTGTCACACTTTCGAAAAAAATGTAAAATTCCCTCACCTACTTTGTACTTGATTAAATATCAGCGAAAATTGGAAACAAATAATTCTCTTATTAGGGGAAATTCTTTCAATGAAGTTATTTGATGTACTCCAAGCCCCACTTTGCGCCAGACCAGCTGTATAGTAAGCAATCGCTCCAAATCTGCCTAAAACCGGTTCGTTATCTCAGTTAAAGAATTTCCGAAATACTCTCATAGGAAATTTCCAATGAGTTATTCTGACGTAAAAAGTCGTAATCCCCCGCCTGTTTAATAATCGGAAACATCCATTGACACTCATCTTTCTAAGAGAATTGAATTTTGTTCTAATAATACCAGGGGCGGTGTTCCCAGTTAATAAGCACAGGACAGTCACAGGTATGTATGTTGTGTACATGATCTTGTTGGGCCCTTAATTTATCTACTTCGTCAATACTTCATATATGTCAGCTCAGTGTAAGATCAACATCCCTATTGCGACTTGAACCCAACGCACTTGGGAAAACACACGCTAATACACAACAGCGAACACTTCAAATATCCAATCAGTAATATGAACGAGGTATTCATCAAAATGAAATAATATATGTTTAATCCATCAAATCTATAAAACAGAATCATGACAAATAACCATAAAATCCAGACCGATAATGTCGTCCTCCATAGCCCAACTTCTACACACCCACTAGCCACTGTCCCTACCATGAACTCATTTCAAAAACACCCCATGGCCTTCAACACGCTAACTGACCCAACATATCTCTCACACCCCAATATAATATTCTGCCAGTAGCTATTTTGCACAAACTAATCACAACATGTATTTGTTAATTGTGAGCAAAAAAGAAGGAAGAGGCTTGTGTTTTAGACTAGAGACATACGTTATCACTAATTACAACTGATCTCTGTTAAATTTACATTCAGTATAGCGACGTGTTATACTAAGACAATATTTCACTAATTACAACTGGTATTTGTAAGACTTACATTTAGAAATTCTTTCAATGAAGTTATTTGTTGTACTCCAAACCCCACTTTGCGCCAGACCAGCTATATAGTAAGCAATCGCTCCAAATCTGCCTAAAACCGGTTCGTTATCTCAGTTAAAGAATTTCCGAAATACTCTCATAGGAAATTTCCAATGAGTTATTCTGACGTAAAAAGAAGTAATCCCCCCGCCTGTTTAATAATCGGAAACATCAGTTGGCACTCATCTTTCTAAGTGAATTGAATTTTGATCTAATAATAATTACAACATGAATGATGTTGGTCCATAGTAATGCTAACTATGTAGGGCCAGTTAAATAATTAGCTCAACACTCTAAGCCATTATTCTACTCCAAAGTATTGTGATAAATATAAGAGAGGTAATTGAATCATCTTCATGTAGCCATGTAAGGTAAATAAAAGAGATTTTATTTTTAGAATTCTCTGCCACACTGTGTAATAAATATATATATATATATATATACCTATAAGAGGCATTTGCTGTCTGTCTGTCTGTTCCCTTATAACTCAAGATCCAGAAAAACAGATAACGTGAAATTCGTTACACATACACATAATTACATGGGGAAGGTTATAGGACAGGTTTCGTTTCATCTCGATGGGTAGTTTAATTGTAATTAATTTTTTTTATTGTAGTATTTTACTATATTAAAGTAATCTCGACGGCGCCATAAATAAAATTCCTCTGTGACGTCATTTCCTTATGATCGAATAGAACTTGCGCGCTGGTGCTGTATTGTGCCTTTGTGATGCAAAGAATTATTGATGTTTTTTCATGCTCTCTGATTTGTACAGTTTGAGGAAGGTAAAGGAATGAAGAAGGATTTTAGAAGAAGTGTGAAGCCATAATAATAAGTATATATATATATATATATATATTTATATATATATATATATATATATATATATATATAGAGAGAGAGAGAGAGAGAGGGGGGGGAGGGAGGGAGGGAGGGAGGGAGAGATAAAGAGAGAGAGGGGGGCAGGGGGGAGAGAGAGGAAAGGAGGGTAGGAGGGAGGGAGGGGAGAGAGAGGGAGGGAGGGGGATGGACAGGGGGAGAGAAGGAGGGGGAGAGGGGGAGATGGGAGAGGGAGGGAGAGAGAAAGGGAGATGGGAGAGGGGAGAGAGAAAGGCAGGGGAAGGAAAGAGAAAGGAAGGGAGGGAGAGAGGGGGTAGGGAGGGAGAGAGGGGGTAGGGAGGGAGAGCGGGGGAGGGAGGGAGAGAGAGGAGAGGGAGGGAGAGAGAGGGTGGGGGAGAGGGAGAAGAGAGAGGGGTGGGGAGAGAGGGAGGGAGAGAGATGAAGAGTGAGGGGGGCAGGGAGGGAGAGAGAGGAATGAGGGAGGGAGGAAAAGGGAGAGAGGTGGAGAGGGGAGGGAGGGAGGGAGAAAGAAGGGAGGGAGAGAGGGGTTAGGGAGGGAGAGAGAGGGGAGGGAAGGAGAGAGAGGATGGTAGAAATGGGAGGAAGAGATAAAGAGAGGGGGCAGGGAGGGAGAGAGGGAAGGAGGAAGGGGGAGAGAAGGAGGGAGGGCGGATGGACAGGGGGGAGAGAAGGAGGGAGAGAGGGGAGATGGCAGAGGGAGGGTGGGAGGGAGAGAAATGGGAGAGAGAGGGAGGGAGAGAGAGGGAGAAGGAGGGAGGGAGAAAGGAAGGGAGGGAGAGGGAGGGAGGGAGAGAGAGAGGAAGGGAGAGAGGGGGTAGGGAGAAAACAGAAGGTAAACAGAAAACCTTATTTTAAACCCGGGCAAAGCCGGGTACTTGCAACTAGTATACTTATAAGATGCATTTGCTGTCTGTCTGTCTGTTCTCTTAAAACTCAAGATCCAGACAACCAAATAACGTGAAATTTGGTACACGTACACATAATTACATGGGGCAGGTCATAAAACAGGTTTCTTTTCATCTCAATGGGTAGTTTAATTGTAATTAATTGTTTACTATATTAAAGTAATCGCGGTATGGGACGCCATCGCTATAAATAAAAATACTCAGGGACGTCATTTCCTCAAGATACAGGAACTTGCGCGCCGATGATACATTTTTTTATTTGGTGATGTATCGCGCCACAGCAACTTGCCTTTGTGCATAATATAGTAGTTATTTTTTTACTTTTGGTACACGGAACACAACATTTTAGAGAAAACCTTACTAAACAAAAGCGGTAAGTAAACTCGAGATCCAGAAATTGTTCAGAGAGAGAAAGGTTTGTGTTGGATTCTTAACACACGATACTTTTCTTTATTCCGTAAATCACAAGTAGGACGGTATTTTAAAGGACGTCTTTCACTCTCATCATAGCAAATAGTTCAATGGCCCAGTACTGGACACCTGTCTTTGACAAAAATGGTGAACTTATTCTCTATGTACGAAATGTTAGGCCAACATACACAGAACTTGATCTCAAATGTATGTACCATTCTCTACGTCTCATAAAAAAACGAGGTACTGGCCCGATCTATAAAGTTCCCTTAAATTTGTTTTATTTTATCACATCGATAAAATTCAAATCGCCATCGCTGTGTCTGGGTGTCAGGTTGTCTCTCTCATGTACAGCAGAAGGTATTGTACTGTATAGAGTGTATGGTAATATGTACATTTAATTGGTGTGCATGGAGAACTACAGTCTACTAGTGAATGATGACTAAATTGACATAAAGATGACTAAAACTATTCATTTTATTGAATTGGTTACATTCAGTTATGAGTAAGTAATTTAACTCAATATTATGGATTCTTTATTTAATTAACTTCAAATGGATATCGTTTTTTTCATAGCGGATAGGTGGATTTAAAAATAAAAAGTTAATTTACTTAATTAAGTGCTTATAGGGACAGATCAAGTGTAGAATACATCTGTTTATTAAACTCGGCATATTTAGGTATTGTTTGGCCAGCATAACGGTCAGCCTTATTTACTTCCTCAACTAAAAGTAAGGTACTTATTTAAAGCTTGGTGAACTAAGGAACTTTCACTAGGACCTGAAAACATTCCTTTGTTCATTCTGATGTTCAAAACTCGGAACCACTGTCGACAGTCTAGCGTTCTTTCCCACAGGACCAACCAGGGCCGCTTTATCAACTAGGCACAGTAGGCACTGTGCCTAGGGCCTACGGACTTTTCAAGGGCATACGAAAACCAGAACATAAAGTGAAAACAAGTAATGAATGCCAGTACAATTTAATAATTTTTGTATTAAAGTAACTATATATAACCGTGTGAGATGAGCACCTGAGCAAGTGAAGCAGCAGTGCTGTATATCTGTAAATTATTGTATGCTAATGGGGGTGGGGCGCTAAAAAGGTATTGTGCCCCAGGCGCGAGTTAAGCTAGCTACGCCACTGCGAAGCGCATGATGTAGCACCGGAATTACTACGTCATAGAGTCTGCATTGAATAATGAACAAAGCTGAAAGTTAATTTACATTTCAAATCGCAAAGAAGTGCGGGTGCATTCTTGAAAAATATTAAAAATGAAGTCGGGGAGAGCCTACGACTCTGAAAGTGCCTAGGGCCTACGATGACCTTAAAACGGCCCTGGGACCAACTGTTCCCTTAAGCCTTAGTACACTGTAAGGCTTATAAAACTGTAAATAGATTTAGTAATAATATTCAATAATAGCTCACACTATATATTACGTATTTCAATGCAGCCAGAACACAGCAGTAAAGACACAAATGAGAGGGCTGTTGTAACTAAATGAAGTATATTTTACTAAAACAGTGGATCCCTCTGGTGGGTCTTGCCTAGTTTAAGTTTGTCTGTAAAATGTAAATAAATTACCTGATCGATAAAACTGTTTATAACAACTTGTATCTATCAACTGCATCATAGCCACCAAACCCAAATAATCGTATGAATAAATAGAAAATGTTTTTTTTTTTTTAAATTTAAAGAATTTAAATTTGAGATAAACACACATAGTTACAAATTTCACTGTAATTTGTTTATCTTAATATTGATGACGATTGAGAAGGCTACTGTTACTACTTGTCTACAAAAAACAGCAAAAGTAAGGATGAAGGTTTGTGGTTTAGCAAGAACTTTGTGTTTGTAACTCGGTGTCGCTAGAATAATTACATATTTTATTATATTAGAGTTGAGAATTTACTAAATACATTCAACTGAGATATATAGATTTCTCACTTTATTTGTGAAACAAGATTTTTTACATTGGTTTGTATTTTGTACTTCATTAAATTTTAGCGAAAACTGGTGACAAATAATTCATAGGGATGGGTGGGGGCGGTCTCAAGGACAGAATCAGTTACTGTTTCCACATTTAACATACATTAGGACTTCACTGGTTTGTTTGTGTTGATTGCGAGCGAAATTGTGAAAATGGTTTATTTCTTTATAGCAAAAATATTATTGCACAAATTACAAAAGCCTCATGTTATACTAATACACACTAATTACATCTACTATGTGTAAGACTTACATCTAAAGCTCCTTTCAATGAAGTTATTTGTTGTGCTGATTGTACAATTCAAGCCAAGTGTAAATATTTACAAATCGTAACTCTGTTTGGCACCGGGCCCAATAGTAAGCAATCGCTGAAATCTGCCTAAAACCGGTTTGTTATTTCTATTTAATAAAGTCAGAAATAATTACTTTCTGCTAATCTAAAAGTCCCATAAATAGGACGTATTTCCCATCTTTGTAAAAATCGGAAACATCCATTGGCAGTCATATTTCTAAGTGAATTGAGTTCAGTTACAAACTGAATGAATTGGTGGATTGTTATGATAGCAATGTAGACTAATATAGTACTTTGGCTCAACACTAAAAGCCATTATTCAACACAAAAGTATTATAATAAATATAAAAAAGGTGTGTCACATTTCAAACAACCCACCATTCCCTGGCATACTGTTTAATATCATAGATTTCCCCCCCCCCCATCATTATAGTACATATAAATTACAATCTTGACAGCTATAATTGTCTATCAATAAATTTTACTGAGAGAGACAGTCTCAGCGGAACCCCGTTCGGATCAAATCAATTGTTCTGATTACTTTTGTTTTAAACATCTGACAATAGTCACAGATAGTTAAATGTACGGCTCTTTCTTAAACTCTAGAAATTCGTCATGCGCTGAGTCACAGTTTCTATGGATTATGAAGTTTTATGTAAACCAAGCTATCGCTCTTTATGGTATCGGCCAAAACTTACTTTGTGTTGCCATTTTAAATTCAGAGGGACTCGGCAAACCTTTTAATTTACTTCTACTTGCTGTTAAATATTGCAGAATGTTATTTGTAGAGTATATTATAGGTAAAAAAATGTACTGGTACTCCGAGAAGTTTATTTGTGTGATAAACAATATTCTTATTCTTCAAATAATTAAACTTGCATTCGTATTTTAAGGGCTTTGGAGTCAATATGTTTTTCCTTCAATATCAAATTTAATAAAATCTTAAAGATTGCTAGACGTGTTAACAAGTCATTACATAGACAAGAGTTTTAACTTATCAGTTTATTGACTCTGGCTACCCTGGTTCTTATAAAACTCATTGCTTTCACGTGTTCAATGTTTTGTTTTGACTAACAGGCCCGTAGCCAGTGGGGGGCTAGGGGGGGGGCTGAGCCCCCCCCCCGTGCATGACCTGAGCCCCCCTCCGTGCATGATTTGAGTTTTTTGACAAAATTTTAATAATAACGGCTATAAAACATCAATCATTTTGTTTAATAAATCAATAATAATTAAAACTTAAAAGTTTATATTTTGGCAATCATTCAGGCTATTTTAACGACATATATAGCTTATATAATTTTTGGGCATAAAAGATTGAATCTTATTGAAGTTCACTTCTGGGTATTCTGGGCAGCATTGACATTTGGTGCTTCAACAGCCGTGTGTGAGAGCAGTTTCTCAACCCTCACACGAATGCTCACCCCATATCGCAGATCAATGTTACAAAAGCGTCTAAGCAATCTTTTCCTGCTTGCATTTGAAAAAGATTTAACAGACAATCTGAATGCTGAAGCATTTTTAGGTAAATTCAGTGCTAAACCCAGGCCCGTAGCCAGGTCAAAGTAAGCAGGGAGGCACCAATACCCAGCAAGGGGGCACCTTTACTTTTTCTTTATTTTTTTCCTCTTTTTCTTCTTTTTTAAGTGGGGGGCACTCCACACCTAGCGGGGGGGGGGCACGGCCCCCCAGTGCCCCCCTTAGCTACGGGGCTGGCTAAAACCACGAAGTCTGCAAATTTGAAACGTATAAGTTCGCAAGAAGAGCCGACGAATGGGGGGGAGCAATGCCCAGGGGCCCGGCGAGTTTTAGGGACCCGGACTGAGATGGCCAATCAACTTTTTATAATATTAATATCAGCCCAGGGGCCCGAAATTTCTGTCGATGGGCCTGTTCGCAACCTTGTAATAGTTTTATATAATGATATCTTCTGAGGACAACTAGCAACTTAAATAAGTTAATAAAATAACATTGGCTTCTGACTTCATTTTTTTTTGTATAATAAAATAATAAAGTACAAACTCCGTGATTTCTGAGTGATGTTATTTAATTTGCAAATTTACTTTTTAGCAGAATTAATTTTATTTTAAATTGAATGATTGCGACTGTTTTTTGTTGATAGATCTGTTCTTTGTTTTCAATATTTTATAAGAGATATCACACAAACAGCTAAGCTTCATTCATGCATCTTTGTCGTTCTTCCCTGGTTTTACGTTAAACCAACAGTATAATAATATAAATCAGGTATCTATTACACTGGTAAACTGTGAATTCATTGCCAGTGATATTTGAATCATTTTATACAAAGTCAACGATGCTGATTTAGAATATGTAAGTGCTTTTGCTAGATTGGCTCTATTTTACGAGATAATTAAAATTAATTAAATAATGTATGCACCGTGTTTGGAATTTGTCAAGGATTGCATGAAATATAATAGTATGCTAACAAATAGTAGTGAAACTGTTAATAGTCATGCAGAAATTTGTTCAAAAATATGTGTAATAAAGTTATATAAGAAAACATTTTCATTTGAAGAACTAATTATGTCTAATTAATTAATTAATTAATATGTTAATTGTCTATGGTAATGCATTAGCAAATCGCTGTTTGCTCGACTTCATTTTGTATGTGTCGTTGGTGCAATTGCGCTGGAGGCTCCTACAGTAGTCAGCCATCATATGTATTTCCCATCTTCGTTGATATCTCTCCTCCATCACCCTGATATCCTGATGGAACCTCTCGCCTTGTTCCTCAATGAAGTCCCCAAGGTTACCTGGACATTTTTCTAAATGACTGTGCAGGTAATGTATCTTGATGCTCATATTTGTTCCACTGTTTCTGAAGTTAGCTAGCATATCTTGCACCAGTTCTTCGTAATTCTCTGCTCTATTATTACCTAAGAAGTTCCTGACAACTGAAACAAAACTGTTCCATGAAGAAGCTTCAAGGTGATTTCGATCGTTGATGAGTTTCCGAATCTGAGGACCGTCTAAAATCCAAGCTTACAGCTTCTCCATGCTCAATCCGGGGAATGATCTGTAAATATACTTGAAGCAATTGCCAGATTTGTCCAAAACCTTAACAAATTGTTTCATTAAACCTAATTTAATATGAAGCTGTGAGAGAATGATCTTATTTTTGTCAACCAGCGGCTTGTTGATGATATTTTCTTTACCTACAGTCATGGTTTCCTTTGCAAGCCATGCCACTCTTGTCCAATGATCTTGCCTTGCCCTGCTATCTCAAAGGCACATGAAGCATGAGTATTTTGTGTATCCTGACTGCTACCCAAGCAAAAAGTTTACCATTTTTAGATCAACACAAATTTACCACTGATGCTCATAATAACGGAATTTCTGCAATACTGTTTTGATATTCTCTTCTTTAAGTGTTGTTGAGTGAGCAATAGGAAGAGATGGATAACGGTTACCATTGTGTAACAGAACGCATTTCAAGCTTCCGATGGAACTGTCTATAAAAAGACGCCAGTCTTCGGAATGGTATTCTTGTAGTCCCATTTGGAGCAGAAGTCCAGGGATGCCATTACAGTAAACAAGATCTTCCTCTTGGCTGAAATATGGAAGAAAAAACTCTTCTCTTTTCAGATAAAATTTTATTTTAACTTCTGGTTTGAGAAATTTTCTTTCATTAAGCCTGGACGCTAAAAGCTCAGATGCTTGCTTGGACAGATTTAGGTCTCGTATTAGGTCATTGAATTCTTCTTGGCTGACTGGTTGAGGTGTTGAAGAACTTCCTTCATAATCGCTTCCACTGTTTTCACCTGCCAAAAACTCCAGATCTTGCCGCTCTAATAATCATGTATTGTCCAGAGATGTAACAGAATACATTCTGATTATTTTTGCAGCATCTTCGTGATGAACATGATGTCTTTAGAAAGCAGAGATAAAATAGAAAAAAAAAAACAAGTTATAACTTGGTATAGTTTAATTAAACAACAGACACCAAGCCTATTGCATTTGTTTTACACAAAGGGTTCAATCATATTTTCAAGGGTGTCCAATATCTCAGAAACTAGAGCCAATTCAGCAAAAGCAGTGGCAGTTTTGAAATCAGCACCCATGAATTGCTATAAATTCATTCAAACATTCTTGACAATTCACAAAATTTTTTTTTGTTGGGCTGTGTTATGTAACAATTGTGTAGCAGAACTATTGGCCAATATATTTATAACAGGAATCAGAAATTGCTCAGCCTCAATAAATTTTTATCATTAAAACTCTTTACTATTTAAATTATTTTTAACAAAACTGCAAATTATATATTTCTAATAAATAGCTAAAAAATCGGTACTAAAATGCACCATTCCAGATATGGAACTGCAAAAAATTTCTTGGTGAAGGGACTTACTGAGATCCCCTCCCCAAACCCCTTATCTCCGTTCGCAAGCTTTCGACGCTTCGCGCCTACATTTTCGCCCCCCCCCCGAACTTTCTTTTACCCCACTAGGGGCGGATTTAGGGGGAGGGGCCGGGGGGCCCATGCCCCCCCGTTATCGCAAGTTTAGGTAATACATCATTTAATTATCGAAATATTTTTGTTCTAAGACCAATTTTCAACAATGAAAACAGTTTTGCCCCCCCCCCCCGGGTCAATGTTTTGCCCCCCTTCCGTCAAAGTTGTCTACATGCGCCCAGATCATTTCTTCGGCACCCCCCCCCCGCCCCCGAAAAAAATTTCTTCGCCCCCCCCCCCCCGAAAATGTCTTCGGCCCCCCCCCAATCCAATATTCCTGGCTACGGGCCTGTTGACAAAGAAGAATTGATGTCATATTTTATTCAGCCGGGTGAGGAAAAAGTACTGCAGTTATTTTATTCATTCTATAATATATCTAATAATAAGTATTCACTACGTCTTCCTCATCACTTCCTTTTGGATTTAACGTCCTTGGTATGATCCAAAGAATATTTCCGGTCATGGTTCAAGTTAGCCTACTTCTTTATGTCACGTGATACACTATGGTCCATGGTGGGTATGATAGAAGCGTGCCATGGAAACCGTTTAGCTAATAATGTTTAGGATTCAATAGATTTTATCTCATCTTTACAAGGACTTCACACGCACACACACACAATTACACATACACACACCAACACACACACACACACATATATATATACATACACGCGCACGTACATACACGCACAAACATACAAAAACACATCTACACACACATACACACAAAACACACATCAATACACACACACATATACTCACACACATACACAGAAACACACACACACACACACACATACACTAACTATATCTGATTAGGCTGAATACATATTGCATATTGTTAAATTATAAACAAATTAATATCAATACAGAAATACTTTTAGAGATGGACAGTTACAAATACAGCTGATTGATTGATGTCAATACATAAATACTTTTAGAGATGGACAGTTACAGATATAGTTGATTGATTGATGTCAATATTGATGTTACTTTTATTATTGTTTATTTATTATTTAAGTTTAGTCACAGTGGAGGTCAATGAATTCATATTTCAATAGTACAGTTTTTTTTTTATTTATACAGGTAATTTGTAAAATTATATATGAGATTTTTCTCTGGATATTTTATATACCTAGAACCAATTATAACATTTTTCATATAAAATTCATTATCTAAAAATCTGTCATTTGCGTTAACCCACATTTTGGTTTATCTGTGAGTGTAAGGATGTTCTTATAATTCCTTTTCACCACCCAATGTGACCCGCCGCTGTAGGGAGACAAACCAAATACTTGAGAAGTTCGTTGACTTAGAAATTTGTTTACTTATTTTTAAGCCGTTAAACTGACTGATAATAGTCGAAGCTGTCCTAGGGGCTATTGAATGTCTGGTTATATCCCTGATGGTCCAAGCTGTCATAGGGGCTATTGAATGTCTGGTTATATCCCTGATGGTCCAAGCTATGATGGTCCAGATATGAGGATGAAATGACGATAGAGGCCCCACGTGATGAACATGAAATATCCCGAGTTTCTCAGCCGTGATCTAATCCGGGACCAATAGGTCGATAGTGAATCAACAACTTCCAGCTCTACCCGCGAGGTTGTTTTTTTTATATTTATTGAACGAATTCAAATGTTTTGAGTTGAAGTTGAGCAGAGATTGTCTAAGTTACAATTAACTCTAGAATTCTGGTTAACTACAACTGTTATTTATTTAAACTATTGAAATATCATATTTTAGTACTACACTATTGTGAAACAAATATTACATATATTTAGACAGTATATATATATATATATATATATATATATATATATATATACTATGTAATTGTAATAGTCAAACTCTGATGACAATCGAATTAAATATTTATAACTCAATTAAACAAATTTAAAGTACCTTTTGACATATATGACCATTGTGTCAGATGAAGTGTATAATTGAAATGTTTCTATAGTCATGACATATAGGACCATTGGGTCAGATGAAGTGAATAATTAAAATGTTTCTATAGTCATGACCTATAGGACCATTGGGTCAGATGAAGTGTATAATTGAAATGTTTCTATAGTCATGACATATAGGACCATTGTGTCAGATGAAGTGTATAATTGAAATGTTTCTATAGTCATGGCCTATAGGACCGTTGGGTCAGATGAAGTTTATGATTGAAATGTTTCTATAGTCATGACATATGGGACCATTGGGTCAGATGAAGTGTATAATTGATATGTTTCTATAGTCATGACATATGGGACCATTGGGTCAGATGAAGTGTATAATTGATATGTTTCTATAGTCATGACATATAGGACCATTGGGTCAGACGAAGTGTATAATTGAAATGTTTCTATAGTCATGACATATAGGACCATTGGGTCAGATAAAGTGTATAATTGAAATGTTTCTATAGTCATGACATATGGGACCATTGGGTCAGATGAAGTGTATAATTGAAATGTTTCTATAGTCATGACATATAGGACCATTGGGTCAGATGAAGTGTATAATTGAAATGTTTCTATAGTCATGACATATAGGACCATTGAGTCAGATGAAGTGTATAATTGAAATGTTTCTATAGTCATGACATATGGGACCATTGGGTCAGATGAAGTGTATGATTGAAATGTTTCTATAGTCATGACATATAGGACCATTGGGTCAGATGAAGTGTATAATTGAAATGTTTCTAAAGTCATGACATATAGGACCATTGGGTCAGATGAAGTGTATAATTGAAATGTTTCTATAGTTATGACATATGGGACCATTGGGTCAGATGAAGTGTATCATTGAAATGTTTCTATAGTCATGGCATATAGGACCGTTGGGTCAGATGAAGTGTATGATTAAAATGTTTCTATAGTCATGACATATGGGACCATTGGGTCAGATGAAGTGTATGATTGAAATGTTTCTATAGTCATGACATATGGGACCATTGGGTCAGATGAAGTGTATGATTGAAATGTTTCTATAGTCATGACATATGGGACCATTGGGTCAGATGAACTGTATAATTAAATTGTTTCTATAGTCATGACCTATAGGATCATTGGGTCAGATGAAGTGTATCATTGAAATGTTTCTATAGTCATGACCTATAGGACCATTGGGTCAGATGAAGTGTATGATTGAAATGTTTCTATAGTCATGACATATGGGGCCATTGGGTCAGATGAAGTGTATAATTGAAATGTTTCTATAGTCATGACATATAGGACCATTGGGTCAGATGAAGTGTATAATTGAAATGTTTCTATAGTCATGACCTATATGACCATTGGGTCAGAAGAAGTGTATAATTGAAATGTTTCTATAGTCATGACCTATAGGACCATTGGGTCAGATGAAGTGTATAATTGAAATGTTTCTATAGTCATGACATATGGGACCATTGGGTCAGATGAAGTGTATGATTGAAATGTTTCTATAGTCATGACATATGGGACCATTGGGTCAGATGAAGTGTATAATTGAAATGTTTCTAAAGTCATGGCCTATAGGACCATTGGGTCAGATGAAGTGTATCATTGAAATGTTTCTATAGTCATGGCATATAGGACCGTTGGGTCAGAGGAAGTGTATGATTGAAATGTTTCTATAGTCATGACATATGGGACCATTGGGTCAGATGAAGTGTATAATTGAAATGTTTCTATAGTCATTACATATAGGACCATTGGGTCAGATGAAGTGTATGATTGAAATGTTTCTATAGTCATGACATATGGGACCATTGGGTCAGATGAAGTGTATAATTGAAATGTTTCTATAGTCATGACCTATGGGACCATTGGGTCAGATGAAGTGTATGATTGAAATGTTTCTATAGTCATGACCTATGGGACCATTGGGTCAGATGAAGTGTATGATTGAAATGTTTCTATAGTCATGACCTATGGGACCATTGGGTCAGATGAAGTGTATGATTGAAATGTTTCTATAGTCATGACCTATGGGACCATTGGGTCAGATGAAGTGTATGATTGAAATGTTTCTATAGTCATGACCTATGGGACCATTGGGTCAGATGAAGTGAATAATTGAAATGTTTCTATAGTCATGACCTATGGGACCATTGGGTCAGATGAAGTGTATGATTGAAATGTTTCTATAGTCATGACCTATGGGACCATTGGGTCAGATGAAGTGTATGATTGAAATGTTTCTATAGTCATGACCTATGGGACCATTGGGTCAGATGAAGTGTATGATTGAAATGTTTCTATAGTCATGACCTATGGGACCATTGGGTCAGATGAAGTGTATGATTGAAATGTTTCTATAGTCATGACCTATGGGACCATTGGGTCAGATGAAGTGAATAATTGAAATGTTTCTATAGTCATGACCTATAGGACCTTTGGGTCAGATGAAGTGAATAATTGAAATGTTTCTATAGTCGTGACCTATAGGACCATTGGGTCAGATGAAGTGTATAATTGAAATGTTTCTATAGTCGTGACCTATGGGACCATTGGGTCAGATGAAGTGTATGATTGAAATGTTTCTATAGTCATGACATATAGGACCATTGGGTCAGATGAAGTGTATAATTGAAATGTTTCTATAGTCATGACATATGGGACCGTTGGGTCAGATGAAGTGTATGATTGAAATGTTTCTATAGTCATGACATATGGGACCATTGGGTCAGATGAAGTGTATGATTGAAATGTTTCTATAGTCATGACATATGGGATCATTGGGTCAGATGAAGTGTATAATTGAAATGTTTCTATAGTCATGACATATGGGACCATTGGGTCAGATGAAGTGTATAATTGAAATGTTTCTATAGTCATGACATATAGGACCATTGGGTCAGATGAAGTGTATGATTGAAATGTTTCTATAGTCATGACATATAGGACCATTGGGTCAGATGAAGTGTATAATTGAAATGTTTCTATAGTCATGACATATAGGACCATTGGGTCAGATGAATTGTATAATTGAAATGTTTCTATAGTCATGACATATAGGACCATTGGGTCAGATGAAGTGTATAATTGAAATGTTTCTATAGTCATGACAAATAGGACAATTGGGTCAGATGAAGTGTTTAATTAAATTGTTTCTATAGTCATGACCTATAGGACCATTGGGTCAGATGAAGTGTATAATTGAAATGTTTCTATAGTCATGACATATAGGACCATTGGGTCAGATGAAGTGTTTAATTGAAATGTTTCTATAGTCATGGCATATAGGACCATTGGGTCAGATGAAGTGTATGATTGAAATGTTTCTATAGTCATGACATATGGGACCATTGGGTCAGATGAAGTGTATAATTGAAATGTTTCTATAGTCGTGACATATAGGACCATTGGGTCAGATGAAGTGTATGATTGAAATGTTTCTATAGTCATGACCTATGGGACCATTGGGTCAGATAAGTGTATGATTGAAATGTTTCTATAGTCATGACCTATGGGACCATTGGGTCAGATGAAGTGTATGATTGAAATGTTTCTATAGTCATGACCTATGGGACCATTGGGTCAGATGAAGTGAATAATTGAAATGTTTCTATAGTCATGACCTATAGGACCTTTGGGTCAGATGAAGTGAATAATTGAAATGTTTCTATAGTCGTGACCTATAGGACCATTGGGTCAGATGAAGTGTATAATTGAAATGTTTCTATAGTCGTGACCTATGGGACCATTGGGTCAGATGAAGTGTATGATTGAAATGTTTCTATAGTCATGACATATGGGACCATTGGGTCAGATGAAGTGTATAATTGAAATGTTTCTATAGTCATGACATATGGGACCGTTGGGTCAGATGAAGTGTATGATTGAAATGTTTCTATAGTCATGACATATGGGACCATTGGGTCAGATGAAGTGTATGATTGAAATGTTTCTATAGTCATGACATATGGGATCATTGGGTCAGATGAAGTGTATAATTGAAATGTTTCTATAGTCATGACATATGGGACCATTGGGTCAGATGAAGTGTATAATTGAAATGTTTCTATAGTCATGACATATAGGACCATTGGGTCAGATGAAGTGTATGATTGAAATGTTTCTATAGTCATGACATATAGGACCATTGGGTCAGATGAAGTGTATAATTGAAATGTTTCTATAGTCATGACATATACGACCATTGGGTCAGATGAATTGTATAATTGAAATGTTTCTATAGTCATGACATATAGGACCATTGGGTCAGATGAAGTGTATAATTGAAATGTTTCTATAGTAAGACATATAGGACCATTGGGTCAGATGAAGTGTTTAATTAAATTGTTTCTATAGTCATGACCTATAGGACCATTGGGTCAGATGAAGTGTATAATTGAAATGTTTCTATAGTCATGACCTATAGGACCATTGGGTCAGATGAAGTGTATAATTGAAATGTTTCTATAGTCATGACATATAGGACCATTGGGTCAGATGAAGTGTTTAATTGAAATGTTTCTATAGTCATGGCATATAGGACCATTGGGTCAGATGAAGTGTATGATTGAAATGTTTCTATAGTCATGACATATGGGACCATTGGGTCAGATGAAGTGTATAATTGAAATGTTTCTATAGTCGTGACATATAGGACCATTGGGTCAGATGAAGTGTATGATTGAAATGTTTCTATAGTCATGACATATGGGACCATTGGGTCAGATGAAGTGTATAATTGAAATGTTTCTATAGTCATGACATATGGGACCATTGGTTCAGATGAAGTGTGTATGATTGAAATGTTTCTATAGTCATGACATATGGGACCATTGGTTCAGATGAAGTGTGTATGATTGAAATGTTTCTATAGTCATGACATATGGGACCATTGGTTCAGATGAAGTGTATGATTGAAATGTTTCTATAGTCATGACATATGGGACCATTGGTTCAGATGAAGTGTATAATTGAAATGTTTCTATAGTCATGACATATAGGACCATTGTGTCAGATGAAGTGTATAATTGAAATGTTTCTATAGTCATGACCTATAGGACCATTGGGTCAGATGAAGTGTATAATTGAAATGTTTCTATAGTCATGACCTATAGGACCATTGTGTCAGATGAAGTGTATGATTGAAATGTTTCTATAGTCATGACCTATAGGACCATTGGGTCAGATGAAGTGTATGATTGAAATGTTTCTATAGTCATGACCTATAGGATCATTGGGTCAGATGAAGTGTATAATTGAAATGTTTCTATAGTCATGACCTATAGGATCATTGGGTCAGATGAAGTGTATAATTGAAATGTTTCTATAGTCATGACATATAGGACCATTGTGTCAGATGATGTGTATAATTGAAATGTTTCTATAGTCATGACATATAGGACCATTGTGTCAGATGATGTGTATAATTGAAATGTTTCTATAGTCATGACATATAGGACCATTGTGTCAGATGAAGTGTATAATTGAAATGTTTCTATAGTCATGACATATAGGACCATTGGGTCAGATGAAGTGTATAATTGAAATGTTTCTATAGTCATGGCATATAGGACCATTGGGTCAGATGAAGTGTATAATTGAAATGTTTCTATAGTCATGACATATAGGACCATTGGGTCAGATGAAGTGTATAATTGAAATGTTTCTATAGTCATGACATATAGGACCATTGGGTCAGATGATTTGTATAATTGAAATGTTTCTATAGTCATGACATATAGGACCATTGTGTCAGATGAAGTGTATAATTGAAATGTTTCTATAGTCATGACATATAGAACCATTGGGTCAGATGAAGTGTATGATTGAAATGTTTCTATAGTCATGACATATAGGACCATTGGTACAGATGAAGTGTATGATTGAAATGTTTCTATATTAATGACATATTTGAAATGTTTCTATAGTCATGACATATGGGACCATTGGTTCAGATGAAGTGTATGATTGAAATGTTTCTATAGTCATGACATATGTGACCATTGGGTCAGATGAAGTGTATGAAGTGTATAATTGAAATGTTTCTATAGTCATGACCTATAGCACCATTGGGTCAGATGAAGTGTATAATTGAAATGTTTCTATAGTCATGACCTATAGCACCATTGGGTCAGATGAAGTGTATGATTGAAATGTTTCTATAGTCATGACCTATAGCACCATTGGGTCAGATGAAGTGTATGATTGAAATGTTTCTATAGTCATGACATATGGGGCCATTGGGTCAGATGAAGTGTATAATTGAAATGTTTCTATAGTCAGGACATATAGGACCATTGGGTCAGATGAAGTGTATAATTGAAATGTTTCTATAGTCATGACATATAGGACCATTGGGTCAGATGAAGTGTATAATTGAAATGTTTCTATAGTCATGACATATAGGACCATTGGGTCAGATGAAGTGTATAATTGAAATGTCATGACTATAGAAACATATCAATTATACACTTCATCTGACCCAATGGTCCCATATGTCATGACTATTTTAATTCATGTCATGACATTTTAATTATACACTTCGTCTGACACAATGGTCCTATATGTCATGACTATAGAAACAATTTAATTATACACTTCATCTGACCCAATGGTCCTATAGGTCATGACTATAGAAACATTTCAATTATACACTTCATCTGACCCAATGGTCCTATAGGTCATGACTATAGAAACATTTCAATTATACACTTCATCTGACCCAATGATCCTTTAGGTCATGACTATAGAAACATTTCAATCATACACTTCATCTGACCCAATGGTCCTATATGTCATGACTATAGAAACAATTTAATTATACACTTCATCTGACCCAATGGTCCTATAGGTCATGACTATCGTTTACACTTAAATTCATCATTTCATCTTTACCTAACAGCGCGATGGTTTAAAAAAAAAATTATCCGTCTTCTGTTACAGTGAAAGAAGTTTTGTCATTTATTTCAAATAATTTGTTGATTGTTTCTAGTGTTTTGAAAATTAAATCAAATGGGATTGTGTGGATGGTACCATGCCCAGCCCTATTTCTGTAGCCACGGCTATTGTATGGGACTGTATGAATGGTACCATGCCCAGTCCTGTTTCTGTAGCCACGGCTTTTGTATGGGATTGTGTGGGTGGCACCTGTCCCAGCCACCTTTTAATTACCCAACAATATCCCGGGAGAAGAAAATTTCCCGGGACCTATCCTGGGAGTCAGCTATCCTGAGAGAGTAGCCTAGGTTCTAACCAATGTAATGCAACACCAATAAAACTTCTTCGTATGGACGGACGTTCAACAATCCGCAGTTGTAAATATAGTATTAATTGAAGCCAACTTATCTTTCAACTGCTTCATACGAAGTCAAAATCTATGTTTCAATTGTTTTGTCAATGTTTGTCGACAGCGAGGCATCATTTATTGCCTGGCAAGTCTATTAATTAACGTTCTGAAACTAGCGGTGTCGATATGATGGAAAGGCGTTATTTCGTTTGTGCTTTGTATATATTAATATAAACATCAATAGATTTTTCTCTAAGAGTTAGACCGGCAAACACTCACGCCTCGCCCCTGATACAACTGTTGCTATAACCAAAATGAAACGAAAGAAAGAGTTTTTAATGTTGACACACGAAAGAAAGAACAACAGAAGATGAAAAATGAAAGCCGACCGATCAAAATTTTGCAATGAAGGTTTGATAATTGCCATGAGGTAACATCAAAGAGTGTCATTTTACAAGATATTTTTTGTATTAATATAACTGTGAGACCGATAAAAAAATACAATTTTCTGTTGTTCACTAAAACATTGAACAAATAAATGATATTAAGAAAGTAAATGAATGAAATAATATAAGAGTAACATTTATAGACATCGACGCGCAAAACAAAAAAAATCAAAAGAAGATTAAAAGTAAATGTATCCTTCAACTCGCCAACCAAGGCGACCGTGGTTAAATTGGTGAGGAGGTGGGTGGTGTTAATATTGGTAGGGTTGATGGCTGCGATTACTAGTAGTGATGAAATTTATCTAGATGTCGAGGTATTAAAATCGTTATTGTTTTTCTGCAAATAGTGGTAATAGAAAAGTATTGGTATCGAGTATCGAAAATTTTTCGCTTAAAATGTATCGGCGATACACAAATCAATACTTGATACAAAAAAGATCGGCGATACAGCAACCAATACTAAAAAAGTATCGCCGATACTGTATTGGCCGATACCGATACTTCGATACTAACAACCCTGCATGGAGCTAATATCAAGACTTAGCAGGATATATTACATGGAGACTATATATTACTAATACCGAGACTTAGCAGGATCTATTGCATGGGGGAGACTATATATAACTAATACCGAGACTTAGCAGTAGTGTTGTTTTCGTTGACGAAAACTAAAACTAAAACCTTCGTTGACGAAAATGTTGACTTTTCGTCAATGAGAACTATAACTAAAACTAAAATTAGCAGCAAGACTAAAACTAGACGAAAACTGAAATTATTACAGAAAAAACGAAATAAAAACTGAAAAAAATATACTGTTGCTTTCGTTCACGAAAACTAAAACTAAAACCTTCGTTAACGAAAATGTTGACTTTTTGTCAACGAGAACTAAAACTAAAACTAAAATTAGAAGCAAGACTAAAACTAGACGAAAACTAAAATTATTACAGAAAAAACGAAATAAAAACTGAAACTAAAATATGACCTGGGACTAAAACAACACTACTTAGCAGGATCTATTACATGGGGGAGACTTTATATAACTAATACCAAGACTTAGCAGGATCTATTACATGGAGATTAAAAGGAACTAATACCAAGACTTAAAAAGATCTACTACATGGGGAATACATGGAACTATAGAGATTTAGCAGGATTTATTACATGGAGACTACATGGAACTAATACCGAGATTTAGCAGGATCTATTACATTGAGAATACATGGAACTAATACCGAGATTTAGCAGGATCTATTACATGTAGACTAAATGGAACTAATAATAAGTAATTTATTACATGAAACGTTTGGTTTAAAATACACACTAATAGAATTAAGTTGACCCATGTGGATAGGGCAAGGGAATTCCCCTGATTGAACTGGCTTGACTAAGCTTTGTTTACAAAAAGTCACCTGGTATTACGCACAGTAGACCAGTCAAAGGGACTGTTTACTAAGCTAGATACTTTCCCTTGACTGACACAGCTTACCTAAGGTTAAATTTGTGTGTAAAAATAGTAATAGCCACATAACACATGTATTCTATGCTAGGTAATTCCCTTCATTGAGAAGACTGGCCAATGCTCTGTTTACATATTACACCAGGTGACACATGTCACTAAGTTTACGACTACTAAGGTAGTTGCTTCCCCTGAGACGAGTAACCAATACTTCGTTTATATATTAGAGCATTGAACTAAACTGTCGCACTATGAGCCGCCCCAATCATCCGTACTTACCCAGACGTGCCCGTAACTGTTTATTGTCATCACATTTTCCCATAAGTTTTGAGACAGCATCATTTAAATATACAAATTGGGAGAGTTAATATCAAGTTAAACAAGTGAGTTATTGCTCGGGAACACGTTAAACGAAAACTCCATCCATTCACAGACAACACACAATGAGTAAGGCAAAGTTCCACGTTTCAAATGACATTATATGATACAAAAATGCATGAAAAAAAATTGCCTGAATAGAATATCAGAGTATTCAGCCGTCTGACGAAAAATTGATTTATATCTGATTATATGTGTGGAATAGGCCATTCCATGTTGGTAAACTCATATCTCTTCTGATTATATGTGTGGAATAGGCCATCCCATGTTGGTAAACTCATGTCTCTTCTGATTATATGTGTGGAATAAGCCATCCCATGTTGGTAAACTCATATCTCTTCTGATTATATGTGTGGAATAGGCCATTCCATGATGCTTAACTCATGTCTCTTCTGATTATATGTGTGGAATTAGCCATTCCATGTTGCTAAACTCATATCTCTTCTGATTATATGTGTGGAATAGGCCATTCTATGTTGCTAAACTCATATCTCTTCTGATTATATGTGTGGAATAAGCCATTCCACGATGCTAAACTCATATCTCTTCTGATTATATGTGTGGAATAGGCCATTCCATGTTGTTAAACTCATATCTCTTCTGATTATATGTGCGGAATAGGCCAACCCATGTTGCTAAACTCATATCTCTTCTGATTATATGTGTGGAATAGGCCATCCCATGTTGCTAAACTCATATCTCTTCTGATTGGCCCTTCTGCCCCCTTTCTAACTCATTTCCATAATTAAGACTTTTTTTTCAGCCTAGTGATTGGTGCAGCAAAATATCAATTCTAAGGTTAGCATCCCTTTGTTACCTACAAATGAGTTTAGTGTTACATACGGTTAAGATCACTGACTTGTATCAACTTGATATAAAGAACGTTCGTTGCCCAGCTTTGGCTAAAGAGACAGTAGTTCTCCCCCCTTGACACCTGAGACAAAAGGCTAATTTCTTTTGGATCTAACTTTTATACCTGGGTCACTGGAAATTTTATTGAACCTGACTTGTACTGTTAAATTTACTTTACCAAAACAAAGATCTAACCCTGAACTTTTAATTTAACAAAATATATAAATGTGACCCTGGCCTTATGAACATTTAAACTTGACTAACTAACTGAAATTTACCAACTTATCAGTGATTCTTAAGTTGTAGAGATACATATTTAAAGCTATATTTATAATACTATTAAATAATATTAATAAAAAAATGTGTGGTTTAAAAATGAACATTTAAAAAGTTTTTATTTTTTTTTCAACATTTAATCTCTAACTCTGGACGTCATGTCAAACTAGCCCATATCTACCACAAACTATATACAAATATTGATTTGTAGTATTGGTCGGAACTCTTCCATTACTAAATCGATAATCCTTTCTTTTGGTTTCAAGTTACAAGTAGTGTTTTTTCAATAGCTCCATAGTGTTTACTTATAAACTAGGGCTAGTCTCCAACATATGTCTCATGTAGTGCTTCCATGGCTATTGAAGTCTCGGATACTGTGGGTTGGACAACACCATGCATTACGTTTGATTAGTGGTTTATAGGTTATAACAGATACATTTCTTATACTTATTTGGACATTAACCCTCTAATTTCTAAACAAATCAATTTGATCATCTGTGACCAATAAGTTTAAGTCTGTATTAGATTGAAAAATTTGAATTCATTGCAATATATTAACATGTGATTATTGAATAAAGAATAAAGTAAAATTTGTTGCATAAAGTCAATCTTCAAGTGTGATGTGTTTTTTTTTTTCCTTCATAGATAAATTTCTAATTCTCAGATATTGAGGTGTAGTCATACAAACATAATGTATTGATCACTAAATATATTGATCACATAATGTACTAATCACATAATCTATCGCATAATGAATTTATCATATAATGTATTGATCAGTACTCAGTAAACAGTCATTTAAATTTGATGGTTTCCCAGATGAAATTTGCTCGAGCCGTAATAGTGTAAATTATTGTATGTAGTAATTGTATTCTTTATCTTAGGAAATACTTTAATAACTATTACAGTTACATATACATTTGTTCGAGTGGACATTATAGCTGTTTACAGAACCATGTGGATAGGGCTAGGGAAACCCCCTGATAAAAGTATTGACCAAGCTTTGTTTACAAAAATTCACCTGGTAGTACAGGCAGTAGACCAATCAACGCTATTGTTTACTAAGCTAGGTACTTCCCCTGACAAAGACCTGTATCGAATGTTTACATATTTCACCCGTGGACAAAGGTCAGTTCGGTCAAATTAACTAAGCTAGGTGCTTCCCCCGAGTCAGAAGCCAATGCGTTGCTTACATATTTTACTAGTGGACTTACAGTAAACTCAATTGTTTACCACTATGTTTACTATACTGGAACATTTACCTAATGAAATCACCAGAGATTGACTTGTTTACGTATTTAACTTAAAGTCTTTGAAGTATGTGGGGCAGTTAATATGAATTTAACTTTAGTATGGATACACTCCATACTGCAACGTTTGTTATGGCAGCCTTCTTTCATCCCCACCAAAGCCTGACAAAAAATGTCACTTAGTCCACACCGTATGTGTGTGTGACATCCCGGTAAGGATGAGATGAAATCTCTTAAATCCTAAAAACAACTAATGGAATGACTTTATGGTGCCCTTCTTTCATCCCCACAATCCCCTATAGTGCAATGACCATGGAGGCACTTCGGGAGATTATAAAAGGGACTAAAGCAATGACCTGAAATATCCATCGGTCCTCACCGGAGATCGAACCAGATACCCTCAGATCGAAGTTGAGTGCTTTAACGCACAGCCATCCGTCCCCGCTAATAAAACCAACCGTTGCAAATGTATGACCGATGTAGTAGAACTAGGAATATAGTTTTAGGCATCATATTCAAATTATTTCCTAACCACGAGTTATCATGTCCCCCATCTAGCTGCGGAATACTGTTTGTTGAGGCCCCGGAAGCAGAAGAAAATATTGGCCCTTTAAATAAAGAGATGTATATCATAAGGTTTAAAATTGGGCTCTGTGGGGCTCCGAAAAATATTGGGGCTCTAGGCGCGCATCCGTTGCGCCCGTCTTTAAAATGCCCTTGTTGTTATTTTGTACAGTTAACTAGAAGAAATCAATATAATCTATACATTTATTATTGTTGTTTTTGTACATTTAACTAGGGTAAACCAATGTAATCTATACATTTATTATTGTTGTTTTAAAACAACAATTTAAAATACAGAACCAATCTAAGTTTCACGCTGAATATCATAAAAGTGATTTTCTGCCACATTAGTTGATTATAATAGGGCCAAAATGTTCTAGCTGTTTTTTTTTTCTGTTTTGAAATGGCTGTGCTGCGTCTTGCAAAAACTAAGGAAGGAAATCTTTTTCTGCAAAAAAATAAAGAAATTAACTCTTCTCTTTTTGAAGTTAGGGTCCGCAAATATAACACTTTTTTTGGTCTCTATTAAATAAGCATAAGCAATCTAGTATTATATATCTATGGCTAGTTACCTAAAATATTGGACAGCTCAATATACAGTTAGTTACCTTAAACATTGGAGAGCTCAATATATGTGTTAGTTAACTTAGGTATTAGAGAGCTTCGATCTAGCAAGGTAATAACTGACCTAAAACTCAAGTTCAATACAACTGAGATAACTATTTTCTCAGTGATGTAAGTTAAACTTGAATGCTAACTCTCCGATGTATGATGCCAGGAACCATAAGATTAACAGATCCGATGCAGTCATTACATACATTTGTTTACATTAGTCTGCATTTGTGAACTTTGTTTTATTAATTTTTGACACCATCGATAATTGTGACGACGATGACTAAAAGAAAACAACAACAATAACAACCAATTAAATACATTTTGCTTATTACTGAAATAATTGAGTTAGTTGGCAAATATGAAAAAAAAATGTTAGTAAAATATTAAAAATTATGATCTGGCATTTTTAATTCATATACTCAATGCTTTTGTTAGATATTTGTGCGCGACATAGGTAGAGACCTCAAGAAATATTTGGTGGCTCTGAAATTCTTGTTGGTGCCATCATATGCTATTGAAATTAATACCTGGGTATCGCCTTAATCTATGTTTTTAAACGGGACATAGTCGTACTTGTTTCTACTTACAGTCAAATGCTTGAAGGAGATTAACTTTTCTATAAGATGATTTGCATAACAAATAAACCAGTCTAATAAATAATAAGTTGTATCTGACAGCACAAGTAATAAATATATATTTAATTTTCTCATAAAAGATGAACATTATCAATATTGCTTATTATTTCATTAAAACATTTATGGTACATTCCTGTCTACAATAAAACAAAAAAAAAGTTTAAAGAAAAAAAATTCTCATATCTTGACGTCATGTTGTATAGATAGAAAGTATAGTCTTATTATAAAAAATGAGTCTACATAATTGACGCAAAATCACAATAAAGAAAGTAAAACAATGATTAAATTAAAAGTAATAACTCGACTACGTGAGGATAGTGAGGTAGAGAATCAGACTGCCATACAAAATGTCCAATCATTGTCACTAAGTCCACCCAGCCATAGTTAGGGTAGGGAACCCTTTTGGAATACCAGCCAGACAATCCTCCAGTCTGATGCAGCTACATATAGCTAAATTAAGCTTACTCATATGAGCCTATTAATTATGTGAGATTTTTTTTCAAGAAAATCTTCTTCATTTATGTGTCGTTAATGAAAATGTATCTTTTTTCACCATAAAACTTAGAGTTTATCAAAATGTCTGTACAGTAAAAAAAATTGGATTAAAAGAATACATGAATTCTTAAGATATAATTTAAATATAAAAAGCAAAAAAATAATTTTGAAAAAGTCACACGAATTCTAAAGATATAAGGCAAACAACTTTCTAAAATAAAACTTATAAAAAATGTATACTTCACTACAAATCAAATCTTAGCAACAGCTAACAAAATATCTAACTTTACTGTGGATGCTTTTCTTCTCTTTAAACAAAACGCTTCATTGGTTCTCTATATCAGTTTTTTTTTTAATATCTGAAAATAACAATACACGAAGCTGAGTTTATCTTTTGCTCATTTTATTGATAATAGACATTGGATAATAAATAAATAAATTTTTCGTAGCTTAAATGAAAAAAAAGAAGTAAAGTCTTTAAAAACAATTAGTCGTCTCTTGGATTTAACAGAGAATTAAACCTGTACTTTTATTCAATAAATAATTTTAATTTCATTACATTTTTGATGCACTTTAGTTAATTTTTATTCACTCCCCTCTCCACTCCCAAATTTTTGAATTACTTGAAAATCCGCTTTTCAAATATATATTATCTCCAAATTCAGTCAATAGATCTATTTTTTTATTAAGATTTCCCTTTAAAAAAGCAAACATTTATTTCACCCATTACAGGGGTTGTATATTACTTTATGATACAGTAAAACAGCAGTATTTATTACCTCTCTTATTTAAACTTTTATTTTAAAGAATGTATATCTTGTTATTATTATGGTGTTAAGAGTTTTGAAGTACAGAAAGCCCATTTGACAAAAATCTAGATTTTACATTTTATAAATATGTCAAAACTTAAGCTAGAGATCTAAAAAAATAAATGTCTTTTTTAATATAACAGGTAAACATTAAATAAAGTTTCTTACTTCATCTACATCAGTAATTATACCGTCATAATCCTATGTAAAAAAAAATAAATTAGTTCAATTTTTTTAAACTAGATATCAATGAAAATAATTTTTTTAACAAATACAATTCAGTGGTTTAAACAAACGATAAACAGAGAATTATTTAAAAATGAGAAATGAGTAAATGATAACCAAAAAAAGGTAATTTTTCAACATGAATATGTAAATTGTTCACTCATTATATGTATAAGTCTGTTTAGTAAAACTTATTTTTTTTAATGACATGTTTCTTTGAAATAGCTTTTCCCCTGAGACCAGTAACCAATGCTTTGTTTATATATTTGAGCAGTGAACTAAACAGTCACACAATGCACCCCCCCTCCCCACTTTTCCATTAGAAATCCCTATCCAATCTGCTGATATCAGGTTGTATACAAGTAACTTTAACCAAAGCCCATGCTGTTGATATTACTGTCGTATACATAGACTTCTAAATTTTTAGCATTTACTGTTTGAGTGCACATGAAGAATACATGAATAAGATATAGTGCGTTTTGGTGCAAACATGTGCACGAGAGGAGAATTATAGAAAGCATCAATTGGGCATCACTTTGTGTTTTTTGAGGGATAAATAGTGTATTTGATATTATGAGAATGGGATTCTACTTCATGAAGTTATGGATATAATTATAATTGTATGTATATACAACACAGTTACTTTATTCATAGTAATTAGCTATATTTGGACATGCATGTTTAACTCTTAGTTTAAATCTTATACACAAGCTCAGTTGAAAAAGAAAAAAAAAAAGTAAAAACAAGCCAAAGGACATTCTCGTTATTTATTTTAATTTTATCTGAAAATGGATGGGACGAGGGTATTAACTATACATTGAATAGTTGAAATTGTTTTATTGAGACATACAGAAGTTTTGTTTTTACATAAATCTGAATTCTTGGTACTTAATTTACTTTTTATCAAATACTTTTGTCACCAAAATTAATATTACGCTCATAGCTTACTGTATTGGCTCCAACAGCATTAACTGTCCTCTGATTAAACTCTCTAGGGACAGTAGTTTGACATAGCTAGAGGAAAATTAATAAACTTTTGTACACATACAAAATGGCCTCAAATTGAAGACTCCATAATTTTATAAATACAATAATATTTGATATATATGGCTCTGTAGTCGAAATTTATGCCACTGGGCTATTGGCTAAAGTGAATATTATGTAATTTTACTAGTAAAATTACTGCAACATTTAAAGTTAAAAACGCTATGTTATATCAATGAATGTATAATTTCTAATACAAGAATGTGATGGAAGGGCTATATATTTGTCGTTTTCTTTGCTATAAAAAGCCTAAAATCTATCAGTTTGTTCAATATAAACCCATTATTTAAAGTGAATAATAAAACATATTTTATTGTCAAATACATTTTTCTCATTGAGACCTTAAGTAAACACATTAAATGTTTAACAAACGAGTAATGATCTGAAAGTTTTTACTGAACACGCTGTTCATAATTTGACAGTGTTACGAGATATTATATATATATAGTTAAATGCCCTCACAGTTCAAATCACCAAACGCTCAGGCGTAGGCTCAATAAAGAGCATTTAGCAATTATAAACAATAACCAACTACATTGGCCACTGACAGCTTCATCACTCTCTCTGATGTCACGTCAATCCGTGACCACTATCAATAGCAAGTCAACGGGGAGGGCGGGGAGGGAGTTATAACAATATATATATATATATATATATATATATATATATATATATATACATACATATTAGATTGGTAAACCAGCCCATAACTAAACTTAGGTAAAGAAAAACAGGCAAACAATCCTCCAATCATTGGCAATGAAAAGCAAACAGCCGAACTCCCCCCCCCCCAATTCTCCACCAACGAGACCAAAATTTATAACTATTAATTTTCGTTTGTCCCGTTAAAATTATAAAACATTGACCTGGAATAAATAAAAATAAGATTAACAGTTCTAGTTTGCTACTTTTAATATTTTTAATTCTGCTCTTAGAAAAAATGTTTTTATCTTTAGTCAATGATCTATATTTACTACACCCCAAAATTGTTTTCGATATATACAATCTCTTTCCGATATACAACCATGATCTTCGTTCTAAAAAATTCAACTTCGATCTATCTGGCAACACATACTATTTTTTTAAATTTAAATATGTTAATATGCCTGTCAAGGTCTGTACATCCCAGCGATTAATAATATTGTATAGGGCTATAAAACCAAGTTTTTAATGAATGGTTATAAAATTATTAAATTTTACGTTAGGTCTAAACAGATCTTTGGCAGTTCCAATTATATTCATTCACTAAATAAATGAATATAATGCCATGAATAAAAGGCAATTAATGTTTAAGTTTACATATATTTTTTTTAGAATTATTTTATTGTATGTTCAACGAGGTTGCACATTTTGAATAATGTTAAAATAATACTCTAATGACTCATGCAAATCTTTCTTGTACATAATAATTAAGAATACTTTACCTTTTTAAACCGATTCTTTTTTATCTGAAAGGCATATATATATGTGTATATATATATATATATATATATATATATATATATATATATACATAAAATATATATGATTTTATCGCCATTAAAGATACATATAAAATACATATATATATAATCCATCTATATTACATAATATTAATGAGTTGAAAATTGAGTATTTCAAGTTGTAAATATATTGCAGTCGTGAGATTGAAATAATTTTATCGAAAATTAATGCCTAATAATTTTGAAATTAATGTTTAATTACGTAATTTATATCTAACCAGAACTATATACTCTGGTAAAATTAAAAGCGTCACTGAAATTTATTTAGCCGCGTAATATTTATTCATTTGTATCATCAATTTATGAAAAAGAGACAGGCACGTAAATAAATGCTGAGTGCACTTTAAAAAAGAAGAAAAAAATCCTAAGAAGAGCAAATATAAATAGCATTTTGCTCGTATAGCGCAGTTGAAATTTTATGTTTTAAGTAAGTAGGCCTACCAACATACGGCTATTATTTTTTTTAAATTTCATCTAGTTCAGTATAACTATTTTTGCATAGCAGACATATTTAGTCAGGCAATCATCTAAGTCAGGAACGACTTGTTGACCTTTAAGGCCCACTTGAGAAGCGATATCATAGGAGCCTATATATTTTTTTGGAAGATTGTGTTGAAGCAACGATAAATGAATTTTTTAATGAAATTGTGTCGTTTCTATGTGTTAAGGCCACATTTTTTGCGTACACTTTGTGGATCCTCAAAACGACCACGTTCCTTGTACACAAATCTCAATATTTCTCATATATATATATATATATATATATATATATATGTACATACATACATACATACAGTGCTGTGAAGTTCTAAGGGTCAAACTGCAGTAAAACAGCCGGGTCGCAGGCCTATCAGGTACATCAATATCACTTACATGACGATTTATACATATCTATTTATTGTGTATTCTATTGAGTATTCTAAAATTTAAATCATTTTTTAAAATCTACATTCTTATGATAAATAGAATATCTTACATTATCCATAGACTTTTTCATCTCTCTAGCTTTCTGTAAAAACATATGCAAATAATTAAATTAGTTTAAAAGGTTAATTGCTGTCAATTATAACAATATTTATTAACATTTTATAAGACAATTTTACGTAAGAACTAAAAATGTAGATTACATTATCCTTGTATTGTTTTAATATTTTGGAAATTAAAAAAAAGATTTACAGCCAAACAGAAAATTAAAGACAAACGAGAAAAAATAAATAGAAAATAGAATAAAATGTAATTGTCGAATTATCTTGTCTAAACCCTATTTTGTAATAATAATGTTTCTTAATTTCTCTACAAGAGAATTTTCATTTTCTGACTTAGCTCATGGAGTAAATTTAACAAATTGACAAAAACATTTTAAAGAAAGAGGACTTGAAAAATTAAGATTCTAAGCAATTTGACATAAAAACATAATGACAAACAAAATATGAATTTTAAACAGTTTGTATTAAGACAGTAATAACAGGAAAAAAATATGATATTTAAACGTCGTCTTTTGATGTGCTAGTCACTTAAATGCTGAGGTTACAGAAATAATCAAAATATACACTGCCACGATGGGCTTTTTGGGCTAAATGAACTCAATTTTTACATTTACTAGTTAGAGGGTACCAGTTTTTAAAGACTATGGGCAGCTTACTACTGTTGAAATTATTCTAGGTGGAAGCCAAGCTACAAATATGAATAGTTACAATCAGTGCTTTTTTGTAAAAAAAAAAAAATAGGTGCCGGTACTCAATGAGGGATTGCCTATCGTTTAACAACCAATTCGCACCTCGGTGCAAGCTAAATTACAGCTGCAAAGATACTATTTAAAAAAAATTCTATTTTAACAAATTAATAATAAAATAAATTAATAATAAACATTAAAATACAAGAAAAGTAATAGTTTTTTTCCTTAAGTTGAAAAAGGTGCCAGTACGCCATAAAGGCACGTACCGGCACAAAATATCACTGGTTACACCTAACCATTTAAAATGAATAACAATTTTATTTAATTAATGTGATATATAACATTAAGCTATTACACCTATTTAGTCTACAATCGAGTTTATTAAATGGTGACAGTTGAAATGAATTTACCTGCTGTAAATAATACTTATGATTTCAATTTCATTCTAGTTCTTGTAATTCTTTATAATAAAAGGATAGTTAAAGTTTAACTCACTGTCAATTTTTTTTTGTTTACCAACTGATCTGAAAATGTAGCTTAATACATTTGCAGAAAATTTATAGAGAATATAAAAATAAAAAAAAAAAATAAAACACACTAGAAATTAGCTTCAATTTACTAAGTAGCACAGTGACGTTCATTATTTTTAGCATCACAAATAAGCCTCAAAACATCTTACCTCCTCCTCTATCCGATTTTTCACCTGAAATGAATAGAGCATTTTATTACTGGTTTCAAAAAAGACATACAAAATCTAATCCTGTCATTGACATGTAAAACAATAATCAATAATCAGAAATTAAAAAAAAACAACAACTTGAAATTAAAAAAAAATCATGTTTACTTAAAAAACATTTTATACTAGCTGCTAATCATAAGTTAGCAATATAGAAGTTGATTTTTATTATTTGGACAATGATTCTCTTTTTTTTAAATTTATTTTTAAAGTTTATATTAAAACTATATTTTTATAAAAATACACATAAACTCTTAGACAAATAGACACAATCACATTGGGCAACATGAGTTTATACATAATTTTACCATTTACATTTTAATGCATATAAGATATTTTTGCAGGTGAACTGCTGTGGGAAATAGGCGAGCGTATCAAATGCTCACGGATACGGCAGAACTGTAAAGAGTTGGGGATTCTCTCTAATGTGATTTACCCACACAGGCCATAATACAAAAGGTCGCCAAAGCTGCTCTTGTAGCTGAATGTAGCCTTTCGATTTTTAATATTGATTAATATTTTATTTTTACTTAATTTCAATAAATTGACTAGCACAGCGCGGCTGTTTAAATTATTATTAAACTTTAAAATTCGTATATTGGCATTCATTAGCGTCATGCATATACATGCCTGCTATAATTCGTTATGCTTCCAAATAAGGGAAAAAAATAGCGTGCTCTCATAGTGAGTTTCAGACTCACCAGAGTCTATTGCATGAAAAGCCAATCCATTGCAGTAATGTATTTAAATGTTTTAACTCGACTGGCTATACCGTAATACAGTTTCAGAACAATAGCTAGATATAGCCCAAAATATGAGTTTGTTTATTAATGAATGGAGGTAGTAGGGAGGAGGGGGTAATCCCTTTATTAAATCATCATTTTTTTTTAACATATTCTATATCCTCTTCGTCACTCTTATAAAAATGATTGTAAAACTTTCCGTGTCAGTTGCTATTAAAAATTACTCATACTTATTTGATCAATGTGCGAGGAACACATTTTCAGGTTTCCGAATAGGTACATACAGAGGCGTAGCGAGAGGTGGGCAAGGGGGGCAATCAAGCTCCGGGCGCTACTTACAAAGGGGCTCCAAATGTTTTATTATAGCCTACATTTAGTACCATATGGTTTTCAAATATAGGGTTTGGGGTTCAAAGGCTTTAAAAAAGGTATTTGTCCCGGTAGCGGGTTAAACTCGCTACGGCACTGGGTATATACATTTTATCAAGGTGACAGATAGTACTAGAGATATGAAAAAAAATCCTTCAATCATTTTGAGTTTAAATGCATTTTATGACAGCAAGTAAAAGATTACAGCCGGTGAAATGTGAAGCTAAGTATACTATAGAATTTAATACAATTTAAAGAAGCTCTATCTGCATGTTTACTTTTGTATTCTAAATAAAATGTTGTGAACAGCTTACTCTAACAGCACAATGACTGCCAGTCGATGATTTGAGTAATTACATTTATTAGCGGACTTAACCGCATTGTCTGGGTTTACAGTTGTCAAGGTTATACTGCTATACAGAGATAATACTTTGATATTTAGAAATTAAATTAAAAAAAGAATCATCTGAAACGGTAAATGAGAAGGAATCTTAATGACACAATACCACTTGTATGTTATAAGTAATGAATATGCAATTTTTAACATAAAAAAGTTTATTACAAATGATATAACTTACTTGTAGGTAGCGCAATGGATCCTTTGTTTCATCCTTAGAAAATATAGAACAAATTTTAAGTCACCATCTTCAATATTGTTTTTTATTTCTAAATCCAATTAAAATAATTTATATAAAAAAAATCCACAGTAGCAGGTAAAAAATCGACAATTTTTCTCTTTTTTCATACACTTAAATAACATAGTATGCTATTTTTTTTATATTTTGAAATTTACGAATTCTATTTGAAATAGATTAATTCTAAAATCATTAGTGATAGATGTTAGCAATTTTGTAAAGCTTCGATTTTTAATGATACAATGCGCTTTAGATTATTTAATGAATGTGCCATTGTACACTCATTAATATATAACAGTACAATTAACGTTATTTTTTTTATTTACCAATATATTATATCTATATAAATGCAAATGTAAACAAAATTTAAATTCATTGGAAATAAATAAGTAATTAATCATTGTATATCTTTAATAACAATAAGATAAACATATTGGCTTCTCGGGATTTAATACATGTTCTTAGACCATTTCGATCTATTGATTTTAAATATGTTTCTGAAAACATTAACTTTTTAGATAGAGAATTTCCCAATTATTTCGTTTAACTGCCATTTCTTTTAAAAGCTAACAACTTATTGTCAAATATTACTCAATAAATTAATAAAATAAATCTTTCGTAAAAGTTGAGCCAACCATCCATATATAATTATCATTGGTCTCATATTTCTTTCTGCTAAGGCATCTAAAAAGTTTGAATCAAATATTCAAAACTGTGAACATTTTTTCGATAAGTTAAAAAACAAAAAAAAAAGTAATCACAGGTGTAACACTGCATTTTAATCTAAGGTACCTTTTAATTGTACATTTTTTGCGATATGGAAAATGTAAATCAATACTAAAATTATTTAAGCCTTTTTAATACCTAAACTGTAGATTGAAATTTGGAATAACATTTAAAATGTAACATCGAGAATGACAAGTGACAATACGTTTACACTAAAACAAACATTTAGTTCTAGATTTATCTAGTCATTTTAAACTCTTTTTTCATTAGGTAAAATGGTACAAATATTAAACATATCTTACCGGTAATTTTCTCTGTGATTTATTCTGTAATTTTTTCTGCGATTTTTCTTTTGGTATTGCCTAGATTGTATATAATATATATATATATATATATATATATATATATATATATATATATATATGTTACCGTTAAAGTATGAAATCCGTTATTTTATAGAATACTAGTTATTTCATAGAATAACTAGTTAAAGTGTCTAATTAATAACACATTACACACTTTAACGGACACGACCGTTTATTTCATGGAAAAACTAGTATTCTATGAAATAAATGCGTTATGTACTTTAACGGTAACATATATATATATATATATATATAAAACAAATTGTTTAGTTATTAGATTTCTTATTCATGAAATAATTCATCTTGTTTTTTTTTTTGTTTCTAAAACATTTTAACAGCAAAATTTTAAGATTGGTTAAAAAAAAGTTTAAAAGAATTAGGTTTTACAAAAACGTTCTTAAACTTGCACTATTAGGACTATCTTGTTACGCTATTTTTAGGTTAAGTAAAATTAATATGTTAATACACGATAAATTGAAAAAAGCGTAAAAACAAAAAATAAAAAAAAAATTAAATATAACTGATAGATCATTTCCTACAACATTTAAGCTTTTTAGACCGATTTTGCTGGTCAATGATGCCTGATTAAATTTATTGGCTGACTTATTAAACCATATTTTCTCGATTTATAGTTGTCTAAGTTATACTTAGCTATAAGGATATTTACTTTGACATTTTTAATTAAATAAAACACGAAACATATGGAACGACAAATAGAAGAACGTAAGAATTGCACAATAAGCTAAATAATAAAAAAAAAAAAGTTGACAATATTAAATGTTAAACTGCCATTCAAGATAAAATTTATACCACCCTGATTATTTAATGTGAAAGTAATCTTTGGATCTAGTCGCTTTTCGGAATGACTGTATCATCCGACTTATTGGGAAATGAAACCAGTTTTTAGATATATTTTTTTACGTCATTGAAAGATTGTAGTTTTATTTGCATCAGGGATCTTTCAGCTAGTCGAAAATACCCTTCACTTTTTGAATGTATATATTAAGAGCTACAATTGAAGAATGATAGTTTCTTTTAAATAAGTCAAGGGTTGAATTTTAAAAAAAATTGTAAAAAAGCTCAATTAGCAGTTTAATTTCGTATTTCTCATATAGCGTCGTGGACAGTTTACTCTCAAGGCTTGAAGGCTTATAAACTTTGTCAGTTTATGATTGTTCCTATTTAACTTAATAACAACTTAACTTCCATTCGAGTGTAAAAGATGTTTAATTTATTTCATATGAGTTGATGTAGTAAAATTAAAAACATTATTTTAGTCTAAACGTACTATTTAAAATAACATTTTTTACGTTATGAAAAATCTAAATAAATGTTAAGATTATTAATAAAGCTCTTTAAATATCCGAACTGTAGATATATTAATTTTGTAATATTCAAACACAATACAAATTCTAACATCGAAAATGACAAGGGAAAACAAGTTTACAATAAAATAAAAAAAAAATCAATTCTAGATTGTTCTAGTCATTTTACACTTTTTTCCATCAGGTAAATTGGAAAGAAAAGCAACAACACACATCTTACCTCAGCTATAGTAAAATACGCGTCCGTCATACTACCCTAAGAATTTATATCATAACATGAGGTTAAACTAATTGTAATTTTAACCAATTAATGTATGAGGTCTCATTTTTCATTAATATTTGCATAGTACGTGTAGTTTGGGCATTTATTGACTATACCAAACGTAAAAATTATAAAAAATGTGTATAACGCAAATTAAGGGCCCCCAAAGTTTGGTCCTTAAAAAAGGACGCTATGCGTTACATCCCACCTGAACTTGAATATTGTCACATCACAAATCTAGCCTATTATATCTTGACAAACGCTGTATTTTATCATCTCAATGCAAAGAAACAACATAAAAAATATAATTAAAATGCATAAGTCAGAAATACTGTTTTAATATAATTGTCAATATGACGTAAATAGCAAAATAATAGTGTAAATGTAAGTATGTTTCCAGTGTCACTATAAAGTGTATTAGTCAGTCTAGTATCAGTGACAGCTGTTGATGTTTTGCCGCTTCTGACAGCCTGTACCAAGCATTCTGCACACTGGCGTCAATGGCGAAACAGAATCGAGCCCACCAACATTACTTGATGGGGATGTTGATGTAAAATTTTGCGATGTTTTGGTCCATTCTGTCTGTCCCTCCCAAAAATTGATTATAACGGGCAATCATATTTGGAATTGATATTTGAATATGCTTCTTTTCACTGGTTGACCAACGCTTGGCTTTGGCTGCTTGTTCCACACCAAAAGCAGTTTGATAACATTGTAACGACATTGTTATTGTTGCAAAAAACTGCAATCATTCCGGACTCCCTGTCCACACGACTGTCAAAGAATTTTCATGATTCCTTTCTCATCTTATCATTTTCTTTCAATGGACGCTTCTCCATCCTGTTTACTAGAATAATTCCTGTGACTGAATAATTCATGTCCTTCAAATGATCAAGCAGTCGTGGTGTTGTAAACAAAATTATCAATATATGCATGTCTAGCAGGTAGTTTCTTCATCAACTGGACTACCACAGAGCCACCAAGACCAAGATCCGCGTTGAATGAAGTTGTTTTAATTTCTGCATGGCATACAGATTGGACATTTGAGAGATATAGTCAACAACTTCATCGTCGTGGAACATTTCAAATAGAGCTGACGGTGTGTGATCAATACCTGGTGCTGACGGTGTGTGATCAATATCTGATGCTGAAGTGACACTCCATGGAATTTCTTTCTTTCAGGTCAATTTCAACCAATTTCTTGTCGATGGTATAGTTTTCTTCGGATGTGATGACTATGTTGGACCCACTCCATGCAACTGCTATCATCATGACTAGTTGTAGAACGTCTGTGACGTTTTGAGTCGCTGCTGCCCGATTGGATGTTGACTGCTGCCATTCGAGAATGCCTGTCCAAATTATGTACTTCAGCTAATGGAAACACATCATTTTCAGCTTCATCGTCATTATCTTCAGCAATGTCGTTAACGCCTATATGCTTTTTGTCAAAATCGGAAACGAGTAGAGTATCTTCTGCCTGAGCACGTAATTGATTTCCAGAGAGATTATCAATATCACCAATATCATCTTCGAGACCACTTTCTCCATTAGATTTTGTACCATCTTCCGGTGGCAAGATAAAAATAGCTGCACTTTTAAAGTCATCTTCTAGCATGCTAAACACCTCAGCCATCGTGTAAGATCTAGAAAAAGAAAACTTGACACATTACTGCTAAATCACCCAACAGACATTTAGGTGGGGTATAACGCATAGCGTCCTTTTTTAAGGACACTATTTTAATTATATGAAAAACAATATTAGCTAATTCATTGCACAATGACTTGCCAACAGGCATTAGGAAACAATATTTACTATATAATAATTACAAAAATTACATTTAAATACACATAAACTGTTCGTGACATACCTTTTACGTGGAGGCATTCCTAAAATAAAACTTTCCAACAAAATCGAACTTTAACCATAAAATAAAAATACAAAATATCAGCAAATACAACAATATCCGGTTTAGACCATTGCGAAAATAAACAAGGAGTGCACAGATTTATTTGTTTCATACCAATATTCAAGGGTGTTAGGGTAGTACACATTTGTATAGCACGTCCTTAAAAAAGGACGCCATGCGCTAATGGGTTAATAATGATATATATTTATAGGCATATATATATATATAGGCCTATACAAGTAGGTAGATACACCTTAACTATTGTTGTTAAGTTATTGTGTAATTTTTTTTGGTTTCAAATACATTTTAACAACAAAGTTTTAAAACAGTATAGAAAGTTAAAAAGAAATTCGGTTAGTAAAATTATGGTTGACCTATTTGTACTATCTTGTTACGCTATTGATAGATTAAGTAAAAATCAATGTTTAAATACATGATTTAAAATACAGGGTAGACATAAAAGTTTATAAAATGAACTTTAAAGAATAAAGAATAAATTTTAGTTAAGGAGTGTAAAAACGGAAAGAGATTATGATTTTTCAGGTCTTACATGAGATCATATATGCACTCAGCTCTGAATTTAGTTTTCTTAGTCTGGCGCAATATATTTCATAATAGTTATATCCTTAACCGATGTGGTCGTTCGGGGAACGCATGGACACCTCAAATACATATTTCCCAAAGATTTTATCCTGCGCGTTAATTCATTTGTCTGTGTGTCAAGTCCATGGGATGGTTTTTATGATGTCCTTCTTTCACCATAGCCGACCGATAATGCAATGCCAATGGAGGCACCATGGAAGATATATCGGGGACTTGAGCCAAGACCTGATATATTTACTTGGTCCTCACCGGAGATCGAACCGGGTACCTTCAGGTCAACAGTCGAGCGTTTTACCGCACGACCATCCGTAGCCCTGTCGAGTCTTTTCCTCTACGACGGCCTCCTTATACAGTCCATTGGAGAATAGTTTTTGACAGGCTATTATGCCTGACACATGTTAGAACCATGCCATTTTACGTCACTAATCCTGAGGTATTGCGATTGATGATATTCTTTTCCTTACATACACTTGGTTTGCGTTCCAGGTAGAAGATCAGAATAATTTTACTCATGCATTTATTTTCGAATGCCTGTAGCTTGTTTGTCGTGGCTGCAAGAAGTGTCCATGTCTCACACCCATACAGGGCGATTGTTATAACTCTGTAAAGTTTGAGCTTTCTTTGATAGTCTAATGTTTTTGCTTGTCCCAATTTTGTTAAATTTAGCCATAGCCGCCATCGCTGACTCCATCCAGGTATTTCAAACTCTTTACTTTAATATTGTATATAAACTTACACCGCAAGTGATATTCTTAATTTAATGTAAAGAGATTAGGTATACTAAAAAAAGATAAACACTTTTGACAATATAAAGTATCATATAAAAATATAATAGCTTAGGTCATATTAATATTTAAACAGATAGTATTCACTAAATGATTATAAGAACCTGTTCATCTTAAAAAAAAACATATTTTTAATGAAACTTCTGATTAAAAATTGTATCAGTAAAACTTTATTCAATGATGACATATTAACTTTTAGTAAGAATGTAGCGTTCTTGTAAGCATGGCTTACCCTAAAATCATCCGATGGTCCTCTTCCTTCCGTTGCTGAGAGTAAATAATTAAAATATTAGATTTCATTATAGCGAATATTTGATTGAACTGTAATGATTACAAGATTTGACGAATAAAAACTAAGTTTGATTGTCTAAAAAAGTCTTTTTGTTGCTAGATATCAATGTTATAAGTATAATCTTGGTACTTTTTTTATTTAGAAGTTGATTGGTGTTTGTGCGAATTAAAAAACTATCCTCAAATGTTATAACAATAAATAAATATGAATATATTATATTCCATGTTATTTGAAAAAAGAATGTATCTGAGTGCAGAAATGGTAAATCATTCACACTTACATAAACCTCATATAAATCGGTTTACTGCTACACAATTCAATTTAACACAATTAGAAAAGTGCCCGGTCGATATAATGCCATATTATGCAAAAATACTCAAAAAGAAACAGATCCCCAGAAAGCTTTAAAAAACATATTCAACTAGATCCGACTAGCAAGAACATATGGTAGTGAAACATGAACCATCAACTAATTCTGTTTCTCTCGCTATCTGTTTTGCTCGCTCTCTCTCTCTCTCTCTCTCTTCCTTCCCCCTCTCTGTCTTTCTTCTTCTTCTTCTTCTCTCTCTCTCTCTCTCTCTCTCTCTCTCTCTCTCTCTCTCTCTATATATATATATATATATATATATATATATATATATATTCATATACTTCATGGTCGCCAGTAACATAGTTTCACATAACACGCGATTTTCAAGAAAGCCGTTAACCGAGATATAAGAGGGATATGTGTATATTAAATTTACCTCTAAATATCCTTGGTGGACGACTCCTTAATGACTGAATTTCTCCTAAAGAAAGCAGAAAAAAAAAGATATACAAATACAAACAACTTCGCCCATATACTGTTGTAATCACTCAAAAATTATGTTCCTATTATAAAAAATCAAACAGTCTCCTTACATATATAACGATTTTAAACAAAAAACTGGAACCCATCACTACCCATTAAATATTATACAACAGTATGCGGCTATTTAATGAGTTTTTGTTTGGCTTCGAATGAGCCAGTTCTGTTTATTATTTAAATCTTTTTATTTTCGATCTTACCCTATGCAAAGATCTCAATATGTACGTGTGCATTTCATACCCATACAATAGACTATAAGGTTTGCAATTTTCCGTCATAGTAAACAATTCTACAGTAATAATTTTAATGATTATTAATAAGATAAAATTTAAATAGTTTCATTTATTAATAAAAAGGGTTTATTTTATTAGTATATGGTATTAAATAATCTTAAAGGCAATCTAATTATTGACATATGAACAATACCCTGCTTACCATGACTTGGCTCTGGGTACAAATTATTAATCTTTCCATATGAACTTATAAGTCGATTTTCATCTAAATACATTAAAATAAATCATTGAAATTAAGTCAGATAAAAAGTTTTATTATCTACCATTATACATCTGTATAATGAGACATCCACAACAACCGGGACTCTAATATTTGTATTAGCAACAAACTTAAATATTAGGTTTTATCGTATTGCTAAAATGATATATTAACTCTAATTCGCTATAGCAGTGAGTCTCAAACATTTATTATTTGCAATCCAACATAAGTACACAATTATAATTTTGTTTTGATTAGAGTTAAGATATTTTAAAATTAATAAAGCTATTTATCATCATATCCCTAGGTAATAATGACACGACACAATTCCTAATAATAATAAAAATTCACTTAAATGCATGCTATTTACTAATGGGAATTCATAATATATGATCAAAATAAACGTCATCTTTTTTTTATAAAATCCATTAATACACAACTCTCTTAATGTATCTGTTTTAAATCTGGTCCAAAAAACCTGTTGACATCACCTATCACAATATACTGGAAAATCCTGTTCTAACCTTCCGCCAGACTACAGGTGATGGTATTGCGTTTGTTTTCGAAATTTAGGTGGCGAATGACACTATTCAATAATGCATGCTTGACCTTACTAAAACAAAATTAACTAGCACTCGAACATACAATCATAAATCAAAGAGTGGTAACAATGGTTGGGGAAATGTATGTTTTCAGGCTTGTATTTCTAATTAGACGGTTTCACATAACACACGGGAAGGCGTTTACCGTGTTATGGGAGAAACCCTAAATCAAATATTTATATAAATTATATTGAAGTAAAAACAAATCCGAAAGATAATACAGATAGTCTTTTTCATTAATTTTTTTTTGCAGTTTATCAATGAATGTAGTATAATGAAATATTATTCATAGTAAACCTCTATAGCTTAAGTGAACTTCTTAGAGTTTCGATGTACTAATTTTGATATTTCAAAAACACAAAAGATACCATCTGGCGCTAACGCTTTGATTTAGTCAAATAAATTGCTTTAATGGTTGTTTTCATTTTTAGTACACTTTATAAAAAACATATATGCACATAATTAATTTACTTAATACTTTATCAGTGTCCGAAATATGTATTTAGTTTTTGTTCATTAAGTTAATATAAACTAAAAAAGGTAGTAGTGTACCAAATATTGGAACAAAAAACTAAAAAGAAATGTGAATTTTAAAAATATTTTTTTAATGTATATATATATATATATTAAACAATTTCTTTTGCTTTGGTTGGTAAAGTTCATATACAGTATTATAGACAAGTACAATAGACTAAAAATAGCTTAAAAATGTGCACAAAACAAGCAAGTGTTATTTTTGTAACGTCATAATTCATTGGGATCGCCCATTAATTACATGAAAACATTTTATCTCACACAACCCGGTAATATTACGTCCATTTTTCGTACACCACATCCACTTCCACGTCACAAAAACTTCTAAAAACGCACAAATATCCCCCGCCCCTTTAATACAACGATAAATTACAAACTTCTAGCTCCGCCATCTGATTTTAATAATTTAAATGCAATTTGCCTAATATAACAAATCCACAAGTCACCTTCCGTTTATAATGGAGTATAACAAAAACTTGAGCCCATCTCGTTTTCGTCTGTTTTCTAATTTTGTGTTAGTCTCCCATGAGCCTGTTCTGCTTATTTTTTTATTCTTTTTATTTTTGACAGTTGAATAAAATTGCATTTGTACGGTTCTTATGTGTTTTTAATAGGTAACAAAAAATATCAGTAAAGCTATCACCGACCTCATGCTATGTACAATTCATATTCAATGCAGCTGAAAATAATTATTGAGTTCTAATATAGAAAAAGGATTTTTTAAATAAGAATATTGCTTTTAGAGGACTGGTATCCGGACAGGCTTGAGCATACAGGAGAAGTTCAAATGTGCAATCTTTATAACATGGACATAAAGAAAAGTGTATCTATATAATGTAACCATTTATTATATTAACGCAGTGGTGCAGAAATACATTCTGGACCCTGAGTCTAATAGGCTAACGCACTGGATGTAAAGTTCTAAATATGTATGTGTACATATTATACTCCTAAAATTGACAACTAGTCTAGAAATTTCCCATTATAGTAGACGATATTTAAGTAATGAACTAAATGAATTTTTATAAATAAAAAAGATTGGATAGAGTTTCGTCATTTTAAAGGGTTTATTTAAAAAAAAAATATATCTTAGGCAGTTAATTCTTATATATTGATCAAAGGTTTATCCGGCTTTAGATGTATTATAAGGCCATTTCCTTCATGAGGTCGGATAGTCAAAAGTCCATTGTATCTTTACAATAAAGTAATAATGTATATAATAGCCAATTGGGCTCTGCGTTAAATCGAAATTAAATAATTAATACAACAGTATTCCAGTTAAAAATACAATCATGAAAAAAAACCGATCTGCCCGAAACCAAAAAAAATTACTTAGCCTACTGATCAAGCCTATGGGAATATACAACCAGTCAAAGGTTTTGCAGGGTACAGCTTTAGAAATGTACATAGATAAAAAGACAATCATAAAATGTATTACGAAAATTGTTTTTCGAGAATATCAAAATAAATTAATTTGAAAGGTCATATCAGACTTGTCCTTTCCACAATTATCAGTATTTACATTTCATATATTAAAATAAATTTTTATCAGATTAAGATTACTGAAAATGTTCTCATACGACTGGGATAGCTAACATAATTCCCATACTGACACACCTAAGACTTATTCTGTTAACATCAAGAAATGCTCGCTTCCCCCCCCCTGCCAACTACCGCTCAACTCTTTTAAACATGTATTATTTAATGGAAGATACTATTTCTGTAATATTAGTCTTTATATATATAATTACAAAGAAAAATCAATAAGCGTCGAAATGCATTAGAATATAATTAATCGACTACACAAATGTTAAACAATGTCAATTTCATTAATCTATCAATTTTGCTGGAGTCGATAAAAAAAAAATCACACCATTAATGGATAAGAATATCTAAGAGATAGTAAATTTAAACTTTCTTAGTCCATCCGGACAGAAGATGTGTAAAATGCATCTTCTTGTATAAACAATGTATATTTAGTTATTGTGCGGTTAGAACAATGCCCAGCTGTCTTTACTTCCCCAACCAAAATTAGGTACCCACTTAAAGTTGGGTAAAATTGTGGGACTGTCGCATTTAATTCTACAGGTCGAAATTCATGTATCTACACATCCACCCCACTTTATCTTAGAGATTAACAGCTCATATTACACAGGCTTAAAAAATATCTATAGGTTTTGAGATGTAGATATTTAATCTTTTCTGAATGTTTGTGCTTCTGTCATCATCATCGCTGAATATAAATATAGCTCGTTAAATAATTGGTTTTATCATATTATTAATTTTACACAACTTGAATAAAAAAAAAGTAAAAAAAAAATTAAATTCAAACCTTCATCGTCTTTTGCTTCTTTGCGCTTGACAATTAAACTATCTAAAGAAAAGAGTTCAGGTTAAAACATATAAATTCAAATTAATAAAAGTTTATCCGAATTTTCCATTCATTGGGCATCTTTCCAATCCATATATATAAAAACAGCCTGTGAGAAAGTAAGAAATTAAGAAGCCGAATTGTGTGCGCGAGTGCCTCTGTGCTACAAAATGGCATAATGAAGTATTTATTGTTTACTTTTCAAGGCATTTTTATAAAGAATTATTTTTTTAATGCTTCGTTTTAATTTTAACAATATGTAATTAAATTCCTGCTTAAACTAATAATCCTAAGTTATTAGCGTTGACGGATAAAACTTAATTTTCGACGTATGAATTGAAGGTAATTTCTGCACATTAGTTAGGTGGCATATTATATAAGTGGCATAAATTATCACCCATATTGATTGGTAGGTTCGGATGGGTTGTTTGATTGTTTTGGTTAGCCGGTTTGGTTGGTTGGTTTGGTCGGTTGTTTGGTTTGGTTTGGGGGTTAGTGTTGACGGGTAAAACGTCATTCCTGACGTATGAAATGTAGGTCTTTTCTGCACAATAGGTAGATTGCATAGATTAGCACCCATGTCTTTACGTAATGGTGTGTTAGAAATATTTCAAGTGTCACGTTTCAACTTACCAGGCAACATTCCACTTATGTGATTTTATATTACTATAATAACATAGACTAATTGGAACTGTGATTGCCACTTGCATATTGTAAAAGCAAATTCATAGCTAAATAAAATTCACAATTTGAAAACTAACCTCTTTCATTTTGACATTCTCTGAGCTGTTTTCTTAAATTTTCTAAGAAATAAAATCATTTAACAGATATTAGCATATATAATTGGGATTTTTCTATTTATCTTCAGAATCTTTTATTCCATAATTCTAGATACCACTCCATCTTTCAGTCAGTTTTTTTAATATTTTTCTTTTCATATATCTGTCTTTTTGTCTGTCTACTTATATAGAGAAAAAAAAGATAAAAAATGAATAACAACCAAAAACTAAAAATTCTAATAGCTTACCGCATTCGATATTTATTTTCTGTATCTCACTCGTTTTCTGCTTTACAATGGGACGAAATTTATTATCTTCTTGACTGGTCTCTGTATGAATCACAGAATGTTTATTAAACAGAATGTGCATCTCTTTTTATTCTCTATCAATGTGGATATTTTTAAGTAATTTCATTTTTGTAATTTATCATGTCGGGTATAACTACCAAGTTCTAAGTAAGAGTAAAAATACCGAAGTTAACAGTAAAAATGCTCGTGTCAATACTTCAAATTAGTAATTAAAACTCAATAATACTACTTACAAATTAAAAAAAGAGAAGTACACATTTTAATGATTAACTAAGTGAATAAGCATAAAGTTTACTATTCAATAACGTCGTATCATACATTCGTTGTACTACAAACTTGTTGATTTTTTTTTTTTTTAATTTCAAATATATAATCAATTGGCATATCCTTAGTAATAGGTTCCTGCTTCCGAATTCTTGATGAAGAATATCATTGAAACAGTTTATGGTAAAAATTAGTAATGAGATTTCGTATGTTTTCGCAAGCAGAGCTGATATGCATTTATTAGGTTTGACAATGTAGTCTACATTAAGATAAAATGTGACAGTCAAGGCCGGTATAACATGAATACTCTGCATTAGTCATAGTTAACACAGAAGAAACTTTAATCATCAATATAAAAACCTCACCAGCCACCAAAGAGTTATCTGCTTACGTCAAATTGTCCCGCTTTCAATAGTCGATACATAGTGCTCTTTTATAGGGAAATTTCGCATTTCTAGTGCACCACCCTGTTTGACTCACACCATCAAATATTTTACCAAAATGTAGCATACAAAATTTCAAGTCACTCACAATGACAGTTAGCAATGGTGACATTTTGATCATGAAAGTTTTCGTCTTCGATAATGTCATTCTATATCTCTTGATCATAAACAATCTGGTCTAACGAATCATCCTCGAAATTTGTCTATTAAAAAGTGATACACATTAATTAGGGGTAAGGATTATGGTGTGGTAAAACGCTTGCTGAGAACCCATGGAATTTTTAGATCATGGTTAAATTTCTCTTTTTGTATTTTATGGTGCTTGCCAGAGCCGTCCCCAGGCAATCAGGCGCCCTAGGCAGTCATCTATTAGGACGCCCGCCCCTTCTACATGAACAGTAAAGAGTGAGAAATTGAAAACCAGTACAGACACCGAGAGACATATTACAGGGAACACATCAAAATTAAGTTACGATTTTTGCAACAGATGCTTCGGGGCCTAAGATAATTCATATGAAAATTGAGAGCATGAAGAGGAAACTCAAATGAAACCAAATTGTATTTAATAATTTAATATTTTTTGTTAAGAATTTAGTAACTGTTAATGTAATAAAACTAATAAAATTTAGAATTGTAGCATTACAAAATAAGAAGTATATCTATACAGGGCCTACATTATGATATGACAAACAAATCCTAAAGTTCAGTTCATGTAGTCATGCTGTTCTATCATATGACTTAGGTGCATTTGTAGCATAGTAAAAATTAGTCCAACTCCATGTTCTTGGTCACTTTGTGTATTCTTTAGTTTATATTTTATAATTTAACTCGTCTTGCTTTCGCTTCTGCAAATTCTTGAACAACTAATTCGAGATCAATGTTTGCTGCAATTTCTTTTTCAATCGACAAAATTGAAAGACTAACCAAACGATTCTGAGTCATCGTCGTTCTCAGAAAATTTTTTATGATTTTAAGTTTTGAAAGCTGCGTTCTCCTGATGCAACCGTTACTGTAATTGTTAGCAAAATTCTCAATGCAACAGTCAAATTTGAAAACAAATTCATTTAATTCAGTTCTGTAGACATATTGCAGGAGTTGATATGGAGTATTTATTCCTTCTCCTTCCGTCCGATGGGAAATACAGATAAGTTCATCACAGAGTTGTATAGCATCGATATCTTTGTAATTGCCATGTGTTAATACTTTCTCTAAATTTTGACATTTTTTCAGTACATTCTTTTGCAATTCTTTTAAAAGACTATTGATGTTATACAGAAATCCTAAATTAGAATAGTGATCATCCAGCTGATGAAAGCTTTCTGCAACAGACTGTAAATCTGTACCCAAAACCGCAAAGAGCAACTTGATTTTGAAATTTTCCTGTCGATTTATCACAGGTTCACCTGGTGATTCATAATGAAACAAACGCTTCTGTTTCCGAACTCTTATTTCCTTGGTTGCTGGGAAAGTTGTGTTCTCCAAATAAATTTCTTTTGCTAATTCTTTAGCATCAGTAATGGCTTCCAAAACTTTCATCAGAACGCCATCTACCTAAAATTTCTTCAGTTTTCTTGAATTGTTTGACTTCTTCTGCTACACCTTGTAGCATTTTGCTAGTGACATTGACTTCAAAAAGTACTTTGTACCATATTACAACACCAACGAGAAATTTGAAACCCGATATTTTCCCAGCAATCGCTTGAACATCTGCTCGGGTTTTGGTTCCAGTAACGCCTTTGGTCCTGAAAATAATGCATAGTTAACTGGACCATGTTCATACCGCAAAACACGCAAAGCAGCAACTCTGGTTTCCCATCTGTTTTCACTTAGTGGTTTTAATGTGAGTGAGGGCAACTGTTTCAAAAGAACATTCCACATGTGAGTGGATCCAGCAAAATATGCATACACACTTTGAAAAATTCCAAAAAAGTTTACTGCTTCAATGCAGCATTCAGCAGCATCGTTAGCAACTAAATTTAAAGTGTGTGCATTATACGGAACGTAGAATGCGCGAGGATTAATATCAATAATCTTACGCTAAACGCCATTATTTTTTCCACTCATGTTTGCGCCATTATCATATCCCTGTCCTCTTATATTTGAAAGAAATAAACCATGTTTTTTAAGTGTCGTGCTCAAGATCTCAGCCAAACTTGTAACAGTTGTGTTTTGTAACGGAATAAATTCTATGAAATGTTCGCGCACATCTACTCTTCCTTGCTGATTTTCATCTTTCTCTAACTTTGTGACCAGCGTCATCCTCTCAACTTGGCCTGCATCTGGGGTACCATCCAGTATCTAGTATTGTTGAGAAATATTTTGCCTTTTTATCATTAGCAACTATAATGTTTTGAACATGAGTTCCTAGTAAATTCATAAGTTAAACTTTTTGGATATTTTTGCCCAGGTAGTGTACATACTTTAAACTGTCGGATGACTCACTTTCAATCCGTTTAAGTAGCTCTTTCATAACTGGGTCAAAAGTGGCAATGTATTCTACAAACTTAAAAAAATTGCCATTGCTCATATCATATAATTTGTCTGATTTGCCACGAGATGCCAAATTTTGAGAAGCATGAACTATTATCAAACCAAGGAGTCTATTAAGAACGACCCTGCAGTGTTGAATTTCCTGCAACATAAGACGTTGGTTTATTGTATCGATACAATTACCTTCTCTAAGACGTGCTTCAATTTCTTTCCATTGCAAATATGTATCCATATGATGTACTGATTTTTCATGTGACGATAAAATATTTCATAAGTTTTACCAATCATTACAACCGCTTGTTGCCAGTGTCAAAAATTTTCTTACCCCCCTCCCCCCTAATTTTTTGACGTAATTAATGGACAGCCCCTTATATCACAGGTTGACCACTATTTAATGCCAAATATTTGCTGTGGATTTTTGCATTAATAGTAAAGGTTCCTTATGGTACCTTTTAGATGAAAAAACTCTTAATAATAATATGAATTAGCAGCACTTTTGCTTAAGTGTTCCATTTAGGGCAACTATTCTCTAATTTGTCAAATGCAGTCTGCAGACGGCAAAAGCCACAAAAGATGATAGATATTAGGTAGCCTAGAGAAATATTTCTAACTAGTTGCAAGTACCCAGCTTTGCCCGGGTTTAAAATAAGGTTTTCTGTTTACCTTCTGTTTTCTCCCTACCCCTTCTCTCCCTCCCCCTCTCTCCCTTTCCCTCCCTCCCTTTCTCCCTCCCTCCCTCTCTCTTAAATCTCTCTCCGTCCCTCTCCCATCTCCCTCTCTCCCCTCTCCCCCTCCTTCTCTCACACCGTCCATCCTCCTCCTTCCCTCTCTCTCCCTCCCTGCCCCCTCTTTCTCTTTATCTCTTCCTCCCATTTCTCCCATCCTCTCTCCTTCCCTCCCCTCTCTCTCCCTAACTAACCCCTCTCTCCCTCCTTTCTCCTTCCCTCCCCTTTCCATCTCTCTCTCTCCCTCCCCCTCTCTCCCCCTTCCTCCCTCCCTCATTCCCTCTCTCCCTCCCTGCCCCCCTCACTTTTTATCTCTCTCCCTCCCTCCCCTCCACCTCCCTCCCTACCCCCTCTCTCCCTCCCTTCCTTTCTCACTCTACCCCTGCTCCCTCTCCCCCTACTCCCTCTCCCTCTCTCCCCCCTGTCCACCCCCCTCCCTCCTCTCTCCCCCTCCCGCCCTCCCTCCTACCCTCCTTTCCTCTCTCTCCCCCCTGCCCCCTCTCTCTCTCTTTATCTCTCTCTCTCTTTATCTCTCTCTCCCTCCCCCTCTCTCTCTCTCTCTCTCTCTCTCTCTCTCTCTCTCTCTCTCTATATATATATATATATATATATATATATATATATATATACTTATTATTATGGTTTCACACTTCTTCTAAAATCCTTCTTCATTCCTATACCTTCCTCAAACTGTACACATCAGTGAGCATAAAAAAAAAAAACATCAACAATTCTTTGCATCACAAAGGCACAATACAGCACCAGCGCGCAAGTTCTATTCGAACATCGGGAAATGACGTCACAGGGAATTTTTTTTATGGCGCCGTCGAGATTACTTTAATATAGTAAAATACTAAAATAAAAAAAAAATTAATTACAATTAAACTACCCATCGATATGAAACGAAACCTGTCCTATAACCAAAATGGCGCCCTAGCCAGCTGCCTATGTAGCCTATGCCCAGACCCGGCCCTGGTGCATGGTTATTGCACTATGTGCTATGGTGCTGATGAAAGAAGGGCAATGAAAAATCTGTCTTATAAGTGGTTTAAAAAATCTAAGATAATTCATCTCATCATTACAGGGACTTAACACACAAAGAGAATTCTTTTAACATTTCACCTGCTTTTCATCGTATTTACTTTGGTTTTTTCAGCTAGTTTGTATGTATATCTTTTTAACAGCTGTTATTCTGGATATTTCCGAATGTTAATTTGTATTAAAGGTATGCTAATTAATTATTATGAACATCATAAATGTATATCACATTCCTTTTTCCTAATAATTTATCATTAAAATGCAAGTTATATAGTTATTGTAAAAGCGAATTTATACCTAAATCAAAGGGCGAAATTTTCAAAACTGACCTTGTTCTTCTTGATATTTTCTGAGCTGTTTTCTTACGTTTTCTAAGTAATAAAATCAGTTAGCAGATATTAGCATATATTTGGTAAAAAAGGATTTTTCTACTTATCGTTAGAATCTTCTAACCTAGCAATCAATCAATCAATCTATCTAAATGTCTGTCTGCTTTTCTGTCTTATATTTATTTCTCTCTTTACATCTATCCTTTTTCTGTCTGTTATCTATTGTCTCTCTTTCCATTTATCTGTATTTCTGTCTGTTATTTATTATTTCTTTATCCATCTGTTCATATATCTGTCTGTCTACTTATATAGTGAAAAAAAAAAAGAAGTAAAAAAATGAATTACTACACAATTATAAAATCTAAAATAACTTACCACATTCGTCATTTATTCGATGTATTTCACTCTTTTTGATATTTAGAATGATACGAATGTTATCAACCTCTTTGCTGGGAGCAGTAGCATCTTCTTCTTCAATGATCTCTGTAAGGGTATGAATCACAGAATGTATTTAATACAGAATGTGCATCTCCACAAGAGCACTATGCTTTTAATTCAATTGTGTAAACTATCATTGCTAAAATCTTTTTCATCATAAAGTTTATACTTCAATTTTTATGAATGCTGTATAAGTCTTAATAATTGATTTCCTGTTTAAAATATTTCCAATATAGACCTCCAATAAAACATTAGTTTTATCACAGAGCTATTAGAGAACATTCATTAGAAAAATAAATTGTATTACAAATCATGAACACATTTAAAAAAAGAAAAAATACATAGTTTCCGTTTTTTACTTTATTTATTTCAATATTTTCAGCTATTTATTTTATTTTAAGTATTCATTTTTATCGGATGTTATTCTGGATTTTTCCGATATGATTTTGCATAGCAACCGTCTGTTGTTCCATTAAACTTATTTAGAATTTTAATTTATGTTAAAGCTGTGCTAATTGATTACTATGAACGTCATCAATGTATTTTCATTACCTTTTTCTGTTAATTTTTCATAAACGTGGATGTATTTTTTCTCAAGTGACTTCAGGAAATAATTAAATGAAGGCCCTGGTCCAGAGTTTAACAAAATCTTGAGAAAAAGGTCACTTTGATCTGGTTCGATCGTACCTTTACGTATTCTGACTATATCATCCATGGTAATCACATCCTTTTCAAATAAATAATCCAAAATATCAGATATATCTCGTAGTTCTTTTTTGAGAAATCGGTAATTTGTCTGAATGATTTTCTCATCCTCAGGCTTTAATCTTCCTTTTAGCATTTTGATCACAACTAGTTTGACCCTGACCTGGCTATATGTCTGGGTAAAATCGGGAAATTCTACACATAAAACCTAACTACAACGGTTGCTAATGGAATGTTATTTTTAAAAAAAACAATGTTTTTAATAAAAAAAAATGTAACATCTTTTGGTTTAGTAAACATTGTTGTTTTTTTTTTTAAATAATATAGACCAAAATGTTAAGTGTACAATTTTCTTTGTACAAATATGTTTTTGTGATACTATAAGAAAAAGAATGACTGTAATTTAAAAAAAAATGGTTTTCTTTTTGCTATAAGTGAACATAAGAAAGTCAGATACAAAGCTTTCACCTATTCAGCTTTAGCAGTATCCGGTACGTCTTTCCGTAGTATTATGACAGATAGTCAATCATTTACTTACGCTATGAATTAGCCGTAGCCTTCACAGTAAAGAGAAGTCACCTACACATGACAAGAGTCTGATATAAATATTCATTAATCTCTCCTTTCAGTTCTTCGTTATCAGTGGTCACCAGATTACGATCTACGAAAACATTTCAACCGGCCCGCACGAGGTATTTAAATATCTGTAATTAACTTTTTGTAAAAAAAAACACCAGATGCAATTGGAATTTAAATGCTATGTTAGAAATCTTGGAGATATTCTCAAAAATTACTTTATTTTATATATTAAAATATTAAATGTTCATAGTGTGGCATACGGGTGCTTCACTTAGTAGCCTTTTTGATATTTCAAGTGTCAACTGTTGTAGTCGGGGAGTCTCTAGGACGACAAATGTACACGGAATCAGACCACAGTTGCGAAAACCACTTAAAGAATAAAATGTCAAAAGTTGATTATGCGGTTGACCTTCCAACCCTTAGATGGGCGTACGTGAGTCCACAGGTTCCAAAACGGTCCTGCTCATATATAATGTCAATTTTTATGGCGGTCTACTTGTCGACTTTTTGTATCATTGGCGTGTGTACTGAAAGCAAGTTCTGCAGTTAAAAGATTGATATATATATATATACTAGCTGTACCATGCAAAACCTTTTCATAGAGTTTAATCCTTTTAGGCTTGTTCGGCAGGCTAGGTTTTTTTTGTTTTCAGGCAGATCCAACATTTTAATGATTGCACTGGACAACAAAAAATTTTTTTTTTTTAAATCGTCTAGGGTTGTCCAGTTGAATAAGACTAATATTAATGCTCTGAGTCCGAAAATGACCTTGGTTTTGCTCAATCAGGTCAGGATTTTTTGCTACAGAAATTTAAAAAAAATCAGTTTCGTAAAAAAACATATTTTTTTGCGGATCATCAGCAGATAAACCCCTGATGATTTTTTCCGTTTTACTCAAGAAATAAAAGTCAACGTATTTAAATTCATTCAGTGTTTATTCATCCACCAAATTTGATAAGCATAATTATCATAATGGTAGTATAACAATGGGCGTTACGTGAAACAAAAGTTCAGAGATCAAGGCATAAATCGGCGTTTCTTCGATTCCCGTGAGTGAGCAGCTGCTGGATTGTCTCTCTTCAGCGACAAGCAGTAGTCCGCCAGCATAAATGCGTCCCACCTCCCTAGGTACCTTTCCTCCATTTGGCGGATGTCCTGATGGAACCTTTCTCCCTGCTCATCGCACATCGCCCCAAGGTTTTCAGGAAACTTCTCCATGTGTGAGAACAGGAAGTACATCTTTATACTCGTCAAACATCCGAGTTTTTGAAAGTCCTCTATCATACTACTGGTGAGTCTGGCGTTGCCCAGTAAGTAGTTCACCACCTGCACAAACGATTTTCAGGCAGCGCACTCAAGCGTGTTCATGGAGTTTTGGAACTCTGTGACTTTGTGAGCTGCCGTATCTGTGGGCCGTCAAAAATGCCGGCCTTCAACTTTTAAATGGTCAGTTCAGGAAATGCTCGGCACATGTAGTTGAAGCACCTCCAATCCTTTCCAGAGCGCGCGGAAACTGTTTCATTAACCCAAGCTTCATGTGTAGAGGTGGGATCAATATTTTCTTCCGGTCAACAAGAGGTTCGTTTATGATATTTCTTGCCCCAGGTACTAACTGCTCTCGCGCCGGCCAATCTTTCTTTACATAGTGGTGGGCTCTGTCACGACTGTCCCACATACATATAAAGCATGGGTACTTCGTGAACCCGGACTGCTGACCAAGTAGAAAGTTCACCACATTCAAGTCGACGCAGATAATCCATAGGTGCTGCTCATATTGGGTTTTGTCGAGCACATACTTCACTGCTTTAAATTTCTCTTCAAGAGTTGTAAAGTGCGCAAGAGGGGTTGCAGATGTCAATGAAGAGTCGCCAATTTCTCGGATCATATTGAGGACCGTCGAGTTTATCAAGAAAACCGGCGACATCTCGGCAGTACACAAGGTCTTCCTCCTGGCAGAAGTAGCCCATGTAGTCCTCATGCCTTCGTCTGGAGAAAGTGATACGCCAAGTAGATTTTTATCTTTGAGTCTGGAGGCCAACAGTTCGGAGGAATTATTCGACAAGCTGAGATCCCGAACCAGATCATTAAGCTCACATTGAAAGAACGGCTGCTTACCATCTTGTAATTCATACTCCTCTTCTGTATCTCCTCCCTCATCTAAAGTGGTGGCCTCATCATCGCTGTCAGGAAGATCTCTGAACGCTGGTATAGGAATTTCTTCGCAATGAGCAGCTGGGCGACGGGCAGATGAAATGTCGGGGTACTTGAGGCTGTACCCAATCAAGTGCTAAGGCATTAAATAATCAAGTGAAAATCCAAATTGATGATTTATAAATAAAATATTATTATCTCTGTTTTTATAAATTTGATTATTTTGCTGCTAATTTTTATGCAGCTAATTTAGAGAAATGATTGAACTCATAACCCATGATATTAGAATACGTATAGCTCGTCAGGTAGATCTATGGCTGTACCTCAAGAAGTTGACCTGACCGAGCGAAATCAATGTGATATTCGGACTCAGAACTCCAAAATTAGTCTAAATCAGTTGAAAAACCCCTGACGGTTTTTTGGCTGTTGCCCATTGTTGTATTTTGAACCTGAATACTGTTGTATTAATTCTTAATTTTTGATTTAACGCAGAATCCAAATCGCTTTTATTTATATTTTAGTTACGTCAAAAATAACTACAATCCTGTTAGTGTAGACATGTATAAAACATTAAACTAAATAAATAAAGATAATGCAACACGGAGCATTGTCTTACATTTTCAAGATTTGTCGCTTTTCTTTGCAGATACATTTTTTAAGTTTCTATTCATACATAAAGACTAAACGATTGTGTGACTGTTGAGTGTACTGGTGAAATATGTAAACAATGCATCGTCTCCTGGTGTCAGAAAAAGCACCTAGCTTAGTAAATATGATCGTAGTGACCTGTGTACACTGGTAAAATATGTAAACAGAACATGTTCAGGTTACTGGTCTCAATGAGAGGAATCACTTAGCTTAGTAAACATTTACATTTACTGGTCTACTGCCTGTACTACCAGGTGACTTTTTGTAAACAAAACTTAGTCTTTTATTTTGGGAAATATTTTAATAACCTCTACTGGTACATATCAATTTGTTCCAGTAGACATTATACCTGTTTATACACCCATGTGGATAGGACTAGGGAATTCCCCAGATTAAAGTATAGACTAAGTTTTGTTTACAAAAAGTCACCTGGTAGTACAGGCAGTAGACCAGTAAATGTAAATGTTTACTAAGCTAAGTGATTCCTCTCATTGAGACCAGTAACCTGAACATGTTCTGTTTACATATTTTACCAGTGTACACAGGTCACTACGATCATATTTACTAAGCTAGGTGCTTTTTCTGACACCAGGAGACGATGCATTGTTTACATATTTCACCAGTACACTCAACAGTCACACAATCGTTTCCCAATATGTTTACTATACCTGGTACATCCATTCAATGACAACAGTAGCCAATAATTCGTTTACATATTTAACACTCGTTGAAGTATGTGGATTGCATTTTTGAATTAACATTTTTCTCTCTCCGCTGATAATAAACATGTCCTACTCTAGGGGACATAACTCCTGGTTACTTATTTTGCCATAATTAAACCGCTTACATATCCATTGTTTAGATATTTTCTTAAACGATGTATCTTTTCATTAATACAACATAAGCCATGGTCGTCAAAGTTATGGAGACAAATGTATGTGTCTATGTAGACCTGCCATTATGCCCCCCCCCCTCCATTCAAGTAGATATGTATAATGAACGTGTTTTATCAGGAAAAGTACCTTTGCTAACAGCTAATGTCGTAGACTTCTAAATATGTAGTATTAATCGGTTAAATGCTTTTGGAGAGTATGTGATTATAATTTGGTTCGTTTTGGTGCAAGCAGGAACACAAGAGAAAACAAGCAATTAAGCCTGTTCCATTCTGGACACAGGACGTGTTAGCGCATTTTCATGTTATGTATCAGTACGTATGCTATCTTTCAGTAAATATTTGTAAATTTTGGAAATGTTTATAAATTCAATTGTGTAATGCATATATCTGTAAAAAAATAAATTATAAAGACATTTCTTTATATTTGAAAAAAAAAATATTGTCTCTTAAATCTAACTACAAGTGGTTTGTAGTTACTGAAATAGGACTCATAATTGAAAACATTCGAAATTATAGTCATTTAATCTTCCGAAAATTCCGTCAATTGTTGCATAGCTCTGATACTTTCAATTAAACTCAGAACACAAGCTTACTATTTCATTTGATGAGTTTCTTAATAAATCTTGGTGAAACTACGTGCTGCAGTATTTCGCACCAAATGAACGGGCTATTGAACATACAAGGTGTATATATAATATATAAGCCCCTTAGGAGCCCTGAAGCATGGCCCTCAGAGGTCCTATCGCGAAATAAACTTTTGATGTACACATGGCAAGCCAAGACCTACAAAATGATATATACATCATGGGTCTATGACTTATAGTTGCTGAGATATAGCGCTCCTTTATTAATATAGCTTATATAGTAAAAACGGTACTAAGGCCCCTTTTACGGCCCTGAGATGTCAGATCGCGAAATGGAAAAAAGTCATTTCTTGGCAGGCCAAGACCTACAAAATGATATATACATCATGGGACTAGGACTTATGGTTGTTGAGATCTAGGGTGTACACGGACAGACAAAACGGGGACAATAGAGCATTTTTTTTTTCGAAAATGCTCTAAAAATAGGAAGATAAAAAGACGGTATTTGATTATGAGATGATGTGTTTGTACTGAGGTTTTAAAGCCGCAATGTAGCATATCCATATGTTTTCTGCGACATTTAAGCTATAAAGAACGTATTTAACATATACAAATGTTATTTTACTTCATAAAATTATGGGGACGGGTGGTTGAATGGTGTAGAAGTCTTGCCTGTTGACCGGAGAGTTCGAATCTCAGTGAAAACCGTGGAACTTTTTTTCCTAAGTCCATCCAGTTTAAAATGTGTACCTGACTTTAAGTCGGGGGAATAAAGGCGGCTGGGTAATATGCTAGTCACACAATCCCTTTTATATGCCGAGGCTACTGAAACAGATGGGGCTTAATGGAATTTTACTTTTTTTTTATTATGGATTTAATTATAATTGTATAATGATTGGACATGTTCCTATTTTAGTATTATCTAAAATAATCTGAAATGGTCTACCTAAGCCCTTGCCTTTTTTTTTTCAGAAAAAAAAAAAACAATCAACAACAGAAAATGACGTGATGTCGGGAAACTTAGAAACAGGTCTACAATAACAATTGTAAAGATGATCGTGTGAAAATATGGTTACAGCAAATCGCAAACTTTCACCAAGTATTCTGAGAAAGAATCGTATGGTGGCGCTGATGAAAACTGTGGGCAGCTCACATTGGAACTATATGGTGGTAGATGTCAGGTGTACTGCAAATCTCCCATTTCTATGTGAGATTCCAAAATTCAACTAAATTGCAATTTATTTCGTTAGTAAATGCTCATGATAAAACCTCTATTTTAAATTGGTAATAAAAATATATATCTGGTACATGCTTTTTTTAATGTATAGTAAGTTAACTTAAGTATTGGGGCTACCTAAGCATTACATTATAGGGATTGTATTTGTTTGCTATCGCCTTACATTTATGTATACTAAATAGAACATACATTGTGTTTAGATTTCATTGGCTGATCATATGGATGGTGAAACATACATTGTGTTTAGATTTGATTGGCTGTTCAAAAGAATGGTGAAACACACATTGTGTTTAGATTTCATTGGCTGTTCATATGGATGGTGAAACATACATTGTGTTTATATTTCATTGGCTGTTCATATGGATGGTGAAACATACATTGTGTTTAGATTTGATTGGCTGCTCATATGGATGGTGACACATACATTGTGTTTAGATTTGATTGGCTGTTCATATGGATGGTGACACATACATTGTGTTTAGATTTGATTGGCTGTTCATATGGATGGTGACACATACATTGTGATCAGATTTAATTGGCTGTTCATAAGGATGGTGACACATACATTGTGTTCAGATTTGATTGTCTGTTCATATGGATGGTGACACATACATTGTGTTTAGATTTGATTGGCTGTTCATATGGATGGTGACACATACATTGTGTTCAGATTTGATTGGCTGTTCATATGGATGGTGACACATACATTGTGTTTAGATTTGATTGGCTGTTCACATGGATGGTAACACATACATTGTGTTCAGATTTGATTGGCTGTTCATATGGATAGTAAGACTTGGTTGAAATGGTCAACCTTGCTAATTACGTCACCTGTTTAGAATTTCATTTTTCTGAATTTCAGTACAAAAGTAAAGTTTGATTTTTAAAACTAATTTATTGAATTGACACTAAATAAGCATTTTATGAAGTTTGCTTATTTTTAAGTATTATGTCATCTTTATGTTTTTATTTAAATGGGCCCAAAACGCAAGTTTAGCTATTGCGCTCTTGCAGCCCCGAGCTAAGCTCACATTGGAACTATATGGTGGTAGATGTCAGGTGTACTGCTAATCATGTGGTTCGAATGAAATAGTAAATATAACGTAGCCTAATGTCTTAATTTATTTAATTAAAATACAATTATAATAGAATAAAGTGACTATTTATTAAAAGAAATTGAAGCTTATTTAGTTACTTTGAAGCAGAAATTACATATGCAAAAAACAAAATTAATGGATTAAGTGAGGTAATAAAATTATCGAGAACAAAAAGAAAGACTTGATATAATTGAAATCAAAAACCATAATATTAAACAAACAAAAATATATAAATTATTTATAATAGAACTGGAAGTAAGACAGAAAACACATGACGAAATGAGGTATGGACGTTGGAGTTATACATTTCTTTAGCGGTACAGTATAAAGGAATTTTATTTGTAACACAAGTTGCAGACATATTAGAGAAATGTAAACTATGAAGACATATAAAATAAAAAAATACAAAAAAACAAACTATTGACTATAATCCTAATCTGAACAAAACCATTATCTGCAATATTATTTGAAATATAAACTACACATCAGTATTTTATTAACACATAAGTTCATGTTTTTGGTCTATGAATTTATTTACGATCGAGCATTATGTCTAAACTTGTAAAAGCATCTTTTTTACTGATAATTTTGACCTTAGAATGTGTTATTGTGTACATGTGTAAATGTGTAAATGTGTACATTTTGGAATTTTTCATAAAATAAATTTTTAGTTTTTAAATGTTTCCCAATGTTTTTAGTAGCTTTTCTTAAATACAAGTTTTTTCTAAGTTTCTCTTATAAATCCCTGATAATGAATTTATCAATGAATGGAATCATATAGCTGATCATCAGGGTTTTAAGCCAATTAGTAGGTAAATAATTTGTAATAAGTTGTTATAAAAAGAGCTTTGTATTGTAACACACGTTTAAAGTTAGATATGAAAAAAAAATTACTTGTGAATATTTCTTTCACTCATCAAGTCTATTTATCATATTGCTCTTGCTAAGTACGATCTCCCGTTCCATTCATTCCCATGCAATTACCAATCAGCCTATAACATTAAAAAAAATGAAATCGAAATTAGAACAGCACAGTCAGAAAAAAAGACAAAAAATTGGAAAATGTTGAATCATAAAGTTCCACAGATGTTCTAATATAATTGAGTATTCTTTATTTAGTGAGGTCTACTGTTGACACTCACTGCTTGAAAGATATGTTATATATGGCAGTTATTTCTGAAATGAAAAGCAAAAAAAAAAATACACATTTATTTAAGTGCCTTTAAAGATAATTATTGTAATATTGCAAGTAAAGAAAATGATTTATATTTAAAAAAAAATATTGATAATTGAAACCAATTTACAAAATTTAAAATCATATATGAAATAACTAAAAAAAAATATATAAAATGAAACCAATTTACAAAACTGAAAAAAAACATACATGCCATATTTATCTGAAACAAAACGTATTGACAAAAGTTCACCACTGAATAGCAATTAGCACATAAAAAATTCACATGACAAAAAACTTATTGTTTTTGTAGAGGTGTGTGATGAATATATGAAGTCCCAGAAAGGATGAAATGAAATCTCTTATATCCTTTAAGCCATTAATTGGATGATTTTTATGTTACTTTTTTTTCATCCCCATCATAGCCGTTAGTGCGATGGCCAATGAGGAACCACGAGGTGATTTAGCAGGGGTACTTAAGCCATGACCTGAAATATACATTGGTCCTCATCGAATATCGAACCAGGGACCCTCAGGTCGACAGTTGAGCACTTAACCACCCAACAATACATATCTCAGTTGTTTTTTTTTTTTAATTATCATCATTATGTACAGTTTTTCAGCTCATCAAATTATACTTGTATTAAATTTAAGCTAGTTAAAAAAAAAAAAACTCAACAAACTAAACCCCCTTCAGAGCCCCTTCCTTCCTCCCAATGTCAACCCCCCCCCCCTCACACACCTGACACAAATCCACCAGCTAAGGAAGATGGAAAGAAGAATTGTATGACATGTAAATACATTTCTGAACATGTATTTAGATTGTAAAATACGAATCAAAGGGTGTTCCTACCTGCCATGCTTATTTACAAGTTTTAAAGGTCAAGGAGATGTTTATAGAAATGTTTGTGAATCACATAAAATTTATACTTAAAACCAGGTAATACATGTAGAGAATGTACGAAAACTGTATTAAAAGAGCAAGTTCGAACATACTGTATTTGAAATATATATATATATATATATATATATATGAACACAATTATAAAGATGTAGACCATGACTTGAAAAATCCATCAGGTTGACTGTCGAGCGCTTTAACACACGACCATCCGTTCACTTTCTAGTCTAGTAGACTTATATTGATTATACTCACATAACGTTTACTGTATTGGTAGACAAAGTAGTTTTATAGCTGTTTTATTAAGGGGACATAGATCTAAAAATGTTACGTGTATTTAATAATACTAGAACTGGAAATATATATAAATATACACTTTTTAATAAAATGAAAATATTAAAAAAAAAAGAATTCGGAAAGTAAGAAAAATCGGGAATTACTAATTTTGTTGATAAAATATTTAAACAGATTAATTAAACAAAAGATTATGATAAAAAAGATTAAAAACAGATGGATTTTTTTTTAATGTTCTTAGAGGAAACAACACTTTCCTTTAAAAAACGGCGCAAGTAATTGATGTAGTAACCTACACGATAGAGAATAATTTAATTCATTTAACTATTGGTAAGAAACATGTAAAGTTTGATAATGAACGTTTTTCAATTAAATTTCGATATTCAGTTAAAGTATCTAAGGACGACAACTTTAGCTTTCATTTGACTGCTATAATTTAACAAGTACATATTGGCATGGTGGAAGCCTAATAGCCCTCACCAGTGACCTATTCACCGTTTACAAATTTAACCAGTGCACACACTCTTCACACAATGCACATAATCATTTTATATTGATATTTCCAAAAGCCGTCATATTTCTCTCTCTTTCTGTGCATTCACTACTCAACATATTAGAAATTAAAAAGAAAATGGTGCATCAGATAAAAAATAAACTGCAACTATTTAATAACAGTAAAAATATGTGTCATAAGTAGTAAATTCATCTTGATTGTTCTCACTAAATATTTACTGTATTGGTAGATGATTTGTTAATTTACATTTGATACACAACACACATTGAGTAAAATAATTGGAAATATAAAGTTCATTGGCCATAACATAAAATGGATTTTTTTTTGTATTTAGACATTATTTACACGGTCATATTTATACTTCTAACTTGAGCATTAGTAACGACTTAGTTTTATGGTTGTTTAATTAAGGGGACATAAATGTAAAAAAAAAATGTTACATTTATTTAATAATACTTGAACTTTTACATACAGTTTTAATAAAAAGAAACAATAATAAAAAAAAAACAGTTCTAAATAAGAAAAATCTAGAATGACTAATGCTATTATCAAATATTTAATACTGATTAATTAAACAAAAAATTAATAAAGATTTAAAATAGTTTAAATCATCTTAAAATGCTGTTTTAGAAATGAACTCTTACCTTTTTAATACCTTCACAATCGCTTACGTTGCCATTAAAAATTGTCACTTTTCCAAATTAAATTTAACTTACTTGAAATGTTTAATAACCAAATCGTATGATTTTTCAGTACAAAAAAAAACACGCCCAATACTTTTCTTGTGAGGGTGGTGGTACTGTGGTCAATGTGGTCTATCCGAGACCGTAGTATTCACAGCTGGAGGTGGTGACGGATGTGGTTGGCACACAACACCCTTCCACTCTGTCATACTCAATCACATGCGCAGCTTGCCATTTTGAAATGGGGGTTAAGGCACATTAAACCCTCCCCTCTGTTCGAGTGGCAGGAAAAAATCATTGCCTTGCCACTCTGGCCGATCTACAGTACCCACACCCTGCTGGTCTGGTCATTTTGGAAAGTCTGAAAACCCTCTTTTCTGCCATCCCAGCAGATGATAGCGGGAACACTCATCTTCCGCTCTGAAGGCATGGCATGGGTACGCTTTGAGAGGGTTAAGGGGGTCTCTTTCGTCCCCTCCTTGCTCCATGGAAAAAAATATAAAATCTTTTCGCATTTTTGTGCTGTCATAGATATTTTTTACGACTAAAACATCATATTAAAAAGTGAAATTATATTTGAACATTTCTTTTCAATTTTAATTATATAGGGGGTTTCCAAATGAGTTTCAAGCTGCACGGGCAGGATAACGACTGTCAAAACAGCGACTGTCATAACAGCGACCTCAAATGAGCGACGTAATCAGAATGGCGAATGTTATAACAACGACTGTCAAAATGGCGACCGCATTATAATAGCGACTGTCATAATAGAGACTTTTCTGTCAGCTTCAGAGTGAGATACACTCACTACTCACTGGTAGAACATAGTAAAGGGCTTAGAGACTGAAAAAACTATCCCCTTCGATGTTGTGATATAAAAGATATCTAGCTATTAAAATTAGAACAAGTAATGTGGGTAGAAAACAACATAAATGGAAAACATCAAACACTCTAGAAGTATACCGCGAGCGACGTTGGACAGTCTGATAGAGTCTTTTGAATAAATGAACATTTTTTTTAACCATCTATATTCTATAATTAACATGAAATGAACTCATTGACATATACAAATTTATAAAACATGTCATAGGGACTTTATTGTGGGGGCTGAATGTTTGTTCTACTGTCCCTGTCACCTGGGTGTAACATACAACTAGGTATAAGACACAACTGGGTTAACCAGGCACGCCGAGAGGGAGGCCGGGCGGGACGTTGCCAGGGGGCCGCATCTGTAAGGGGGCCCGGCCGCCCCGACCATGTCAATTTTGTCACGAATCATTGTTCATTAAGGGGCCCGCAATGATGTCCTGCCCTGGGGCCCTTGTTGGTTCTCGGCGTCCGCCCCTGGGTGTAACACACTACTGGGTGTAACACATTACTGGGTGTAACACACTACTGGGTGTAACACACTACTGGGTGTAACACACTACTGGGTGTAACACACAACTGGGCGTAACACACTACTGGGTGTAACACGCATTTAGGTGTGTTTGTGTGTTTTCAGCTGTTGCTAGTTGTCTGGTGAATTAGTCGCTGTTATGACAATCGCTCTTTTGATACAGTCGCTATCTTGAGGTCGCTGTTGTGACAGCCGCTGTTTTAAACCAGTCTCTATCTTGAGGTCGCTGTTGTGACAGTCGATGTTTTAAACAAGTCGCTATCATGAGGTCGCTGTTGTGACAGCCGCTGTTTTAAACCATTTGCTATCATGAGGTCGCTGTTTTGACAGTCGCTATTATGTCCCCGAGCCGAGTTTCAATGTGTGTTAATAAAAATGTCTAATAATAGTTTTTGGGGAATGGGGGGGGGGAAGGTTCACCTGACCACCATAAGCTGGATATTAAAACTTCTTTGTGACTTGGGAGATGAACTTGGTGTGCTCTGTTTGTTGATGAAAAAATTATAACGATGAAAATGCTCAACTTTTTTTTTTTTTAAAATGTAATCCATGATTTATTAAATTCACAGATGATGACTTAGTTTACATTTATTACAACAAGATTATTTACAGAGCAAACTTTAACATAGTAGCTTGTAGGCATTTGTGTTTAAAATTATTGCGGTAGTTTGAAAATAAGACAATGGGTACAGTGAAGTTTATATTTTTTTTTATAATTTAATTTTAGCGCAGCGATACGATTACGTCATCAAGGCTGCAGCCCGACATGACCTTCTAAATAGGTCTCAACATTTGGTAATTAAAAATCACTAAAGTTCGTTAGTGTATTAACTTAATTTCATTAAAATAAAAGAAAAATATAATTTAATTAAGTATTAATAGATTATTACTAAAACGCCATAGAGGTATTTGAAAAATATTAATAATTTTTGGCAACTTATTTTTTTTTCTCTACTGTTTCTATTGTTAGAATTCGTATTCCTAATTATTAGTCAAGATAGGCCTATTTAAATATATATAATATAAAATGTTTAATAAGTATTTAATTAAAAGTAATAAAAAGTATTTATGCTACAAACTAAATAGAGATGCAAATTATTCCTTAATCTAACAAATTAAATAAAATTTCTCACATGTTGTTGGTGATTGGCTGAAATAAAAACCAGTACAATTGTATTTATATTTTCATTTAATTCAATATTCTTTGATCAATAAACAACTAATTCAAACAATTTTTGTTTAGGTCAATAGTATGATTACTTAGTTCAAAACTTGAAATGTTATTTAGGTGATTTTTTTTTAATTACCAGTTTAATTTTTTTATAAGAATATTGGAGTTAATAAAACAATGGAAAATGTGTGTATACATTACCTTCGCTGTGAGGTTTTGACGTCATTCGAAGTAATTTACTTTGCTTTGATAATGTTAACTCCGAGTTATCTAAAGAAACAAATATTATTGATTTTAATATAAAGTGACTAATTAGTTATTATTATAGTATTATCTAGCCATTATTCACTTTTCTTTGTGAACAACGTATGTATTTACTAAATAGTAATGTTAGAACTTATCTTTTTTTTTTCTTTGTATCATACATTCGATGACTAGAAACAATAAATATTATAGTATTAATATGAAAACTAAAAGCACATATTACTCAAGCTGTCAATGCCTATCTATCTATCTACCTGTATATCCATCTATCCATCTATATATATATATATATATATATATATATATATATATATATATATATATTAGGGTGATAACAAAAAAAAATATTTTTATGAAACCTTTTGCAATCGAGGAACTTTTATGTGTTATTTAAGAATATCAATTCCATTTTAGATTTTTTCGGAAGAAAAAATATTTTTGTTATTCAAAAAAAGACAAGTTTTTTTTTTAAGCTTAATTCAAAAGAGTAATAATAATTACTAATCAACTTTTTTTAACAAATAGGATACAGAACAGTTAGTAATGTTTACGGAATGTACAAGAAATGTTTAAAACATATTTTTCATATGAACTTCAGATTCAAAAATTAAAATTTTCTCGATTTTGCTTGAGGTCTTCCATCAGTTTCGCAGCACGTTCAGTAATTGGGTTAGATCTGGGAATGTCAATTAATGACTTCTCGACTGACCATTGCGTCTATAAACACTTAATTACTTTGTTGCATTTTATCCTGATGAGTGAGGTAAAAAGTTCATTGAAGGGCGCTTTATTGTAATGTTGCAAATGGAATCAAGCATTCGCCCATTCATAGCAGATGAAGTTGCAAGCAGGAGCGAGGATGTTGCGCCACTCTGGTATTAGAAACAATGCTATAATAGTATATATCGCATGTGAGTTCCATGTTGTCTAGTGTAAAATTGGTAGTTTCTTCCAGCTGATGCGAGGCCAACGTGAAGTTGTTTTGTAATGAAGATATGCCTGACATATAAGAACTTGAAATCATCTCGCCATCCAGTGTTATCGCCTGTGATAACATCATCTGTCACAACGAGGTGGTAATCAGCCTGAAGAGTGGTGTTAATTTGTCAATGAAGGAATAATTGAGTTCTGGTTTGCTCGTTGTCTCTTGAATAAGAAAATTCATGAAATGTTTCAGAAGGAGGTCGATAACATGGTGCTGACAGCCAATATATTGTGGCTCCTAAAAGCCCTTTCTCGAGACAAAATCCTTTATGAGCTTTACAATCCCGAGCAAACGACTAGTTTTTACTGCGGTCGTGTCGCATATTATCTCGCAAATATTTTCCCAAGCATCATATTCATCAATTAGCTGATGCAGTTCTTTGTGAATGGCCGCGGCAGAACCACTCTCACATTTAAGAATACCAAGTTTGATTTCGGTTGTCATATTTTTCAGCAGAATTACTTGATACTCTTCCTCTTGCACTCTTTTACCATCAAACTGGAGACATTAGGGATCTTTGCTTAGAAGTTTTTGAAAAAAATTGGTTTTCATTTTCCATCCGTCAGAGATTACTCATTTCCAAACACCCGCCTGACTTGGAACCGGCACATCATAACCCTGTTCAGCAATGGTTGCAAGAACGTCATAAGCTTTATGTGTAGAAATGTTGTTTTTCAGTACTAGCAAACCCGCTGTTTCAGTGCATGCTCTTGGGTATTTTGGTTTGCATTCAGGAGAAGATGACGTGGAAGAATAGGTTGTCGAGTCGGGTGAAGAAGCAGAGGTTTTAGAATCCGAAGATTTTGAGACAGTTGTATATGTTTATGTAGATTGTGAGACAGTTGTATGTGTTTGTGTAGGTTGCGATTGAGAAGAGCTGGCTTGAGAAAGAGTTTTTGATAGTTGGATTCGTTTTCTTGGGTGGATTGATTCAAAGGGGCTTGTTCGGTCTTTGAATAACCAATCTTTTCTCCACTCTTAACTTGCCTCTGGTAGAGCTCTTTTTCCTCCTTGCTTTTGCATTCTCCATTAACGTTGGTGACATCAAATAACTGAGAAAGTGTTGTAGTAAATTTATCAGACGGTTTCTTTTTGTTTTTGTCATATAAATCAAACAGACAATTTAGTTTCTGTCTGATAAGTGCGCTGGATAATAGTGGAAAGTCTAGAATTTCCCTCAAGAGCAATTCTATATCCGTAATCATAATTTTGATTCGATCAAGTCGCCGTTTCTGGCTATTGAACAGAAAAGTGAAGTTTCCAAGAATTTAGCAGTTTGAAGGCATCCTTGTGAGCAGGCTTGCGGAGCCGGAGCCTGAGCCGGAGCCGAGGAGCCGGGAGCCGCTACTTTTTGCTGGAGCCGGAGCCGGAGCCGGAGCCGAAAAAATCTGGCGGCTCCACGGTACCCAAATGTTTTTTTTTTACAGCAGAATTTTTTTTTTATCTTTAAAATTCCAATTTTATTTGATTGTTTGCCTCCTACAATTTGAAAAGTTGTTATTTTTACAAATGCCACAACAGTAACCGCGTTAAAATGATAGCGTGTACGCACATCACCACAAGAAATCTTTAACGGGGAATCGTTTTGTGTTCGTTTTAAATCTTGTTTACCCTCCGAAATTTTTTTAATGGCATGTTATTTTGTTATATATAAAGTTAAAACAGTTTTATTTCATAGAATAATTGTATCAATCATTTAAAATAAATTTTTACTAAGACGACAAATAAAACGCATCATTTCGTATTATTATTTGACCGCGAAACAGGCCCGTAGCGTGTGTGGGAGCCCGGGGGGCTTAGCCGCCCCTTGCGTTTTGTCTGGCCCCCCTCTGCTTATTTGTCCTGCTATGGGGGTGAACGCGACGAAATTTGCATAACTTTTTATCAGCGGCATGTTTGCGTGGCGCAATTAAAAAAATTAATAGGGAGCCGGAGCCGTCAAATTTTTGGGAGCCGGAGCCGGAGCAGGAAAAAAATTTGGCGGCTCCGCAAGCCTGCTTGTGAGATTGATAAGCTTTTCAACAGATGGAATTCTCGGATCCCTATTCTGTTTAGAAGATGAGGGTAGATGCCTTGTTTATAAACAAATGGACAAAATTGGCTGGAATGTGCTTAAAAGCTGTCTAGTAAGTCATGTAAAAATTCAGTGCTAAATTGAAACCGATTGTCAAACTGCGCGATATGTGAAAATAAAAATAAAAAGGTGGGGGAACATTTTTTAATTTTAAAGAAAATTAATGTTCCTAATGTCATCTACATACAATTGTTCTTCGAATGTAAGGGGTTTCAATTTCATTACAAAAAAAAATTCAAACAGTTATCACCCTAATATATATATATATATATATATATATATATATATATATATATATATATATATTTATATATATATACTTAAACGACGCATTTGTTGTCTGTTTGTCTGTCTGTTCCCTTAAAACTCAAGATCCAGACAACCAAATAACCTGAAATTTGGTACACGTACACACAATTACATGAGGAAGGACCTTAAAGAGGTTTCGTTCTATATCAATGAGTAATTCAATTGTAATTAATTATTTTATTATTTTAGTATATTAAAGTAATAACGGTATGGAAACGCCGTCGCCATAGACCACTGTTGCGCATGCCAGGAGAACGAGGGAGGGGGCGGAAGGAAGGTTAGAGAGTCGGCGTGCGTGCGTGGTTGGGCGACGTAGAGAATTATATATACAGAAGATTCTAAAAAAAAATATCACAATGTTTAATGAGCCATTGAAAATGAATAATAAAATATATTTTATTTGATTGATTATTAAAAAAAATAATTAGTGTTTATAAGCTACGCTGCGGGATGACCAGTACTCATACTTACTTTATATTTCATTGTTTACCTTGTGGTGTGAAATTAAGGTATAAATGATATTTATGTTTACATAATTGATTCCATTTTTAAAATAATTTTCTTGTAAGACCTCCAATTTAACATTAAATAAAAAATAAAAAAAACCACTCAATAATACGCAAAAGAATGATTGTACAGTTTCACATGTTTTTCTAACTAATAACAATTTATACACGATTGTTTACATTTAAATAATAACTTTACACACTAACTTAGAACTATCATTTTCTTTGTTATCTTGTTAGAAATATTTTGCAAACAAAGTACACGTACACAAATTCCAAGTAGGTGTAATAGTACCCAAGGTCCAAATAAGAGTACAAGTACCCAAGGTCCAAATACGAGTACAAGTACCCAAGGTCCAAGTACGAGTACAAGTACCCAAGTCCAAGTATGAGTAAAAGTACCTAACTTTATAGTAACAAATCTTGCGTCAATATTTGAAATTAGTAATTTAAACTCAACATTAAAGTTAATTGTAAAGTTATTAGAGGAAATTTATCAGATAAAAACTTAATAAAAATAATGTTACAAATCAATAACATTAAAATAACAACACTTTCCATTGCTTTTAATTTGATTTACTTAAGTATTTTCAGCTTTTCTTTAGTATGCCTTTTTCTCAGGTGTTATTCTGGATTTTCCCGATATTATTTTGCGTAGCAACCATGTTGAAACCATTTGCTGTTCCATCAAACTTTTCTAGAATGTTAATTTATATTAAAGCTGTTCTAATTAACTACCATAAACGTCATTAATGTAAAACACATTACCTTTTCCTGTTAATTTTTCATAAACGTGGGGATATTTTTTCTCAAGAGACTTCAGGAAATAATTAAACGAATGTCCTGGTCCGGAGTTTAACAAAATCTTGAGAAAAGTCTCATTTCGATCAAATTTGGTTTCACCTTTAATTATTCTGTATTTATCATCCATGGTTATCACACCCATTCCATATAAATAATCCAAAATATCAGAGGCGTCTAGTTTTTTTTTTGAGATATCGGAAAAGTTCCTGAATGATTTTCTCATCCGTAGGCTTTAGTTTTCCTTTTGGCATTTTGATCACAACTAACTTGACGTTGACCGGGTTGTGTGACTATAGGGAGCGACCGATATGATTTTATACTGACAGTCCGATACCGATATTTTCCCCCAGCGCTTTTGCCGATACCGATATTTTGCTATTTATGAAAGGTGTCTAAAAGATGAAGAAGATTTAAAGAACAAAAGATTTGAAAAGACAGACTGGAAGACCGGTTAGAAACTCAAACGATGGCTGCATAATCACAGCAAACTGCATGTTTATTGTTTAAAATTAAATATAGCAATGGATTAAGGCCCCTTGATGATCTAATTACCAACAGACTTTGATGCCCCTCATCCAACTACATAACTCCATCAGATAACTTTTAATACAAAATTTCACTCTTTTTTTTCTCAACCGCTACTTATAAAAATACTACTAAGAAATTTATGCAACAGTTAACTCAAACTGGTTTAAGTTTTCAATCATGCATATGAATAAATATTTCAATGCTGTACTTAATTATCAAAAACTATATATGTACTATATTTTATATTTGTCAACGTTTAACTGTCAATGCTTATCCACTTATCTATCAAATATATATCTAATATAACTATCTCTCTCCCCCCTCTGTCTGTTTCTCTCTTTCTCTCTCTTTATATATATATATATATATATATATATATATATATATATATATATATATATATATAAACATCCTACCACACACAAATCAAAAATCATGTATGTTAATAAACCGGTTACATGACGTACCAATCTATGCAATGCACGTTCACTAACTGAGCGCACATAAGTTTCGTTTTATACCATGCTCACGAAAATAAACTCCATTCAACTACTCTATACTATCTTGACAATGGCTTGCATATCTCAGATAAACAAGTACAACACAAGCATTTAATCCACATTTATATCTTTTTGATGGACATTTTTAGGTATCAAGTTAGGGTCTTTCCGATTTTATCTGGCAAAGTTGTCATTTAAAAATATATATATATATATATATATATATATATATATATATATATATATACATATCGTTAAACCATTCTTAAAGAAAACAACTAAATTTAAGTCAATCATTACCTTTGTTGTTTAATTTCTTTATCACGTGACTGTATTGTTTTTCAAGAGACTTAAGAAATAAATGAAAAGCAGGTCCTGGCCCAGAATGCAGTAATGTTTTAAGTAGAGCTTCATTTCTGTCTGACTTTTTTGGAAGTTGTTCTATTGTCTCCTTATCATCCTGTGTTAGAACTTCATTTTCAAATAGAAAATCCGTCACATCATTAGCCTCTAGTTGTTCTTTCAAATATGTGTAGTTTGTTCTAATAACTTCTTCATCTTTAGGTTTCAATCTTCCTCTTTCCATATTGCTTGGGCGTCATTAGCAACGATAGAGAAGTCAAAGTCATATCGGAATTTTACAATTCTTTTTTTAAAAATAGAAATTACTCTACACATATAATGAGTTAGCCACTCTAATAGTGTCATGGAAATCATACAGCGATTCAAAATAAGCCACAAAAAGCAAAACAAACAACAACAAATTATGTTTATAAATTAAATGTAAAACTTTAATAAACATGAGGCTGACAAAGTGTTCATTATTATTTAAAAAAAAAAATAGGTATTAAAGAGCTAGCTGTGCACCATACATATTTGGTAAATATGAAAAATATTCTGATATTTTACATCTTGTCACAAAAACAAAGTATGAAAAAAAAATCCATTAGCCCTATAGGGTTATCGAGGATGATGAAGACTAGCGTTCATCTTTTTATATAACTTTCACAACCTAAGTCATATTCCCATATACTGTTGGATGGGTGGCATGGAAATATATTAATGACCATTACTGGTACATTTCAATTTGGACATTATACATGTTTTTTTTAACCCATGTGGAAAGGGCTAGGGAATTCCCCAGATTAAAGTATTAAACTAAAGTCACCTGGTAGTACAAGCAGTACTACACAATGTTACTGTTCACTAAGCTAGGTGCTTCCCATGAGAAAAATGCCAATGTTTTGTTTACAAAACAGTGATACAATTATTTAATATATTTGGTACACCCACTCAATGACATCTCCAGCCAATGATTTATTTATATATATAACACTAAGTCTTTGATGTGTTCGGGTTGCATTTATTAAATAAACATATTTTTTTATTTATAATCAACATGTCCTAATTCTCAAGACATAAATCCTGATTACTTGTTTCGCCTTAGTAAAACCGCGGATATATTCTTTGTTAACATTTGTTTTTTTACCGAATGATGTGTTTTCCGTTACAACATCAGCCATGGTCGACAACATTATGGAGAAAAAAATTTTGTCTCTACGTAGGGACCCAATTCACTGCCCCCCCTCCACACACACATTTTAGTAGAAATCAATATGTAATCTGTTGTTCGCAGGACGTAGATTCTGGTACTTATTTAATTATTTAAAACTCACATTCAAAAGCCTACAATTATATCCTATAGTAGAGGTAATGTTTCATCAACATCGTCAAACCCTTAACCAATGTGATCGATGGGGGAACTCATGGACACCTCAACTGATATATTTCTCCATAGTTGTCTATCCTGCGTGACTGTCTTTAGTTCATTCATTAGTGACCCTGTTCATTTGGACCCTGAACATTTCATCTGGTGCTTACTGTAACAACCTACTTTTACTTGGAGAATAGACTATCAGTACCTGGACACATGTCTGAACCATGTCATCTTACGCCGATTTATTGTTGTAATGTGTACATTTTGATATAATTAGTAACAATAAAAATCGATAATTGATATTTAGATTCAAATATTTTTTTAATTTGATGTCTCATTATTTTTTTTAATTAGACTATATGGTTCCTATTAAAAATAAAATAATGCGATGATTATTTTTATAATCTATAATACAAAAAAAATCCTTCATGTGTTCCGGTGTCTGTAACACTTTCGTCGGTCGCACTTCCGTCTGTCACACAAGATGGCGAAATAAATAGTACAAAGATGGCGGAAATATTTACTTTATTTTACTAAACAGGCGTGATCCAGTGTTAGAACTTTATTTTCAAACAGAAAATCTGTCAGATCCTTAGCCTCTAGTTGTTCTTTTAAATATCCATAGTTTGTCTGAATAACTTCATTATCTTCAGATTTCAAATTTCCTCTGTCCATATTGCTTGGGAGTCATTAGCAACGATAGATAAATCAAAGTCATATCGAAATTTTACAATTCTTCTGATAAACGTATAGTTATTCTATATATAAAAAAAAATCGGTTAGTCACTTGAATGTTGTCATGGAGATCATACAGCGAGTCAAAAATAAAAAACAACAACAAATTCTATTTATAAAGTCAATGTAAAACTTTAATAAACATGAGGCTGTCGAAGAGTTCATAATTATTATTAAAACATTTAGGTATAGAATGATGCGATGATTGAAGAGTTAAATTAAACATAATTAAAGTACTTGCTGTACCCCACAAATATTTAGTAAACATGGAAAATGATCTGATGTATTACATTTTGTCACAAGTCCAAGTATGAAAACAATGAAAGTCTGTTAGCCCTATAGGGTTATCGGGGATGATGAAGACCACCATTCATCTATTTTTTTAAACTTTCCCAATTAAGTCAGGCATCCATTTAAATGTGGGATTGATATCATAATATTGAAAACCTAACTTTCAAAAATGAGAATCTAAATACTGCTTGTGTTTTACATAGACTATTCAATTTAAGGTTAAAATACTATTGCAGAATATTGTTTAAAATTAATTTTGGTTTAAAAATGAAATAATCTGGCAACATGTATAGCAAACATCCAAACATGAGTGTAGTTGTTGAATATCATTAACTTATCCCAATATTTTTTAAAATTTATTATCTAAAAATAGTTTTTATTTCTATTTAACATTTAATCTCTAACCTGGAGACATTATGTCAAACTAGCCCCACGTCTACCACACACTCAGATATCAATGTGTGGTATTTGTCGAAAAATTTTTTCTAAAAAAAAAATCATTTAATTGTGTTTCAAGTTACAAGTGGTATTTTTCTATTGTTGAAGAAAAATGTTTTAATTAACTATGGCAAAACACCTACACCTGTAGTGCCCCCATGGCTTTTGTACTCTCAGCTATGATTGAATGAAGATATCCAACATGTATACCGTTTTATTAGTGGTTTACATGATATAATAAATAAACTCCCTATCCTAATGTATACATTAACAATCTAATTTCTAAACAAATCAATTTGATCATCTATGATCGATACGTCTAAGGCTGTATTACATTGAACAGTCTGAGTTCATTGCAATAGATTGACATATGATGTTTGATTATAACAAGAGGAAATTAGAATCTCTTGCATAAAGTCAATCTTTAATTGTGATGTGTTTATCTGACGTGACCTTTCCTTTCTCTTTTTAATCTATTTCTCAAGACTCACAGTGCTATTTTGACATTATTTCACTAATAATGACTTTATTTATTTTCATTCTATGTGTGGGACTTATATAACAAACTAAAATAAATACAACTAAACTAAAGTTCCCTTAAGCCTACAAAGGTTCATCAGGAAAGATGAAGTGTAGAATGCATCTGTTTCAGTAACTCGACATTGTTACGATGTGGGTTATTTTAGCACAATAGTTTACGGTTTAGGAACAAAATGTGCGTGGGGAGGGGGTGCATCATTGTGACCAGATAGAAGAATAATTTACGCGAAAGCACGCCCCATCGTCCACCTCCCATGTTAATTAGTTGTGAGTCACCGGTGGTACTGAGCTCACGGAGACAATTTACCTGGGAAAGAATGTTCGTGGAACCGTTACGAACGTCGTGGGGCAGAATCTTCTCACGAGGGATAACTGAGTTGGAGGGTGTCATAGGATCCCTTGTTACATGTCAAATCACGTTCCCCACCCACAGACCCGTCACATTAATTACCCCGAGTGTAGAGTCGGAGGGAGACAGAGAGAGAAGAGAGTCTGAGGACTAGATAGCAGAGTCGGAGGGAGGAGGAGAGGGAGAGGAGGTGAGAGAAGAGACAAGAGAGAGACTGAGAACTAGATAGCCGAGTGAGATAGCAGAGTAGGACGTAAGCTGAAGTCTGTATGTGAGAACTGGCGTCAACATATCTACATAATAAAACTTGTGTTATTGGCAAAGAAACCGGTGTTTGTTGACTTATTTGAGGTGATTGTACGTGAGCTGTAAAAATAGAAATATTGTCATCAGACCATCAACATCCACTCTCTCATACACCTAGACAACGATCTGTACGTGGCCTGGATTGGCATTAAGGACAATCCGCGAACGTAACAACTGGGGGCTCGTCCGGGATCGACCTACTTCAAGGGATCGAGAGTGTAGTGGAACTGGTGACTGGGGGCTCGAAACACAGCGTCACGGAACCTCTGACAGTCACAACAACTTGACCGGCCGCACAGTAGCAAGAAGTATATACAGACGTCATCTCGCAGTAGGCTGACAGTAATACAACTGAGTCACCTACATCACATCTACAGGGAGAGAATTAGCAGTGCGCTTCACTGTTTCTCTCGTCAAAAGTACCTTACTGAGTCCAAGACCAGGAACGTACACCTGAAGAAGTTATACAGACGGAATCAGTTACTACGTCAGAGAAGAACCAACAACAACAACAACCGCTCTACTCCTAGCAAAATAATAACTTCTTGCGTGCTACGACAAGAGTTACACCTACGTTATCAACTGACCAGCTGTAGGGAGAGATTAAGCAGCAACAACTACTGCCTCTCTCTTAAAAAAGTAGCTTCTTGCGTGATACGACCAAGAGTTACACCTACATTATCAACGGATCAGCTGTAGGGAGAGATTACGCAGCAACAACTTCTGCTTCTCTCGTAAAATAGTAACGTCTTGCGTAATAAGACAAGAGTTGCAAACACTGACGGCAATAACCACCGTCATCGAACGACCAATCAACGGAGATTGATGACCTCGCTATCGAATAACCACCGACAGAAGAAGAGAAGGACAGCACCAACCCCCAGCATCCGAATAAACCAGCGACCACCTCAGCAAAAATAGCCGTGGATTCCAATAGACGGGAACCGGAGATTGCAGTCAACAAGAAACACTAATTACGGACTGTGAATGCTGTTATTTTAATTTAACATTTAGTAGATCATATGTCGATTGTGTGTGTGTATTTCTTGTAGCAGTTCGAGTGGGAGCATCTGATTGGATTCTCAACCGGTAAGTTGCTTCATCTACTCTCATATACATAATTACGCAATACCTGCTGTTGGTTAATTGACTTTGTGCTAGAGAACGAAGTAGATTTCTTGCATTAGTTTGCTAACAGACTAAGTTACAATGACTCAAACAATCCAAGAGTGGGTTAACTATGCTAAATCTATTGGGTTAGAGGGACAGGATGCAGTGACTTTTGCACGCGCAGAACGCGATAAAGAAGTCGAGCTTCTTGAGAAACAGAGGGATGCAGAGAGACAGCAACGTAGGGATCAATTAGAATTAACTAGGCTAGAAACTGAGAGACACAAGACTGAACAAGAAACACAGCGACACAAGACAGAACAAGAACAAGAAGCCGCGAAGCATCGACTTGAACATGAGCTGGCCAAAATTAACAGAGATGTAGAACTGGCCAAACTCCAGTCCTGTGACACAACCAACACTAGGGAAATGTCGATGAGCCCTAGGTCAGGTACTACTAGTTTATCAGGGGGCACGACTGTCCCCAAGTTGCCGAAATTCGACGAGAGGGTGGATGAGATGCACTCATACCTCTTGAGGTTCGAACGGCATGCAACACTAGTAGGTTGGGAAATGTCAGGATGGAGTTTATGTCTGCAATCACTGTTAACTAGTAGGACATTGAATGTAGCATGCCGACTGTCCAACGAGGAAGTGGCTGACTACGATTCACTAAAGGGGGCCCTGTTGAAAGCTTTTGACTGCAGACGAGGGGTTTAGGAAAAGGTTTAGGGGATGCAAATTAGAAAGGGGGGAGACATATCAGCTGTTTGGTGCTAGATTCACTGATGTATTTGATCGGTGGGTAGGACTCAGTAGAACTGAGCAGTCTTATGAGGGACTAAAGGGACTGATTTTAAGAGAACAGCTATTGAACTGTGTACCCAATGACCTGTTGGTCTTTCTAAGGGAGAGAAAACCAGGATCATGGACCGAAATGTTGTCTCTAGCTGATAACTTTAGAGATGCCCATCCCAGTAGACACAATGGGACAACTCAGGGAGAGGGGCAGGATGTTTCAACCCAAGGGGCGAATGTGTGAGTACACAAGTAAGTCAGGGGGATCAAGGTAAGAACCCCGGAGTTATAACGAGGAAAGGGGAAACAGGGGCGGAGTCACACAGGCAAGGGCATAGAGCTCCGACCGCCCCAACCTTTCAGGGGAGGGCACAGAGAGTGACCTTCCGTCATGAATGCTATCTATGTGGGGCCAGGGGCCACAGGGCCAATCAATGTCAACATAGACGAGTAGAGCAAGTGGGCGTAGGGGAAGTCGTAGGAAAGGGAGAAAATAGCCTTCCTATTATGGACGGCCACGCCAATGGTATTCCTGTTAGGGCACTGAGGGACTCTGGGTGCTCGACAGTGGTGATAAATCGTACGCTAGTGAGCGATAGGGCTATGACAGGGCGTCGGGCTATCTACAAGAGAATCGATGGAACTCTTGGTAGTGCACCGGTTGCCACGGTTCATTTAGAGACACCATTTTATAAAGGTACTGTCGACGCGATGGCAGTTAAAAACCCAATATTTGACCTCGTAATAGGCAATATTGAGGGTGCGAAACCTCCATGGTTTCAGGTAAATCTGGCAGTGGAACAGATCGGCTACAACATTAGCGATCAAACCACACAACCCAATAAGCACGAGGGGAATGTAAAAGTTCATTCAACCATAAAGGGATGTCCCCAGAAATATGCAAAGGGCATACAGGTGAAGGGGGAACAAAAGGCGGTAGTACATTCTATTGGGCATAGACCAAGTTGGAGGGGAAGACGAGGTAAAGATATTTCAGGACAAAGGAAGAAAGTATCAAATCCGTCATTCCATAAAGTGAGGGGAAGACAAGGGGGGACAGTGAATAAAGTCACCACTTCTCCCGACAACAACGTAACAGTCATTGACCTTACTGACAGAAGGGAAGGGACCAATGCTGTCGCAAAGCGTGACCAGACGGCTGGACAAAAGACTGGTGACCATCTCAGACACACAGACAGATACAATAAGATGTAGAGTCAAGAGTGTGTAATATGTTTAGGTCCAGTAATGTCTAGGTAGGGAAAAGAAATGTTACTTTCGTTGATAATTTTGTTGAGGGTCAATCAGTAAAACAACAGGTATTGAGTATTGTGTGGGAGTGGATGTAGTCCAACTGGAGGTTTGGGTACATTCAGCTCTGTTACTCGACTGTTTGTTTGTAACTGTGTGTGAAAGACTAATGAATTATTTATTTATTAATTAGTATGATCATGTTTATGTTTCTTACTTTCAGGCTCCTCTATTTAATGTTATTGTTAAGCATGTTGCTTTAGTCTATATTGGACCGATAAGGTCAACTGTTAGAGTTACTTTTGTTTTTGAGATGATCATCACTATTATAGAGTGAGAAACTGTATGTTACTACACATGTATTTTGTTGGTAGTGAGTGGCTGTTCCTTCACCGTATAGACTATTGGCTGGGGCTAATAGGTTGTTACGATGTGGGTTATTTTAGCACAATAGTTTACGGTTTAGGAACAAAATGTGCGTGGGGAGGGGGTGCATCATTGTGACCAGATAGAAGAATAATTTACGCGAAAGCACGCCCCATCGTCCACCTCCCATGTTAATTAGTTGTGAGTCACCGGTGGTACTGAGCTCACGGAGACAATTTACCTGGGAAAGAATGTTCGTGGAACCGTTACGAACGTCGTGGGGCAGAATCTTCTCACGAGGGATAACTGAGTTGGAGGGTGTCATAGGATCCCTTGTTACATGTCAAATCACGTTCCCCACCCACAGACCCGTCACATTAATTACCCCGAGTGTAGAGTCGGAGGGAGACAGAGAGAGAAGAGAGTCTGAGGACTAGATAGCAGAGTCGGAGGGAGGAGGAGAGGGAGAGGAGGTGAGAGAAGAGACAAGAGAAAGACTGAGAACTAGATAGCCGAGTGAGATAGCAGAGTAGGACGTAAGCTGAAGTCTGTATGTGAGAACTGGCGTCAACATATCTACATAATAAAACTTGTGTTATTGGCAAAAAAACCGGTGTTTGTTGACTTATTTGAGGTGATTTACGTGAGCTGTAAAAATAGAAATATTGTCATCAGACCATCAACATCCACTCTCTCATACACCTAGTTAACGATCTGTACGTGGCCAGGATTGGCATTAAGGACAATCCGCGAACGTAACAGACATATACAGGGATAGTATGGATAGCACTACGCCCAGCCGTCTTTATTATTCCAATTTTTAAAGCTGGTAAAACTTGGAGACTTACACCAGGACCGGAAATATCCCCACTCGACCACCTGTCTCCTAAATTGAAGAGATAAACAAACACAATAATTGATTTTTACATTGATTTTTTTTTTTAGTATTATGTCTCGCTCAATATTTTTTTTTAGTTCTTACATTTAGAAAAAAATTAATTAATTAATGAAGAAAAAAAGAAGCAAAGAAGACAGGGCAATTTTCTGACAACTAAAAGTTCAATGATCGATTTTTAAATTGTTCTTTTTAGAAATATATTTTTAATCAAGAGATAGTGTAATCACATGATGCATTGATCACATAATGTATTGATCACAAAATGTATTCATCACATATTGTATTGATCAGATAATGTATGGATCACATAATGTATTGATCACATAATGTATTCATCACATAAAGTATTCATCACATAATGTATTTTAATTGGGTCGTGTCACAGATGAAATTCACACGATTCATACATTATTGTATGTAGTAATTATATTCTTTTTAATTTAGGAAATATTTGAATAACCATTAAACGTATATATCAATTTGTTATAGTGGGCACTATACCAGTTTATTAACCCATGTGGATAGGGCTAGGGAATTCCCCTAATTCACCTGGTAGTACATGCAATAGACCAATCAAAGCTTCTGTTTACTAGGTTAGGTACTTCCCCCGTCAGAGACCTGTAAACCAGTGTTTTGTTTACATATTTCAACACTGGACACAAGTCACAACAATCTCTGTTTACTAAACTAGGTGTTTCCCCTGAGACCAGGAGTCAATGCATTATTTATATATTTCAGAAGTAGGACTAAACTGTCACAGAACAGGTGCCCGATATATTTACTATACCTGGTACATCTACTCAATGACATCTACAGACAATGAAACCACTGACACATCCTTTGTTTATATATTTTCTCCTCTACAAAGTCAGGTGTGGTCGGCAAAGTTGTGGCAAAATTATGGAGAATAAAATTCCTGTCAAATTGTTGTTATTAGGTGTACACAAGAACCTTTGTCTAAACCCATGCCGTAGATATTACTGTCCTATATACATAGACTTCTACATATGAAGTACATCGTTTATCCGAATCAATTTGGACCGAACAAAAGATACGCAAACGTTTGGATAACCGAAAGCGATCCGTGCTGTATATGAAACCAGACAATATACAAATATTAGAAATCATCATATGTGGTAAACGTGCTTGAAGAAAAAGCGAAATAGTCGCAAAATGTCGCAGTTTTACCTTTATGGTGGAAACTAATCACTTATTCGAAAAAGTATTTATATACAGTACATGCTGCTAACTAAAAAAAAAAGCTGGTCATGATGTTTGACGCTCCGGATAATAAATGTTCGGATAAACGACTTTCTGCTGTATTGACTGGTTAAGAGCACTTGGAGAATATGTGATCAGAATATAGTGTTGTATATTGTTTACGGTTGACCAGAGTGTTGAATGGGATTGCATGTGCAGGGACGATAAAGGTTAGAATATGCAGACTGTGTACGGACTGAGTGTTGGGTGGCGGGTGAGACTAGGAGAGCATGGCAGTTATGGGTTAAAGGTCATTGTAGGTGAAAGTGGGCAGAGGAAGTTGGCCACGTGAAAAAAGAAGGTCAGTGATCGAGAACACATGTGTGTTTGTACAGGAGCTTAGGAACAACTTCTACTATTGTGTTTCATGAATAACTTGTTGATGTGTTCATATTATTGATTGTTGATGTGTTTATATTATTGATTGTGCTGTATAAAGAGTCACGGCTTTGTGAACGATGTATGCCCCATAAAAACCTTGTAAAAAGCTTTTGTGCGTTTTGGTGCGAACAGGTGCACAAAAAGAAAATAATAGGAAAAGTTGAGCAAGTTAAATAAAAGACGGTAGTTGATTTGAATAGAAAATGTGATTGATGATTTTAAACCGTCAAAGGCATAAATCAGTTTTGACTGTGTCATTTGAGGGATAAATAGTGTATTTGATATATAAGAATGGCATTATACTACATGCATTTATGCATTTAATTATAATTGTATATATACAACACAGTTGATGTATTATAGTATTTTACTATTGTTGGACAAGTATGTTTCACTTTTAAACATGTGTGACTCCGGAATGTGTCATCTTAGCAATAGATTTTACAGAAAGTATTTTTTGGCTATCGCCTTACATCTACCTAATAGGATATAAGGTGATTAGCGAAAAAGTGTGTTGTGTTTCACCTGGGTTTTTTAGACACAGAGATCGACAGTCAAACATCTACACCATCCGACCACCTGTCCCATTCTAATATATCGTACCATTTCTACAGTTTTTAAAATGAACAAATAATAAAGGGAAATGATGCATGTCTTTCTGTTGGATTAGAATTACAATAGTTATCGTACGCAGCTGGTTGATTTCCCATGTAATTTTATCAATCAATTGTCAGTTCGACATATATTAATATTATAACATCTCTCCTATCAATCAATGGTCTTTATTGTATTATTGGTTAAGACTCATAAATATAAAAAAAATCAATTTACTCTTATATTGGTGATAATGTATAGGCCGACATTTTTTCTAAAATTTAGTTCCATAATTAAGCAATAATTGATATTTTTAAGATTGTGATCATTCTTATTTGAATGTCTCGTTTAACTTTGTTTTGTTTTTTTTTTAAATTAGACATTAGTAAATTATGTAGGTCTATTTTTTTTACTCCTATTAAGGATACAAATGGTGAGATGATTTTCGTGCTTACTTTTAAAAAAAAAAAATATTACGTAATAAAGAAAAAAAAAACAATTGCAGAATACTGGCCATTTCACTGGGAATGAGAATTTCAATTGTAAATCTGTTTGAAAACTTGTCGTCTGCAATAGGAAAACATAGGCTAATTTACTTTCAGAAAAAAAATATTTGTAAGAAGTACTAGATTGGAATTATTATCAATAGATGATTTGTTGGAAAGAACAGAGAAGGATCTAGATATCTGGATAGAGGAGCTAACTCAAACAAAAATTACTGTAACTGTTGTTTTTTTAAAGCTATAAATTTAAATAATTAAATGCTCCCTTTTCTCTTAAACGATTTATTATTTACTTTAATTGTAAATCAGGTTCTGAGTTTATATTATACAAGAATATGTCTACCATTGTGTGCGCAGATGAAGTGTGATGTACATTGATCGATACGTGACTTGAATTATAGAACAGACTCATAATTGGTTCGTTAAAAAATCTATCATTTTGAAAGCAAACAGAAGTTGTTTTTTTTTTTAAATAACAATTGCGTCATAGATCGGTGTGATGAGACAGAGCCGTAAGTTAACATTTTAAAACTCTCTAATAAGATTTGATCCAGGGTTTTCTATTCGAGTTGAAAGGATTGAACATTTTTTAGGCACTGGTTCACAAGTCGAATCGTTTGAATTACGATAGTGATTTCTTTCTCTATTATGTTTAAAAAAATTACATTATGAAATCATAAGTTAAACTTGAATTTATACAATTCAATCTAATTATAAATACATTTTCAGTTTTAGTTCTCACTGTTTACTAATTATAGGTGATAACAACAAGTTTTTGTTTTGCGATTAAAACATTAAGTAAGACATTATTGTTTAATTACTACCCAAGTCATATTATAGAACATAACAACAAACTTCATTCAGCTGTTACTTCTCTGAGCTGTTGGTGTATTTTTTTAATCTTTAAATATGTGTGTGCTGCTCAAATAGATACAGTTTACATGAATACATATAAAAAAATAATTGGAATTTTTTTATTTAATTATCAAAAACTATGTACACATCTATCTTTTTTTCTTTCTGTCTATTTATCTATCTTTCTATCTATATGTCTGTTTATCTGCATTCCTGACTGACTGTCTATCTGCATGTATTTCTATATATCTATCTACTTTCCTATCTATCTATCTATCTATCTATCTATCTATCTATCTATCTATCTATCTATCTATCTATCTATCTATCTATCTATCTATCAATTTATCTATCTTTCTCTCTTTCTATCTATCTATCTATCTATCTATCTATCTATCTATTTATCATTTTATCTATCTATCAATCTGTCTGTTTGTCTATATCAATATAAAGAAAGTAATGAAAGGGAAAGACGAGTGTTAAGATACACATTCTAACAATATTCCAGTTTTATCATTAAGTCTTTGTATCTGAGCGTTATTCTTCTCTACAATGAAATATCAGTTATCAACTTCTGTCTTGGGAATATCTCTGTGTTCAGTTGTCTTGCAAGTGTTCATGCTGATACCATCAGTACACGTTCGGAATAAAATTCTTTTGTACATCCAGGCCTATGTATCAAAACGATTTTTTTTTTCGATTACCATGGCTTTTGATACTTTGAAAAACTAAAATGAATCTATTATCTTTTTTTTTATGCAGATCTTTACATATTACATAAAATATTGATACATTAAAAATAATTTAAATATAAATTAATGGTTTCATATTTACAGGTTTCAGGAAGGAAAAGCTAATTGTATATTTCTTAGTTTGTTATGTTCTAATTGTTGTGCTTCCTGCTGGGAGTTATTGTTGTGGACCTGTGGTGGGTTACGGACGATGTTCAGTAAGTTTGCGATAAGAACTGAATGTACAATTTCAGAACCGATAATCTATATAAAGAATATGTATAATAAGAACTCATATGTAACACAATTTAGAGTATATAAATTTGTAAATTAAAAATGTAAAGACTATTTAAATAGTTTATGTCGCTTTTATCCTTTTCCTTCTATACAATATTTTTCTTTCCAGGTGGGTCAAGGTTAGGGTCAGTGGGGTCACGGCCGCCATAATACTAGTTACGCTACAGGGTACTAGTGGCAGTAATCAGTAGTATTGATCACATAATGTATTGATCACATAATGTATTGATGACAAATGTATTGATCACACAATGTTTTGATCAAATAATGTATTGATCACATAATGTATTGATCACATGATGTATTGATCACATAATATATTGATCACATAATGTATTGATGACAAATGTATTGATCACATAATGTATTGATGATAAATGTATTGATCACATAATATATTGATCACATAATGTATTGATGACAAATGTATTGATCACATAATGTATTGATCACATAATACATCGATCACATGATCTATTGATCACATAATGTATTGATCACATAATGTATTGATCACATAATATATTGATCACATAATATATTGATCACATAATGTATTGATCACATAATGTATTAATCACATAATGTATTAACCACATAATGTATTGACCACCAGGCTTGCGCTAAATTTTTTTCCGGCTCCGGCTCCGGCTCCGGCTCCCACAAATTTGATGGCTCCGGCTCCGGCACGGCTCCGGTTTCCTATTAAGATAGTATCACACGAGATGAAAAATTTTGTAATTGCGCCAAGCAAACATGCCGCTGTTAAAAAGTTATTCAAATTTTGCCGCATTTACTCCCATATTCAGGAACTGGAAAAATATACGAATGTCGGTTTTACTAAAAACAAACCATTTCAGTGCATCCAGAATCATATCATTATTTTCGACCGAGTTTTCACTAGTCGCCATTTTCATAAGTAATAAAAAAGTTATTTCAATGATAAAATTAGCAAATAGTAAAATGATACATTATTTAAAATATTTTAAAGACTTCAGTATTTATATTTATTATTTATAAATTCGAAGTGACTATTCGGACCCGGGTACCAGTAAACTCCGATTTTTATTCGGACCCCGTCCCCATAAAGTCTGATTGTTATTTGGACCCGTGGCAAATATGCACTTAGCTTAGCTATACATAAACTTTATTATTGTTTTTTTTTAATATTTTTTTGAAATTTATGATTTAATCGTTACTCAGTGTCTAGGGCTCCATTAAGCGGACTCTGTAGTATTCATTTTTCGGGTTCCGTCTAATAATGTTTAAATATAGCTAAGCTTAGTGCATATATGCCACGGGTCCGATTAAGAATCAAATTTATTGGGACCGGGATCCGTATAACCACAGCCTTATAAATTTATCTACTCTATTTCACATATTCTGTTTATAATAAAATTGTTAAAAACAGAAAGCGACCATTTTGTTTGTAGTCTTTTACAAATTCGCGGTCGAATAATAATACGAATTGACGCGTTCTATTTGTCGTCAAAGTAAAAATTTATTTTAAATGATTTATAAAATTATTCTATGAGATAAAACTGTTTTAACTTTATATATAACAAAATAACATGCCATTAAAAAAAATTTCGGAGGTTAAACAAGATTTAAAACGAACGCAAAACGATTCCCAACTAAAGATTTTTGTGGTGATGTGCGTGCACGCTATTATTTAAACGCTGTTAGTGTTGTAAAAATAACAACATTTCAAATTGTATGAGGCAAACAATCAAACAAATCTGGAATTTTAAAGCTAAAAAGAAAAATTCTGCTGTAAAAAAGAAACATTTGGGAGCCGTGGAGCCGCCAGATTTTTTCGGCTCCGGCTCCAGCAAAAGTAGCGGCTCCCGGTTACTCGGCTCCGGCTCCGCAAGCCTGTTGACCACATAATGTTTTCATGACATAATGTATTGATCACTTAATGTATTGATCACACAATGTATTGATTACATAATGTATTGATCAGATAATTTATTGATCACATAATGTATTGTTCACATAATGTATTGATCACATAATGTACTGATCAGCTCACAAGGCATTTGAATTTGTTCTTGTCACATATGATATTAACCCGAGTCTAAATGGTGGGTTTCAACTGAAACATTATTATATGTAGAATTTGTTTTCTTTTTTGGGAAATATTTTTATAACTATTTAATACATGACAATTTGTTCCAGTTGACATTATTCTCACCTGGACAGGGCTAGGGAATTCCCCTGACAAAAGCATTCACTAAGCTTTGTTTACAAAAAGTGACCTGGTAGTACAAGCAGTAGATCAATCAAAGTTACTGTTTACTAAGCTAGGTACTTCCCCTTAAAAAGACCTGTAAACCAGTGTTTTGTTGGACATATTTTACCAGTGGACACAGGTCACAACTGTCTTGTTTACTAAGCTAGGTGTTTCTTCTAAGACCAGGAGTTAATGTTTTGTTTTCATATTTCACCTTAGACTTAACATGCACACAATTGTTTCCCAATAAGTTAACTATACTTGGCACATACTGACACCACCACCAACCAATGATCTGTTAACTATACGTGATACATCCACATACTGACACCACCAACCAATGATCTGTTAACTATACGTGATACATCCACATACTGACACCACCAACCAATGATCTGTTAACTATACGTGATACATCCACAAACTGACACCACCAACCAATGATCTGTTAACTATACGTGATACATCCACATAATGACACCACCAACCAATGATCTGTTAAATATATGTGGTACATCCACTTAATGACACCACCAACCAATGATCTGTTAACTATACGTGATACATCCACATACTGACACCACCAACCAATGATCTGTTAACTATACGTGATACATACACAAACTGACACCACCAGCAAATGATCTGTTAACTATACGTGATACATCCACATACTGACACCACCAACCAATGATCTGTTAACTATACGTGATACATCCACAAACTGACACCACCAGCCAATGATCTTTAAACTATACGTGGTACATCCACTTAATGACACCACCAACCAATAATCTGTTAACTATACGTGATACATCCACATACTGACACCACCAACCAATGATCTGTTAACTATACGTGATACATCCACATACTGACACCACCAACCAATGATCTATTAACTATACGTGATACATCCACAAACTGACACCACCAACCAATGATCTGTTAACTATACGTGATACATCCACTTAATGACACCACCAACCAATGATCTGTTAACTATACGTGATACATCCACATACTGACACCACCAACCAATGATCTGTTAACTATACGTGATACATCCACAAACTGACACCACCAGCCAATGATCTGTTAACTATACGTGATACATCCACAAACTGACACCACCAACCAATGATCTGTTAACTATACGTGATACATCCACAAACTGACACCACCAGCCAATGATCTTTAAACTATACGTGGTACATCCACTTAATGACACCACCAACCAATGATCTGTTAACTATACGTGATACATCCACATACTGACACCACCAACCAATGATCTGTTAACTATACGTGATACATCCACATACTGACACCACCAAACAATGATCTGTTAACTATACGTGATACATCCACATACTGACACCACCAACCAATGATCTGTTAACTATACGTGATACATCCACATAATGACACCACCAACCAATGATCTGTTAAATATATGTGGTACATCCACTTAATGACACCACCAACCAATGATCTGTTAACTATACGTGATACATCCACAAACTGACACCACCAACCAATGATCTGTTAACTATACGTGATACATCCACAAACTGACACTACCAACCAATGATCTGTTAACTATACGTGATACATCCACATAATGACACCACCAACCAAAGATCTGTTAAATATATGTGGTACATCCACTTAATGACACCACCAACCAATGATCTGTTAACTATACGTGATACATCCACATACTGACACCACCAACCAATGATCTGTTAACTATACGTGATACATCCACATACTGACACCACCAACCAATGATCTGTTAACTATACGTGATACATCCACAAACTGACACCACCAGCCAATGATCTTTAAACTATACGTGGTACATCCACTTAATGACACCACCAACCAATGATCTGTTAACTATACGTGGTACATCCACTGACATGACCAACCAATGATCTGTTAACTATACGTGGTACATCCACTTAATGACATCACCAACCAATGATCTGTTAACTATACGTGATACATCCACTTAATGACATCACCAACCAATGATCTGTTAACTATACGTGGTACATCCACTTAATGACATCACCAACCAATGATCTGTTAACTATACGTGATACATCCACTTAATGACACCAAGAACCAGTGTTTTGCTTACATATTTAATACAAAGTCTTTGAAGTATGTTCGACTGTCATTTTCAACTTAACATTTTTTTTTATCTCCGTAGATCAACATATAGAGGGTCGCTCTTTTAAAAAAAATCAAATTATTTTTTTTCTTACTTACTGTGGTGTATTTTTCTAGGGATAGTTCGACTTTCCATGGACGATATGTTATCATGGAGCTGAGAAGCTATCAAAACAATCTTCCTCCACCTGCTTTCACTCCCCTACCTCCAGCGGGTCGCGGTAAAATAATTAAACGTTGACTGGTCCGCGGCCTCTGCTTTAAGGATAAATTGTGTATTTGATTTAATTTAAACAAATGTCAAGCTACTTCATGAAGTTATCTTAGTATCTAACAATAGCTGGACACTTGGATTTTTCTCATTCAAACAATCGTGGCTCTTATGTCATCATGCTGACATCGTACCAACAGGTTTTATAGAAAGTATTGCTTGGTTATCGCCTTACATTTATATAAGCAAAATGGTAAAAAAATGGTGTTTAAATTTGATTTTTTTAAATATTTATACGGAAGAAATTATTAATTAAGTTCCATTTAATGTGAAACAAATTTTATGAGTGTTAATAAAGCACATGAGTTATATTAATTTACCAATATTTTAAAATTACATTATTAATTAAAATACATTTTTACAATGTAACCGTTGACTAACTACGAAATGTAACCAAATAGAAACATTAATCAAACACAAGATCATTTAAAAATAAAATCTGGACTAATTTGTTTTAAAAGTGTGTTATGTTCCAATTAGGATTTATGCAGATAGATGTGTTTATATGGATGTAGAATAATTGCTTTAAAACATAAGTTATGATTTACCTGGGATTATACAGATATATATTTTCATAGGGTTGGTGAAATTGGGCCCCTTGTTTGGAATCTACTTTTAATGCATATCAATAAATTAAGTTACGTTAGATCTTTCGTTAAATAACAGAAAAAATTAAAAATGTTAGGAGCCAAATGTTTGTTAACTCGTTAGAAAAATGCTTCGTGCCACCTTATATTATTTATACACTAACAGTTTGGGTCGCTGCTAGAACGTTATATGTTAATATGTATCACGTGACTCTGTCAAAATGACATGGCAGTAGGGAGACGTTTGTGAAATGAGCCCCCAGTTATAGATTTGTTCTTTTATTCAAGCGGTGACATCCACATCTTTTTCGCAACTAATGTATCTTATCTTCAATATACACTTGACTAAATTCCTCCCAAATATATACTTGACTAAACTCCTGACCAAATATATACTTAACTAAGGCCCCATCCAAATATATGCTTGACTAAACTCCTGACCAAATATATACTTGACTAAACTCCTGACCAAATATATACTTAACTAAGGCCCCAACCAAATATATACTTGACTAAACTCCTGACCAAATATATACTTGACTAAACTCTTGACCAAATATATACTTAACTAAGCCCCCAACCAAATATATACTTGACTAAACTCTAACCAAATATATACTTAACTAAGCCCTCAACCAAATATATGCTTGACTAAACTCCTGACCAAATATATACTTAACTAAGCCCCCAACAACATATATACTTGACTAAACTCTTGACCAAAAAATACTTAACTAAGCCCCCATCCAAATATATACTTGACTAAACTATTGACCAAATATATACTTAACTAAGCCCCCAACCAAATATATACTTGACTAAACTCTTGACCAAATATATACTTAACTAAGCCCTCAACCAAATATATGCTTGACTAAACTCCTGACCAAATATATACTTAACTAAGCCCCCAACAACATATATACTTGACTAAACTCTTGACCAAATAAATACTTAACTAAGCCCCCATCCAAATATATACTTCACTAAACTATTGACCAAATATATACTTAACTAACCCCCCAACAACATATATAGTTGACTAAACTCTTGACCAAATATATACTTAACTAAGCCCCCAACCAAATATATACTTGACTAAACTCTTGACCAAATATATACTTGACTAAACTCTTGACCAAATATATACTTAACTAAGCGCCCAACCAAATATATCCTTGACTAAACTCTTGACCAAATATATACTTAACTAAGCCCCCAACCACATATATACTTGACTAAACTCCTGACCAAATATATACTTAACTAAGCCCCCAACCACATATATACTTGACTAAACTCCTGACCAATTATATACTTAACTAAGGCCCCAACCAAATATATACTTGAGAAAACCACTCACAAAATACAGTGGATTCCGCTTAATTGGGACACCGCTTATTTGGGACAGCCGCTTATTTGGGACAAATCTCAAAGAAACCAAACCAAGAAACCATTAGTAAATTTGTATTTTTAATTGGGACAGCCGCTTAATTGGGACAAAAAGCCTCGGTCCCGATGTGTCCCAATTAAGCGGAATCGACTGTATATATCTTCTTAGACCCTCATTGAATATATACATGTCTAAACCCTTCATCCAAAATACACTTGACTATTTTCACACATCTATATTTAGACGGGCCTCATTAAGAAATTTTTAAGGGTAAATTATTTTTGTTAAATAATTATAAACTCATCTTTTATAACATGATTTAATTTCATTGACATTGTCTAGCGGCTGTCTTGTTTGTTTTCAGGGTACTAGGCTGTGCGCCCAAAACGCCAAGTTAGCCTTTGTTCTCTTCCATTCCTTAACTTATCTATCAATACTAAATTAAGTCACGTAGTAATGAAATAGAAATGAAATATGCCTACTATTTTAAACTACTTTTATTAAAAAAAGCAACAATTAAAATACATTATAAAAGTAACAATGTATCCAAAAAAAATTAAACTTATTTAGTTATTTGAAGTAGAAATACAAACGTAAATAAGTAAAGAAAATCGCATTATGAAATTAATTTATCTTGAATATTATCAACAAATAAAAATAATTTTTAGTATATCATTGAAAACAAAAGCCAAAGTCGTAAACAAAAAAAAAACATAATTGTTATGCCTGCTGATCAACTGACATTAACGTGTTATTAATGTGTTAAAAATCATGAGATTAAATTTTTAACACTTACACTTAAATGCGTTAATAATCTAACGAAATGCTGTTTTTTTTTTTTAAAGTTTCGGGAAAAGATCAAACGAAGAAAATCAATAAATATTCCAACTGTATAAACATAAATAAATCAGAAAATATTTTAAAATGTGTCCGAACGCAGGAACTTTTACATGTACATAAAATAATAGCAGCTAAATGACCTTGAAACAATAGGTACTATATGATCTTGAAACAATAAGTGCTTTATGACCTTGAAACAATTGGATTGCCAGTTACAAATTCTATTTTAGCGAACACAATATGCCTTTTTCATTAAAGACAATGTAATAAAATGCAATAGATAAGATCTTTTCGTAATAAAACATTGACATACTTAATTATAAAACATACGTAATTTTTATTACACAAATATTAAAAAAAATAAATCTTAATTAAAAAAAAAAGTTGTTTCACTGTTAAAAATAATACATGACTTTATTCTAGACATTCGATCTGGTAGTAAAAAAAGATCAGTAGCGATTGGACAGTACCGGTCCTATACTATGATGGCCCTAGCAGTGGCGTAGTATGGGGGGAGCAACGCGAGGCATCATGCCTCTGGCGCTATTCATTAAGAGGCGCCGAATAGTATATGTTGCATATAATATTATATGATTTTTGAATGGCGGGCGCTAAAAATGTATTCTGTCAAATAGGCCATTGGTAAAGTTATATGTTGGAGATCTCTCATAAATATGTGCAAACATAATATATATGTAATATATATATATATATATATATATATATATATATATATATATATAATGATTAACAAAATCATTCGCCAAAAAAATAACATAAAATATATTTCTATAATTGCATTTTTGTCATAAACAACATAAAACAAAAATAAATTCATGAAACATCGTAAACAATTTCTTTAAATGTAAATAACAACAACAAAAAAGAAAAAAAAAACGAGTATTAGAGCGCCAACTAATCAATGTCTTTAAGTCCACGACGTTTAAAATTAGTGCATAATTCATTGTTATTGGTTTACTAGCTACACATTCCCTTAGGCTGTTGTATCAACCGAAATACATTTATTGTAATGTATCATCTGAGTATAGAGATCTGTATTGGTCTAAAATCTAAACATTCCTCATGTCTGTCTTGGCTACAAAAATAGGTTTACTATACATCCTGATCTGACCGGAAATGTCCGCATTGGTTATACAAAGTAAATATTCTTATTTGATTTGATTATCATTACCATAATTGTATCATGGATTTCTACAACAATAGTGATAAACGTATTCTAAAATATTAGAATTATATATATATATAACACAAATTGCAAACATATTTGCCAAAAATTTTTTTAAGGTTTTTTACAATAAAAAAATCTGAACAGATCTATTCTCTAAAATATTAATAGAAATATAAGCTACACTTCAGTATTTTATTTACAAATAAGTTCATGTTATTGGTCTTTGAATGTATTTACAATCAAACATTATGTCTATTTATCATGGTTCGCAATTTTTTTAATCATCTTTTATCATGATAATTTTAAATTTTAAGTAAATGTTTGAATTTGTTATACAAAAATATGTTGTAAGATATTGTCCCCATGTGTTAGTAGCTTTTCTTAAATAACAGTGTTTTACATTACATTTATAGAATAATATTGCTGGATTTTAAGCCAATAATTAGGTGAAATAATTTTCAAATGTCACTATAAAAACGACTCTAAATTTTTGATGTTAAAGAATCCCTAATAAATATTGCTCTTCTGTCATCCAATCTATTTACTATGAAGGATTATAATCCTTCGCAATTTAAAAGCAAATTGAAAGTGAAATGAGAAACAAATAAAAAAAAAATTAGAACGATACAGTAGCATGTTAAAAGAAAGCTTGGTAACTGTTGAATTATAAATTTCCAAAGATGTTCTAATAGAATTGAGTGAACTTTATTTAATGACGTCTTCTGTTGACACTCATGGCTTGCTAGGGATACATTCCTGTTTTTTCTTAAATGAAAAGAAAGAAAAAATGCAAACATTTAATTTGAGTGCCTTTTTAAGATAATTGTAATTAATATCAAAAATATAAATAAAAATATAAATCGCCATAATGCAAATAAAGGAAATTATTAATATTTTAATAAATACAAATATGAAACCAATTTACATAATTGAAAAACTTCCATGGCATATTTAACTAAAACAAAACGTATTGACAAAAGTCCAGCACTGAATATAGAAATGAACACAATTAGCTCATAAATAAAATTCACATGACAAAAGAACTAATAGTTTTTGTTGAGCTGTGTGATGAATGTCTGAAGTCAATGTAAGTATGAGATGAAATCTCCTAGATATTTTAAACTATGAATGGGACGGTTTTTATGGTGCCCTTCTTTCATCCCCAACATAGATTATATTTGCAAAATATAAAAGGGACTTATGCCATGATCTGAAATATCCATTGGCCATAACCGAAGATCGAACCATGGACACTCATGTCGATAGTTAAGCTCTTTACCACACGACCATCCGAATCTCAATTGTTTTTTTGTTTTTTTTCTTTTTAGATTTATTTTCATATAAACCACTAAGTATTTTATATTTGTTTAATTAAGGGGACATACATCCCTACATAATTTCTGTCTTAATAATACCTGAATAGAAATGTATATATTTTTAATAGTTTAAAACAATTGTATGAAAATCTATGAAAATAAGAAAGTTCTTGACAAACATACGGCAACCATACAATTTTATTACAGCTTAATAAAATGTATCATTATGACAATAATTATAAACAATTGCAATTATGTATCAGTGTTTAACAGAAATAAATCTTACCTTTAATGAACGTTTTCTACGTGCCGCAGAATTTACCTGAGATAAGAGAACAATCATTTTTTATGGAATTGTTATATATTAATGAGAGTTAATTACAACAAAGAAATAAAAAAAAAATATCTAGAGAGAAAAATATCAAAATAGATTAAAATGGCAGATTAAAATTAAAACTGGAAAATTTTCAATATAAGCGTTACAAAGTTTGTAATAAAAATTTTAAATAATAAATCTAAATGATTTGAATAACAGTATAATTGGATTTTATACGGTAGTGTATGAAGTTCCTGTAAGGGTGGGATGAAATCTTTTATATTCTATAAACCTTACTTGCACTTATTTCCAACCCACCATCGCCATAAATTCACCATGGAAGAAATAGACCAAGACCGGAAAAATCCTTCAAGTTAACAGTCGAGCACTTTGCCACACGACCATCCGTTCACTTTCTAGTCTAGTAGACTTATATTTATTATACTCACTAGACGTTTACTGTATTGGTAGTTGATTTGTTAATTTACATTTGATACACACATTGAATGAAATTGAAGGAAATATAAACCTCTTATTCGGAGCCTTTATTAAAGATATCGTTAGAATTATCAGTTGAAAAAAAAAACACACACACAATATTGTAAATTTAGAATAAAATTTATTTAGCTTAAAAAGATGGCAGCGTTGTAAAAAAGGTCACAAATATTTAGTCTGTTTCGACTAGGATATATATATATGTATATACATTAGGGTGACAAACAAATACATAGTAACACAATTTTTTTTAATGCTCTCAACCATTTGTTTGGTTTCATTTCTTTATCTGCTCCTCACAATGACGTGACATTGACTAAGAAATTAAATAATTTTAAAATATTTCACAAAGAAGTCGCTGAATCTGTCATTTATGTTATTTAACTGAAGAACTGGCTAGTCTATCTAAAGGCTTAAAGCAAAAGATTAAGGAATAAAACTGTAGGAATGAACTTAGATGACTTTGTAGCAGACAGATAAAAATATGTATTTAAAGTGCTTGGAATAAATTGGATATTCATGAAATATGGAAGAAAATCACCCGTACACGTGGAGTACAGCAGCCGAATAACAGGAAGCATATACAATTGTTAATTATATGAAGGTTGATACTGCCGAAATGGTCGTGCGATAGCGCGCTCGACTGTCGACCTGAAGGTACCTGGTTCGATCTCCGGTAGGACCAAGGAAATTTTTCAGGTCTTGGCTCAAGTTCCCGATATCTCTCCCGTGGTGCCTCCATGGCCATTGCACTATCGGCTATGGTGGGGATGAAAGAAGGGCACTGCATAAACCGTCCCATCAGTGGCTTATAGGATCTAAGAGATTTCATCTCATCCTTATAGGGACATCACACAACAACTGCCGAAAAAGGGGTTAAACTCATTTCAGATTATGCACAAGCTTAGACGAAAGATTAAACTGAATCGCAATATATTTTGCAAACCGTGGAAGAACATCGATGCCATATTCCAGATATGCGAAAGTCTACAATTGTGAATGCATTATTGAAAACAAACGAACGATCAACAAATTAAAACTTTGCATTAGAAAAAAAAATATAAAATGCGTCCTTTTTTTTTATTGACCCTTAAAGCAGATAATTTCAAGTTCATTGAACACCTCTAAATAATATTATACAAATTTTTTTTTTTCATTAAAAGGAACGCAATAAAGAGTTGAGAGTACAATTTTGAGCACTTTGATTTTTTCTTGTCACCTTAATATATATATATATATATTTTATATATATAATTTCGAAAAAAGATAATATGTATTCATATATTATTTACATGGTCATATTTATACTTTTAGCTTGAACGTAAGTCACGAATAAGTAGTTTTATAGTTGTTTCATTAAAGAGACATAAATCTAAACAATGTTACATTTAACAATACTGAAACTGGAAATATAGATATACTTTTTAATACATTGAAACAATTAAAAAAAACATATTCTGAGAGTAAGAAAAATCTGGAATGACTAATGTTATTGATAAACTATTTATTACAAATTATTTAAACAAAATATCATTATTAAAATGTTATTATAGAAATGAACTCTTACCTTTAACAGAAGATATGCATACATTCGGCACCTGACAGCCTAAATCATGAAGAATAATTCGTTTCATACAATATTTCAATATGTTAGATATTGTGTAGGTGGTAATTATGTTAATATATAGCATCTTAACAAGAATTTAATTATACAAATCACAAGGTCTGTCATACATTTTAAAAACATCCTGAAAACTGTAAACTTTGACTGTAAACCTCACTATTTGTTTACTGAAAGGGCCATGATTTGTTTATTTACATTTGATAAACAATTTCAGTAAAATTGATTGACATGTAAAACAAAAGAAAGCTCATTAGTCATAAAAAGAAAATGATATTTTTTGCTAAAGTAAATTATTCTTAATTGGAATCTTTAATAAACAAATCGTATGATTTTTCAGTAAAAAAAAAAGAAAAAAACACGCAAAATACGGCAATTTTAGAATAATAATTTTGACTTAAAATATGTCAACCTTGTAAAGTAAGAACTAAAGGGTGTTTGTTTTATTTATAAAAGGTCAAGCTTGTGAATTTAAAAATGTTGGTCCTAGTTGGAGTACACAATTTTATTTTACTCACATCTAATCAATTAGGTAATCTCTTAGTTTAAATACTTTATCTTAATCTACTAAACTTTCTTCAATAATTTAGAAAAATAGAACCTCTCACTAAATCAACAGAACAGAAAATTGTTTGACCTGGTCAATATGGATTGCGTAAATTAATTGACATTAAATGTCAGACATTATCTGCATTGTTGGCCTGACGTGGTCAGAAATACTCTTAAAATGTATTGTCAATACCAATACTTCATGAGTATCGCCAATACCAATACAAACACTCAATTAAAAATGTATTGCCAAAATTGATACCTATACAATACCAATACGTTTGAGAAGAAAAAAAATATTATTTAATATATAAAGAGTACACATTTTTAAAGTTTTATTATAACCGACAGATCGATCAAAAAAAGAAAAAAAAGTTTTCTTTTCTGTCGTTCACTGAAACATTGAACAAATAGTTGATAGAAAGTGAATGAATGAAAGCTTATAAGAATAACATAAATAGATATCGGCGCGCAAATAAATTGTATTTATTTCTTCTTCTCCGCCAAACCGTGGTTGTATTTGTGGGGAGGTGGGAGATGTTAATATTGTTAGGTTTGATGGCTATGATTACTAGCAGTGGTTGAATGTATGTCGATTACTTTTAAAACAAAGTCTCAAAATCGCTATTTTTTTTCAGCAAATTTTTTTTTCCTGAATTGTATGAACAGCGCAATTGTGATATTTTGATTTTTTTTTTTTCAAAACGGATAAATATAGAAAAGTGGGTTTATTCTATTGAGTTTATGAATTATTTCTATTTTTTTTTTAATTTTGAATATTTTAAGATACAAAGTAATTTTATTTTGTTGGAGCTTGTTACATTAGATTCTTAAAACACCGATAGAAATGTATTGGTATCGAGTATCGGAATGTTTTTTTGTTTAACATGTATCGGTGAAACATTAATACAAAATGATCGGCAATACACCAACCAATACTAAAAAGGTATGGCCGATAATGTATTGGCCGATACCGATACTTCGATACTAACAACCGTGCATAAAATGAGATTTAATAAGCAGTATAAACCAAACCTATTCTGCGTTATAACTGCATTATAAGTTAAATCAGATTCAATCATTAATCTTCATTTAATTAATGACATGTATCAGTCCTAACCATTTCTATCTTTGTTTCATGTACACATACATTTCAGTAATTCACGTACACATACATCGTAGTATGTCATGTACACATACATCCCAGGATCTCATTTATTATGTGGTATATACTTATCTACTAAGTCGTCTTTAATTAAGGGGGAATAAATCTAAATATATATATATATATATATATATATGGTATAACTAAACTGTATATTTTTACACTTTTTGATGAATTGAATCACATTTTAAATAAGGGTTATGAAAAGAAAATAATATCTGAAAGGACATAGGGTTATAATAAGATATGTATTCCAGTTGATTAAAAAATTGTTCAGATTATGATAAAAGTTTAAAACTATTTAAATCCTAAAAAAGTATTATAATAAAAAAACACTTACCATTATTTCTTCATCCGATGGATACTACGGAAATTTTAGAGGGAAATATTTATTTATAAAATTAAATATAAATAAGTATGATTTACAAACTTGTAGTTTCATTATTTCAATAAAATATAATCAATCAGGTAATTTTAGTTAATGGTCATGTAATACATATTTTCTTTAAATGAAATGAAATATGTATTTATTCTTCTTTGAGTAAATACATTGAGAATGAAATGAAACTTTTACATGATTATCAGTACAGATTTATTTTGACCTGGTTAATATTAACTGCCTAAATTACATACATGTAAAAGTCAGACGTTATCTGGATTATTGACCAGATATGGGTCTGTATTTCACCTGCATTAAAAGCTACATCAGGCGCAATCATTTTTTGCCTGAATTAAAGACACAAATTAGCAATAATTATCTTTAACTTTGTTTCACATTCAGATCAATCTTAGTATTTCACGTTTATATTTATAAAGTGTAACTTGAATTCATAATGAAGATAATTATTAATACAGAGCTTTATGTACACTAAAAATTTCATGGTTTAATAATCTACTGTCTAAATTCAGTAACGCTATTTTTATTCGTGTAATCTACTGTATTATACACTATGTATGCAATTATGTATGTTTCCATGTGTGTGTGTGTATGTTTATACATCGTATCTGCACTTTGCTGGGGGCATTATTTTGGGTACGATTTGGGGGGTTAAACTGAGGAGTATTCTTCCTCCCCTCCTTATTTTCAAGGAAAATAAAACTTATGGCAACTTTTTGTTGTCTTAGATATTATTTAAGACATAGAAAAAAACACATTAAAATAATGAAACTACGTTTTAACATTCCTTTTCAATTTTAATTATATGACGGGTTTCCTAATGAGTTTTGGTGTGTCTTAATAAAATGTCTTACCATGCTGCCAACTTATTTCTTCGAGTGGGGGGGGGGGGGTAAAACAGACAAGCTTATACTGGACATTAAGTCTTATTTGTGACTTGGGAATTGAATAAAGGCGTGCTGTGTTTAAGTATTTTAAAAATCTAAGCCATGATATATTTAATTTGCGGTTGATGTCCAAGTTTAAATTTTATTATAACAACATTTTGTACAGAGCATACTTTAACATAGTAGCTTGTAGGCATTTGTGTTTTAAATTATTGCGGTAGTTCGTTTTAAAATCAGACACTGGGGACAGATCAGTATTTTTTTTCAATTCTATATTTTCGCACAGTGATATTATTACGTCATCAAGGCTGCATCAAGACATGACCTTTTAAATAGGTCAGGGCGACCGTGAATGAGAGGGGTTCCTCGCTTTCTAATATTTATTTCTATTTATTTATGTTGGTGCAAGATTGAGAAGAAAGGGGCCAAAATGGACCCACGTTTTAAATGTTTTCCAGAAGCAACAGAATTAATAGCTGCAGCCCTGTCATCACTAAAGGGAGGGAACTAAATTATAAAAGGATTGACATGCTTAAACATTTATAAAATCTTCCAGTTGATATTATATGGCGTCCATCGGAGTATAATCTAATTCCTTTCCCGAAGTGAAGATTTAGTTAAAGGGTCATTATTCTGGTCAGCAATATAGTTTTTTGATATATAAGGTGAAGTTTAATAAACTATATATATATATATATATATATATATATATATATATATATATAAATTACCTTTAATCAATGGGAAGAAAGAGTGTTAATTTTTTAAGCTAAGTAAATAAAAATACATCACCTCAAAATATAGAATATTCGAAAAAATGTCTGAGATTAATATAAAAAAAAACAGAACTAAATAAAAATATACCAGCTACCAAAGATGATTTTATATTGTTAATACCAGTGTCTCAACGTCTGTTAGTTACAAATCACCAAAGTTCGTTAGTGCATTCACTTAATATAATTAAAATAAAAGAAAAAAATATGTTTATTTATGTATTAATAGATTGTTACTAAACACTTTAAAGGCATTTGAAAATTATTAATAATATTTGGTAATTTAATATTTTTTCCCTACTGTTTCTACCGTCAAGATTTCGTATTTTTAATTATTAGTGAATGTAAGTAAATATATAATGTAACAAGTGTAATAAGTGTTAAATTTTTTTAAAGTAAAAATATTTATGCTACAAACAAAATTTAGCGGTAAATATTTCCTTACTCTTAACTAATAAATTAATTAAAATTTCTTACGTCTTGTGTGCGATTGGCTGAAAAAATAACACAATTGTATTTTCAATTACCATTTAATTCAACATTATTTTATCAATGTACAACTAATTTAAACTATTTTTTGGTTAGGTCAATCGTATGAATACTTACAGGTTTATTTTTTTTAAAGAAAATTGCAGTTAGCAAAACATTTGAAAATGTTTGTATACATTACCTTCGCTTTGAAGTTTAGACGTCATTAATAGTAATTCACTTTGTTTTGATAATGTTGACTCAGAGTTAGCTAAAGTAACAAATAAAATTGATTTAAATATATTATGACTTTTTAGTTATTATTTACTTGTTTGAAAGATATTTATTACACCGTGTTATATGCCCATTATACACTTTTCTTTATAAACAACATATTTATTTCGCAAAAAGTTATGTTTGAAATTATCGTTTTATCATAACTTCGATCACTAGAAAAAAAAAAAAAAAAACTATTCTAATATTAATATGAAAACTAAATGTACATATTACACAAGCTGTTAATAATTCTTTCCAAATCAATCTCTACTTACCGAGCCTAGCCTGTAATTGTTTAATGTCGTCACATTTTTCCATAAGTGATGAAACTGCAACATCTAAATATACAAATTAAGAGAAATTAGGATTGGTCCGATGAAACACACACACACACATATATATATATATAATAGTAACGGATTAAGGCCCTCTGATGACCTAATCACCATCAGACAATGGTGCACGACCCCCTTCCCCCAACTACTAAATTCCAATAGATAACTTTACATACAAATGTACACTCTTTTACACACCTTCAACTTATAATTATACTAATATAAAATTTTGGCAACAATTAAGTCAAGCTGGTATCTAAAGAACTCGGGACTGCTGAGAATCAATCACGCCTCCTAAAATCCCCATCACTAAGAGCCATGTCTATCAACCCCAGTGTGAATAGGGACGTAGACCAGCAGACAGTTTAGTCCAGTAGTACAGTTAACAAACCGATTTTACCTGAGCATTGTAAAAGTTAAAGTTGAATTCTCCCTCTATACTAAACATTAGAGAAAACTTTTCAAGTTATAATTTTTCGCAAATTAAACATTAAGTAAGACAATACTATTTAATGTTTATCAAAGTTAAATTATAGAACAGAGAAACAAACCTCGTTCAGCTGTTACTTCTCTAAGCTTAACATCTTTTTGTGCTGTTAAAATTGAAAAAAAAAAATAACATGTATAATAATAAACATTTTGAATGTTGTACTTAATTATCAACAACTATGTACCATCTCTTATATTTGTCATTGTTAAACTGTCAACGTCTATCTTACTATCTACCTATCTATCTATCTATCTATCTATCTATCTATCTATCTATCTATCTATCTATCTATCTATCTATCTATCTATCTATCTATCTATCTATCTATCTATCTATCTATCTATCTATCTATCTATCTATCTAACTATATATCTATCTATCTATCTATCTATTTATCTAACAATCTGTCTGTATGCCTGTCTATCTATCTATATATCTATCTATCTATATATCTGTCTATCCATCTATCTATCTTTCTATCTATATATCTATCATACAATTGATCAAAGTCAATAAAGAGTTGCATACCTAGTTCATATTTTAGTTCACTGTTCTTATTGATGCATTGTCCACTTATCTCATTCTTTTTTTCTGATGAAAGAAATTATGAAACATAGATATTAATACATATAATAAGAAATGAATTGGAATTTTTTTTTATTTTTCTAGTAAACATAGCCATCTATATGCTATTTTGTTTTTGAGGTACGTATCCACAAGCACATCCATATGTTTCCTCTATGTCGAACTATTTTTATATTTATTTATAATCATCTATCATCATTATATCGTACATACAATTGAACAAATTAAATAAAGTGGTACATACCGAGTTCATACTTTAGTTCAATCTTCTCATTGTTTAATTGTTCAATAATTCCATTCTTTTCTTCTGATAAACAAAATTAACTTATATATTAAAATATAAATAAGATATGAATTGTAATTTAATTTAATTATTCCAGTCAACATAGCCAAATATTTATTTGTATTCTGAGTTATACATCTACAAGCATATCCATCCATTGACTCTCTGTCCATCTGTCTGACTATCTATCAGTATTACTATTTCTAGCAATCTATCTTGCTGTCTGCCTGACCATCTGTATGTCTTTCTATCGATCTGAATTAATATATTTAGCAATCTATATGTCTTTTGATATATGGAAATTTAAAGAGAAAGAAAACTTAGCGGTAAAATAAAACTTTAAACAAAATACCAATTTCATCCTTTAGTCTTTGTATCTGATCGTTTTCATCCTTTACATTGATACACGAGTTATCAGCTTCAGTCATGAGACTATCAGTGTGTTCAGTTGACTCAAATGTTTCCATATTGACACCATCTGTACAGTGCCAAATAGCAATTATATATTTTATTTGCAGACCTATTTACTCAAGTAATTTTATGATTAACTATTAAACAAAAAAAGTTATAAACAAACAAACAAAAATAAAAGAAACAATATAAAATACCCCATTCAAATTATGACGTTAATTAATAAACTTCAAAATTCACCCTTATTATTGTAATCATTAAAATCTAATTTGACTACTTGCCCGAAATAAGCAGCTGTTATTAAAACTGGAACCTACAATTCTCCAATATTATATAAGTGTTCAGCTATTCAATGAGTTTTGTTTGTACAGTTTTGACTCATCGGTTCGCAACTAACTGACCACCGCACAATTGGCAGACTGTTGGAGTGATTTGTGGCGTCGCTCCCACACCCAACCTACTGTTAATGTGTTTTTAAGATCAATTCATTTTGAATGTAAATCTTCAAAAGTCTTTCTGTCTACTGTAAGATTAGTCCAGGAACATCCATCTTTTAACATTGTCTGTAGTCATTTCCGTGATTTCATTCCAGCATTATGCATACTCGGAATATCGACTCTAAATAGCGACTTATAAACGTATCTAAGATGTAGTGATTTTAGATATGCCCGTAGTATGCAGTGACTTGCTGACATATTCATTCATTGAAAATAATATTTCCCGACGTACTAACACATACTTACATATAAATGAGAAACTATTTAAAGGTAATAAATATACCAACCCAGATTTAGTATAAAAATTACTCCCCGTTTACTATATAAGTTCAGTTTCCTCAATGCAAAATTCATTTACTGTATTACATATATCGAATTTTCCGGATTTTCCCGATTAAATTTTTCTCCATGCCTTTGTTCCCCAACAGTAAACATAATTAGTATAACTTACTGAAATACTTATAACACTCTACCTTTTGTTTTTAATAGTTCACACACATGAGGATATTTTACTTCAAGAGACGACAGAAAACAACTAAAAGACGGTCCTGGTCCAGAATGTAACAATGTCACAAGTAAATCATCATTTCTTTCTGTTCTGCTTTGACGGTCATTTATTCTAATTTTATCGTCCAAGGTTATCACGTCATTCTTATATAAATCATCCAATAGATCCCTGGCTTCTAATTCCTCTTTCAGGTATGGGAAGTTTCTCTGAATAATTTTTTCATCCTCTGACTTCAATCTTCCTCTTAACATCTTCATCCGGTTAAATTCAACATTGATCGGGCTGCCACATAATAACGGAAATTTCACAGATTAAACACAAATTTAAATATAGGAATCTTTATGGTTGATGATCTCTACCCAAAAAACATTTATAAATTTAGAATTTTAATGTATCGAAATGTTTCTTTTAGAAATGTTTCATTTCTGCAATTTATAAATACCCTGTTTTAATTAATTTTCATAATAAATAAAATCATTAAAATTGCTTTTTTTTCAATTCATTATATATAGGCTATTTTATCATGTTTAAATAAACCATTTAAAAATTTTTATTCTTATGATTTACTTTTATATAACGATGATGTTTTATTTCTTAGAGAATATAAATAAACAAAAGAGACGGGTTTTATATAGTGCTTGAACAAATCTTTATGAAAAGACAAAAGCCAGGAAGAAAAAATATGACATTTGAGAAATGGAGAATAGTGTACCAGACACACACAGCCTTTATTTAAGGTGTGAAAAGTCCCTATAAGGATAAGATGAAATCGTTGAGATCCTATTAGCCACTAATGGCCAAACCCGTCACAAATTACGTTTTTTCCGTCAACCAAACCATCCGATCAACCAACCAAACCAACCGATCAATCAATCAAACAAACCAATCAACCAACCAAACCAAACCAACCAAATCAAACAAAGCAAACCAACTAACCAAGCAAAAATTAAACTAAACACCATTAAGTAAAGATATTGGTGCTAATTTATCTCACCCATTGCGTTAAGTCCTTAATTCTATCAATGTTAAAATCAAATCAAAGCATTAAAAAAATGTTTTTATAAAAATGCACTGAAAAGTTTAAAAAAAAAAAATTACTTTATTATGCCATTTCGCAGCACAAAGTCACTATACAGCTCCCATCGGGAAATGACGTCACAGAGGCTTTTTATTTATAGCGACTGCGTTCCCATTCTGCAAAAAAAAAACAAAAAAACATCATCTTAAGCCTGTTCCATTCTGGACACAGGAAATATGTATATATTGACGCTCGATACCATATATATATATATACATAATCGGCTTACATAGAAGGTGGTTCGAAAGACCTACACACCGTGCAGTGTAAAGTATGCTTATGGTGATAAAAGCCGCATGTCTGTACATTAAAAATATACGGCACCGTACGGGTGCAAAGCTTACATCGCAAAAAAAAGTCTGAGTTCTACGTCACACCTTTGCGGAGTTAAAAAAAAAACAGTGCGTGTCATCGACCGTCTCTATAAAAATAGTCTAAGGAATTCCAAAATTATTATGTACTAGCTGTACCCGCAAAACATTTGCAGCACTTTTTAAATTACCAATAACTATGAATTAACCTCAACAATGTTCATATTTTACTTGTAAATGTACCTTAATTAAATGAACTCTACTGTTAGGCGGTCCTGAAACGAACCTTTTTATTAAAACTCATGGCAGCAAGCAAACTCAAGCTAATTGTAAAACTTTCATTAGCCCTGAAAAGGACCGTTAAGACAAAAAATATGGTAGTGGCCCTAAAAAGGACCGTTAGGACACAATAAATGGTAGTGGCCCTAATAAGGACCGTTAAATACAATAAAAGGTAATAGCCCTAAAAAGGACCGTTAAATACAACAAAAAAAAGGTAGTTGACCTAAAATGGACCTTTTAGATCAAATAACTGGTGGTGGTTAATTACAGTTAAAGTAAGTTTTTGTACAATTTCTACTTTGTTACATTTTTAAAATTATGTACATAAGATTTTTTTATTGCATCAAGACCTCTTTATACACAGGATTTTTAGTAATTTTTTCTCCATTGACATCAGATTTAAAATACATTTTTACTTCTTTTGCTTCTCTTCCTTCATTTAGAGCTGCCTGAATTTCTGTTTTTTTTTCAACTTTAATTTTTATACTGAGCAGCAGAGGCAAAAGGATTAATATTTTTCAGCAGTTCATCAGTTACTATCAAAAGCTCCTCTGTGCATTTTTCATTTCGATTACGCCTGTAAAGTTGAGCATAAGAAGGGTTTCCTCCATGCAATGGTGCTACAGCATGATAAACCTGACCGTGGATTCTGTAACAGTATGGTCCCTTTCCCGGTGGTATCTCGACTTTAGCTCCCATGGATGCAAAAGCAAAAGAACTATTATACTGCCGTATTTGATCTCTAAAATGTTTTCCTTTTGGAGAGTCTTCAATTAGTAAATTTTTTATAATGCCAGGAGATTCATGCGAAGGAGATAATTGTACTTTTCCAGCATGAAAACAGGAATGATATTGCTTTAAACAATTTAGTTCTTTGAGAAACTATTTTGCATGACAGAAATTACAAACTTCTGTCATTCTTCCACAGTTTAATTCTTCCACTTCTACATCATTACTAACTGCAGCTAAAAGTCTCTGATTATTATTTTTCTTTTTAAGTTGATATTGAATCCTGCAATACTCTAAGCGTGTTTCCCTTTCAACTGCAGATTCATGATATGTTCTCTGTTGCTTTCGCAATTTATTAGATTCCAAGCGCCTTTTTTTTGCCTCAGATGATTCATCTTTTCTGGATTTCCTGACTATCTTACCATTATTTTTAAGTAAATCTGAATATTAAAATTTTATGCTTTTGCACAATTTTATAGAAAATAGAAATCTTTGATGGATAGAAATCGATTTTGGACCCCCCCCTTCCACCCTAGTTACGCCTATGTGTTCAGATTTGATACATATTTTCAAAATGTTTTTTTTTAAGTTATGAAATAGTTAAAAACCTAATTTGTTTTTGTTTCTTTTTCTTACAACATCCTAAAGGATACATTATTTCAATAAAAAAAATGTCAAAGAGATCTAATTAGTTAATTTTCATTAAAACAACTAATTTAAAAAGGATACATTCTAAAAAAAAATGTCCAAGAGAGGCATAAAAAGAATAACCTAAGCTGCTTAGCCATCCAGCCACCAGTTCACACAAACATGTTGTACCCTGCAAAGCCTTTGCATAGAGATCGACTACTATAAAGCCAATGCCAAACCTAGGGATTTGGAGGCCCGGGGCTTGGCCTCTTTTGGGCCCCTGCATTTTGACGCTCGATACCATATCATGAGATTAATGTAATACTTAATATTTAATGTAAAAAATAATTTTGGGGGTCACCCCTCAAGCTGGGGCCCGGCGGGACTTTCGATTTTGGACCCCCCCCCCACCCTAGTTACGCCTCTGTGTTAATTTTTTTTTTTAAGTTATGAAATAATTTAAAATCTAATTAGTTATTGTTTCTTTTTCTTACAACATCCTAAAAGATAAATTATTTAAAATAAAAAAAATGTCAAAGAGATCTAATTAGTTAGTTTTCATTAAAACAACTAAAAGGATATATTCTGAAAAAAAAAAAATCAATAAAAAAAATGTCTCTGGGAGAAATCGAACCCGGAGAGTCAGCAGAAAAAAGTGCATATTGGCCGAGTCGCATAACCACTCAGCCACGGCGCCAGACAATTTAAGTGGATATTTTAATGTACCATTTGAAAAATATTGCTCGGTTATGTTTTCATTGCTTTTGACCTAGTTTTTTTAGGTCTATATTGTTATTTTTTAATTAAGAAATAATTCAAAGCCGTATTTATTTAAAATCATAAATATTTTAAAAGCTGAGAACTTAATTTGTATAGAAATTTGCAGTATTTCTTTTTTTAAATATTATATCGACTTTTAAAAAGAACTTGTTTTACGAAATTAGATACGAAAACACGGTTAATAGTCTTATCGTCTCCGCCGTCGGAGATTTTCGATTATTACTATTGTTTACGGGTCTGACGATGTTAAAATGCTCTGTTGTAATAAAAACTACAATGATTTGAATGATATTATATGCTAATTATTAATTTTTAATATCGAGGACTTTTACATTTCATAATAAAAAGCACAGAAACTATTGAAAACTGTAGATATTTAAAAAAGAAAAATTCAATCGAGAGACAGGGGATGACGCCATTTTTAATTCTTGTTTTCCGCTTTCGATTTAACCCTTTCGATGCTAAGCTCTCTAAATTTGCTGTCTTTCCCAGTGCTAAGCTCCAAAATACAAAACTTTCTACCTGTGCTGAGTTATTTTTCCGACCTCAGGTGACCCCAGGACACCAACGGTGTTGGTCATTTTTAGTGTACCCAGAATATTTTATCAAATTGGTCTTGTTCTTTTTTTATACTTTTGCTTTGAATTTTTATAGTACGTTCAAGATTTGTCATTTTGTTTTTGTTGTTGTTGTTTTCACAATTTATAATAAATCTTTTTTTTTATAATTTAAAGCTTTTCATAATACTTGTCTGACATGATTTGTTTAGCGTGTATTGTCACTTGCTCTCGCCCGACGTTACAGTAATTGCACTTAAGCCGTTCAGCCGTTATATATATATATATATAAAGAGAGAGAGAGAGAGAGAGAGAGAGAGAGAGAGAGAGAGAGAGAGAGAGAGAATTTAGAGAAATAATCATAGTCACGCTATATAAACCGTGTTAAACAAATAATTTATGATTTTGATGTTTTTTTCTGTATTGACATTTTTTTAAATAAAATAACTTAGCAGCCACAACTGGGACAAAACAAATACCCCTAAAAAAACAAATGATCTTCACGCAGTAAGCCATACACATCATTTGCATAAAATTGTAAATTATAATGAGTCTAATTTTGTATTGTATGTGATTATTTAAATTGTTTTTCCATGATTCAAGTCATTAAAAAGTAAGTAAAGGTAAAATGTGATTTTATTTTGAGAAAAAAATAATAAGCATATAAACTAAATTTCAATACAGTTTAAAAGATAAACTAAATTATTATCCCTAGCATCTTACGCTCATGTTATTAGATGGACCGATACTATAAATTTTCCTCAATTTTTATTTTCTTTTGTGGAGATGGTCAGCCGTGTTACCACTATGTCATTGTAAAACAAGCAATAAATCTGACTTTTAGCTTCAAGTCCCAAATTAAGCCAAACAGTGTAACGTTTTCCACTCATAAATAATTTCTCAGTCCGTCTAAACATACCACGCTTTTCTCCTTTAGATGGAACAATAAAAGGAGGTTAGCTATTGTGGAGACATAGTTTAGAAACGTCGCAATAATATTTGCCTTTCTATCTCAAAACTCATACTAGTATTACTTTCACGCCCCCTCCACCTGAACGTGTTTCTACTCTGAATAATGTACTCTGCGTAACCTCTGTCCTAGCGAAATCTTAGCCCCGCCCACTCCTTTCCCTGCTGATACTATCTCTTGTGGTCAGCTGTTTCCATTGTACAAGTGTCTCCCTGTCCCTTATAGTCAAACTGGCATACCCCGACCCCACTGAATTTAATGTTTCTACTCTGCATAGTCTTGGCCCGTCTTTCCTTGGACAGACTGATAACTAAATATTACATTTCTGACATTATGTATCGTTGACATTGTCACCCTTGCCATTATACAAATAGTAAATGACAATCTCTGTCCAAGGCCCTAGCAATATAACATTAAACATTCCTATCCGACAATCACTAAAATCAGTAGGGGTAAAACCAGCCATGCGCTGAGGTAAAAAAAAAAGTCAGGTAGAAAAAGTCAGGTAGCAAAACTTGACCGATCACCGGGACAGAAAAAAAGGCGTGAAGTGGGCGTGTCGCCGTGATTTCAGTCAAATTATTCCATAAAATGAACATAAATATATATTTTCTACATCTTTTTTAAGCGAACCAAGTGAAGAACTAGACAATGCACTTCCCCTCCAACTTTGGCTGAAAACAAACGTTTAGTTTTAGTACAAATGAATGAGAGCGACTATAGTCGTCATTAGCAATTTTGCGTAGGAAAAAAAATGCGACTAAAGTCGTCCATAGCAGCGAGACTGTGAGCGACTATAGTCGTCTATAGCATCGAAAGGGTTAACGCAGACATGAAAATGAATAATATGTATATAGATGATGTTAAATGAGAGTATGTTTGGTGCGCATTTTGTTCATCAAATGAATCTTTCTTGAATACAAATGAAATGTTGCGGAATTCTAAACACAACAAGGATTTCTTATTAATGAACTAAGATTTTTAAATGATATTGAGTAGTGTGCGCAAATTATGTTTAATAGTCGGGGTTTTTTTTTTTTTGTTAAGCTTCTGTACCAATAATGAGGATTGTTTTCTTTGGTATGAATTATATAAAAAGCTATTTTTTGTACATAGACTGATTGTTAACGCGCTCTAATATATATTACCGAGTTGGTTGGGATAGGTGTGGGAATAAACCAAATGGTTGCAGAAAGGGGGGGGGGGTCAAGCAGACGATTCAAGTTGCAGCACCGCTAATTTTTTAAACTCACGTCTCTCTTTTTTTTAAAAAACGTCATGTTAAACATGATAAATTATAAAATTATAAAAAAAAGAACTGTTGGAATGGGGGTGTAGGGTTGGGAAAGGAGTGTTTAGCGGGGGTAGGGAGAGGTACGGAGAGGTGTCACGTGGTATTGTTAACAGGGTGAACATGCAGTTATACTAATTGCCCCTTTTTGTTATTTTGTACATTGAGACCCACTGCGATTCGGGCATGTCTTGGGCGGAAGGGGGTGGCGGGCGGGGAGGGAGGAAGTGAAGGATGGGTGTGGGGCTAAGTGAAAGAGAATTGATAACTTTTAAAAAAAGAACTATTGAGAAATAGTCCTTTAAAATATTATGAATGAATTAAGATTAGTCAATGATATGGTGTTGTGAGCACATCACCATTTTCAACTAGTCCATATATATAATTCTTCTCTTTCATCAACCCTTGCGAGGCGACGGAGGCCTGCAAGAATTTCCGAATATACGTCACATAAAGCAAGACGCGTTCAACAATATATATATATAGATTTCTCGCGTTTGTAGAATTATTCCAGAATACGTCACATAAAGCAAGACGCGTTTAACAATATATATAGATTTCTCGCGTTTGTAGAATTATTCCCGAATACGTCACAGATAGCAAGACGCGTTCACCAAGGTTCGACAACGTGCATTGTTTCCTGCTTTCTATTATAAAACCAGATTATTTTAATTTCTCATTTATCCCCAGTCACGGTAAATTATGTAGCCGTTTAACCGCGGAAAATGACGGAAAACTGTAGGTCCTACATAAAATGGAAACTGTCAACTGATTATTTAAAAAAAAAATAAAAACACATTTAATAATACAATTATGTGTGAAGAATAAAGTAATATTGAACTCATTTCCAATTTTAGAATTCAAAAAAAGTGTATACATATAGATAAGATGTGAAAATGTTTAGACTGGGCCCGGCTACAAAGTGTGTCAAAAGAACACATTCAACGCTGAAGTTTAGACAATAAAATATTACATATGGTGAAATCTTTTGTTTTGATATCTCTGTGCCGCTGTTTAGGGGAAAATCCCGATTAAGTAAATTATAAATATGTATGGTGCATTACAAACAAATGTTAACTGTTTCATAATATGTATGCCGTACAAAAAATATTAACTAACATCTATCTGTACTGAATAGTGTAGGATGAAGGCTATATTAGAAGAATCTTAAGCTGTGTTGGGCAAGTCTAAAATAAATTACACAAAACAGATAATATGGAGACTAGCATGGCCTGAATGAAAAAAAACAAGCAATTAAGCCTGTTCCATTCTGGACACAGGACGTGTTAGCGCATTTTCAGTACGTTTGTTATCTTTCAGTAAATATTTGTAAATTTTGGAAATGTTTATAAATTCAATTGTGTAATGCATATATCTGAAAAAAGATATTAAAAGGACAAGTAAGTCATGTTGAATAACTGTTACAAAAATAAATAATGATTATGCCCCTTTGATTAGCTTTTATTATTTATATTTAAAATATAAGCAAAACGGTACATAACAATCTCTTATATTTTGGCCCTGAGAGGTCAAATCGCAAAATGGACTTTTGATGTACACTTGGCAGGCCAAGACATACACAATGATATATACATCATGGGTCTAGGACTTATGGTTGCTGAGATATAGGGCGGTCCATTATTAATATAGCTTATATAGTAAAAAACAGCACTTTTTAAGGCCCCTTTTACGGCCCTGAGAGGTCAGATTGCGAAAAGGAAAAATAGTCAATTCTAGGTAGGCCAAGACCTACAAAATGATATATACATCATGGGTCTAGGACTTATATTTGCTGAGATATAGCGTTCCTTTATTAATATAGCTTATATAGTAAAAAACGGTACTAAGGCCCCTTTTACGGCCCTGAGAGGTCAGATCGCGAAATGGAAAAAGTTATTTCTTGGCAGGCCAAGACCTACAAAATGATATATACATCATTGGTCTAGGACTTATGGTTATTGAGATCTAGGGTGATGAAAGACAGACAGTTATAAGGCCCCTTTTACGGCCCTGAGAGGTCAGATCGCGAAATTGAAAAAAAAAGTCATTTCTTGGTAGGCCAAGACCTACAAAATGATATATACATCATGGGTCTAGGACTTATGGTTATTGAGATCTAGTGTGATGACAGACAGACAGACAGACAAAACGGGGACAATAGAGCATTTTTTTTCGAAAATGCTCTAAAAATGTTACATTAAAATAACACTATAGTGCGGTGGGGGAAGGGGTGGATTGAAACAGACACAAAGCAAACCAAAAATAAAAAGCAACGAAAATTACCCCCCCCCCCCCCGGAAATGTGTTTGTTAGAATCTGAATGAAAAAAATTCTGAGCTTAAAAAAAGACATTAAAATATATCTAACTAATAAAGAGAAAATAAGGTCTGGCAGCTCATCGAAAATCAAGATGTCCAAAGAAATAACTAAAAATCTGTAAACAATAAAATAAAAAAAAGTTGCTGGAAGGTACCAGATAGTAACCATAAAGTCTGCAAATGATAGGTCAAAGTTAAATTTTACATAGTATGTATTTTCTCATAATATGTCAGTATGTTATTTTGTTTTATTGTTTATTTTAACAATAATTACGGTACATATTCTGCAATCCAAATTGATTATATGGGACGAGGCGCCAATGACACATGCACATGCATTCCAGGCGGTTGACAGGTTGTTACGTGATCTCATAGGTGACCCTGCGCCTGGATGAACAAGTATTGAAACTTATCCCAACCGACGAAGAACTTTTACCAGCGTTGACTCCATCGTCACAGACGATCCCGCAGATCAAGTTTCATTCCCCGAAGAATTTCTTAACAGTCTCACACCTACTGGCATGCCTCCGCATAAACTCAAAATTAAAATTGGTTCAGTCGTCATGCTTCTTAGAAACTTAATTCCAGCAAGAGGTCTCTGTAATGTCACTAGACTGACTGTTACCAGCATTCACCGCAACGTATTGGAGTGTAAATATCGCAGCTGCTACCTCACAAAATGTCCTCATTCCCCAGATATCCCTGACTCCACCAAAAACAAATTTGCCTTTTACCTTTACGCGCAGCCAATAACCTGATAGACTAGCCTTTGCAATGACGATTAATAAAGCACAGGGTCAAACGTTCAAAAAGATATGCCTGTATTTTCCAAAACCTGATTTCAGTCATGGACATTTGTATCCAGAAACATCATTCTAACGACATTTTTAATACTTGAAATAAATCATTAAATAAATCTCTTAGCATAGGCGTGTCTTTAAGTGACACAATAATAGCCATCAGCAATAACACGTCAAAGCGTACAATTTGAAGTGATATTTTTCTTATTTCAACTGGTTTAAACATGATTAGCATAAGCGGTCAATAGCTATAGTTGGTGAGACTCACTGATTATCTTTAAACTGGTGAGACTCACTGATTATCTTTACACTGGTGAGACTCACTGATTATCTTTACACTGGTGAGACTCACTGATTATCTTTACACTGGTGAGACTCACTGATTATATTTACACTGGTGAGACTAACTGATTATCTTTACACTGGTGAGGCTCACTTATTATCTTTACACTGGTGTGACTCACTGATTATCTTTACACTGGTGAGACTCACTGATTATCTTTACACTGGTGAGACTCATTGATTATCTTTACACTGGTGAGACTCACTAATTATCTTTACACTGGTGAGACTCACTGATCATCTTTACACTGGTGAGACTCACTGATTATCTTTACACTGGTGAGACTCACTGATTATCTTTACACTGGTGAGACTCACTAATTATCTTTACACTGGTGAGACTCACTGATCATCTTTATACTGGTGAGACTCACTGATTATCTTTACACTGGTGAGGCTCACTGATTATCTTTACACTGGTGAGACTCACTGATTATCTTTACACTGGTGAGACTCACTGATTATCTTTACACTGGTGAGACTCACTGATTATCTTTACACTGGTGATACTCACTGATTATCTTTACACTGGTGAGACTCACTGATTACCTTTACACTGGTGAGACTCACTGATTATCTTTACACTGGTGAGACTCACTGACTATATTTACACTGGTGAGACTAACTGATTATCTTTACACTGGTGAGGCTCACTGATTATCTTTACACTGGTGAGACTCACTGATTATCTTTACACTGGTGATACTCACTGATCATCTTTACACTGGTGAGACTCACTGATTATCTTTACACTGATTAGACTCACTGATCATCTTTACACTGGTGAGACTCACTGATTATCTTTACACTGGTGAGACTCACTGATTATCTTTACACTGGTGAGACTCACTGATTATCTTTACACTGGTGAGACTCACTAATTATCTTTACACTGGTGAGACTCACTGATTACCTTTACACTGGTGAGACTCACTAATTATCTTTACACTGGTGAGACTCACTGATTATCTTTACACTGGTGATACTACTGATACACACTGTTTAACCCTGATTAAAACCGATTACATGAAATAATTTATTCATAACCATTTATTATCGGAAACTTTTTTTTGTTATTTTTTATCTTTTTGTCAGCAAAGTGACTAAAGTCTCATAGAATAAGGTCAAAGTTTAAGTGACTAGAGTCTTTTAGAATAAGGTCAAAGTTTAAAGTCCAAGTAATTTCAGACTCAACCAAAATAAATGTAAAATCGTTAACAATCTTTCCTACAGATATCACAGCGGCTGGGAGCGTCGAGATATTGCATACGGCTATAAATAGACCTGTTGACTCTCGCCGATAGACAAACTAAAACAAGTATTTACTTAGCTTATCTTTTTCAATAGAGTTTCTCAATTGATTATACAGGAATTGTTTTGTTTATTATATGAACACTTATAGATGACTAACGCCTGACACAACTGTTATATCGCCTAAAGTTCGTTAAAGTTATGTCCCTTCAGCCCCTCTCTCAGCCATGGCCTATATTTTACTTGCAAAACATTTTGAATTTAAAAAAAGTTTGTAACACTGTGTCGGTAGAATAATTACATACATTATTATATTAGAGTTGAGTGTTTACTAAATACATTCAACAGAATTATATAGAATTCTCACATTTTTTGTGAAACATGATTTTGTACATGAGTTGGTACCATCTACTTTGTACTTGATAAAATTTTACTGAAAATATGTAACGAAAATCTCTTATTCCGGGCCTTTCTCAAGTGTAGGACCAGGGGCCGTTTCCTCAGTTAATATACATAAGGCCTTCACTGGTTTGTTTGTGTTTTGTGTGCAAAATGAAGAAAGGGGCTTATTTCTTAGGAGTAAACAAAATGTTTAATCTAATTACAGCTGCTGTCTGTATGACTTACAAGTAGTGGTACGTTCAATATAATTACGTGTTATACTAGCCCAATGTTCCACTAATTACAACTGCTCTTTGTAAGACTTACATGTAGAGCTCCTTTCAAAGAAGTTACTTGTACTTCAAAGCACAAACGCCATTTTAGCGCCAAGCCACCTTCGGTAGTAAGCCATCGTTAAAATCGCCTAAAACCGGATTGTTATCTCTGTTGAAGAATGTCAGAAAAAATTTCATTCTGTTAGTTTTATAAATAGGACGTAATTCCCAGCCATTTAAGAATCGGAAACTGGCAGTCATTTTTTAAAGTGAATTAAGTTTAGTTATAATTACAAAATGAAAACATATGTTCGTAGTGATGCTAACTATATATGCTAGTATAATAATTGGCTATACAGTATAAACCATTATTCAACGTCAAGATTTTGTAATAAATATAAAATATATGATTGAATCATCTCTATGTACTCATGTTACGTACGTAAACTAAACGTTGTGATTGAATCATGTCTATGTACTCATGTTACGTATGTAAACTGAAAGATGTGATTGAATCATGGCATAATAATTCCATCGCATCAGTCCGTCTTTCTAAACACAACAAGGATTTCTTATTATTTGTCGTGAGTATTTATTATTTCTTCTTCAACTGCACACATCTACAGACATTCGCATGTTGCTATTTATTCGTGTGTTAAACGAGAGAACTATGCCTAAAAAAGAACATTCGATGAAGTCGAATTTTCCGATAGAAAACGTGGCAGAAACGAACAAACCGAAATCGAAAAACAATAGTAACACACGAGAAGGCATCCCGGCGTCGAGAAACGCGAAACCAACAAGATCGCATTCGAAAAGCAAGTGAAATTTAGGAACAACAGAATCGTTGGTCAGCAACACTCCGGGAAGTACATGCCCCTCATCATCTGCATGCAGCCACCGGAAGTGACGTCATGAATGACAACGTCCAGTAATATTTCTGTGACAAATTAATATTGTTGTGCACATTCTGCGGTGCTAAACATTTTCCTGGAGAAGAAATGAGAGGTGGAGTGTTTTATTAATGCGAAAAGGGGAGTTAACTCACAAGCTCGGCTAAAAATAGTCTGGGGAATTGCAAAACTGGAAATCTAAACACAATAAGGTGGATCTAGGCTAAAAATAGTCTGTGGAATGCCAAAATTATCGTCTCACTCAGGCTAATTGGGTCAACTACGTAACTACAAGCGGTGGATTGTTTTATAAGCGGTGGAGTGTTTTATTTGTGTCGGAAAGGGGTGTTAACTCTTGCTCTGCTTAAAATAGTCTGTAGAACTCCAAAACTGGAAAACTAAACACAAGGATTTCTTATTATATTGCAGGAATCACAGCCAGCTTCAGCAGGCTTTTCAACTAGTTCAGCAATATTTGTCATGCAGAAGTAGCAGTCCGAATGATGATTTCTATGCTCTCCCAATATCATTGATACCACAAACGGCATAGACTTCCTTTTGCCATTTAGCCACTGGGTGAGCCCCACAAAAAAAAACTGCAGCAAATATGTGGCGCACAGGTTCTGTCTTGATCGCATATTTTGACGCCGAAGTAGTGATGATAGGCAAAATTTAATTTTATTGTAAGTTGTTTCCGCTGATCACGGGAAGTAAAATGTCCAGATATATAACAGAAATAGTTTGGATATTTCCATCACGCCGAGAGGGGAGGGAAGGGGGGTCATTGCCAGGTGGCCCACATCTGTAAGGGGGCCCGGCTGCCCCAACCCTGTCAATTTTTTCACAACTCATTGTTTATTAAGGGTCCCGCAATGATATCCTGCCCTGGGGCCCTTTTTGGCTCTCGGCGACCCTGGATAATTCAAGCAACCCCTTTTAACTTTCTTCATATTGTTTTGAAATTAATACACAATCAGTCTAAAATTAAAAAAAAAAAACATAACATTTAAATGTAAAGAACACAGCCCGTCAAGTGTACAACATTATTAAACAATTATAATAGTTAGCTACAACATGCAATTTTACCAAAACTGTAAAAGTCATATAACTCAAGAACCTGACGTGCTAGAATAATTCTGATTACACCACTGATATCAGCGTGTCAGACTTAGACTGTCATGTTTCTTCTCAGGTAGAAGACCGAATGTTTTTTTTTTGTTCCCTAGTGCTATATATGGTTAGTAGCTGATGTGATACTCTAAGGAATACTTTAACAAAATAATGTAAAATTTGAAAAACGTAAATAAAAAAAAAACAGTTTATAGGTGACAACTGAAATTCGACTATTACAAGTAAATATTTTATTGACTATCTCCCTTTGTTTGCCAATTTACTTATTCTTCAATATTTTATTTTTTACTGAAGTCCTACACATTTAAAATTTATTAACTATTTATCAAGTCTAATTTAAATAAGAGAAAACATATTTCTTCTAAGATCAGTACCTTTGGCAGGTGAAAAACTTATAGGTTAATACAGAGCTAGACTTACGCCTGTGTGTAAATATTTAATCAACCAGCGGAACCAAAGTTATACAAGGAAAAAAAATTGCATCCATAGAATGACTCTAGTGATATTTATTACTATTATATTGGTGTTCATATTGTTACAACTTTGACATAAATTTAACAATTAAATTTTGAAATGTTACCCAATTTTTATATTATTTGAACAATCATTGTTCAAGCAGTGAAAAAAAACATGTTTAGAGCAGACATTATAACAAAAAACGACAATAAAACAAATCTATATCCATTGTCAACAACAATAGCCGGCAAGTCATCAGTTTTTGAAAAATATTTTGTATTTTTTTGTCTCATTTGCAATCTTTGTTTTTAATTAATTTCCGTTTTTTTCAGTGAAAAACTAAGTTCTGACTGTGACACCAGGCCCGTAGCCAGAGGGGGGCTAGGTTTGAGCTTTTTGACACAATTTTAATAATAACGGCTATAAAACATCAATCACTTTTTTCAATAAATCAATAACAATAAAAACTTAAAAGTTTTTAATTTGGCAATCATTCAGGCTATTTGACTTACATATATAGTTTATCTAATTTTTGGGCATAAAAGATTGAATCTTATTGAAGTTTACTTCTGGGTATTTTGGGCAGCATTGGCGTTTGGGGCTTCAACAGCCGTGTGTGAGAACAGTTTCTCAACCCTCACACAAATGCTCACGCCATATCGCAGATCAATGTTACAAAAGTGTCTAAGCAATCTTTTCCTGCTTACATTTGAAAAAGATTAAAACAGACAATCTGAATGCTGAAACATTTTTAGGTAAATTCAGTGCTAAACCACGACGTTTGCAAATTTGAAACGTATTATAATATAAGTTCGCAACCAGTGCCGACGAGTTTTAGGGACCCGGACTGAGCTGGCCAATCAACTTTTAAAAATATTAATATCAGCACGGGGGCCGTGTCACCCCTGCCCAGTGGCCCGAAATTTATGTCGATGGGCCTGTTCGCAAAATAGTTTTATATATTGATATCTTCTGAGGACAACTAGCAACTTAAATAAGTTAATAAAATAACATTGACTTCTGACTTCATTTTTATACATATGTATAATAAAATAATAAAGTACAAACTGAGTGATTTCTGATTGATGTTATTTAATTTGCAAATTTAATTTTTAGCAGAATTAATTTTATTTTAAATTGAATAATTGCGACTGGTCAATTTGTTGTTGATAGATCTGTTCTTTGTTTTCAATATTTTATAAGAAGTATCACACAAATAGCTAAGCTATATTCGTGCATCTTTGTCGTTCATCCCGGGTTGTAAGTTAAACCAACAGTATAATAATATAAATCAGGTATCTATTAATTAACAATTGTGTAGCAGAACAAATGGTCAATATATTTATAACAGGAATCAGAAATTGCTCAGCCTCAATAATTTTTTATCATTCCAGATATGAAACTGCAAAAAATTTCTTGGGGAGGGGACTCACTGAGATCCCCTCCCCAAACACCTCCTCTCCGTTCGCAAGCTTTCGGCGCTTCGCGCCTCCATTTTCGCCCCCCCCCTGAACATTTCTTCTACCCCACCAGGAGCGGATTTAGGGAGAGGGGCCGGGGGGACATGCCCCCCCCCGTTATCGCAAGTTTAGGTAATACATCATTAAATTATCGAAATATTTTTTGTTCTAAGACCAATTTTCAACAATGAAAACAGTTTCGCCCCCCCCCGGGTCAATGTTTTGCTCCCCGGTCAAAGTTGCCTAGATCCGCCCCTGTGCTCCAGGATCATTTCTTCGGTACCGCCCCCCCCCCCTAAAAATATCTCTTCGCCCCCCCCCCCCCGAAAATTTCTTTGGCCCCCCCCCCCCCAATCCAATATTCCTGGCTACGGGCCTGTGTGACACTCAAAGATATATTTTTTTTAAGTAATTAAGATTTTGAAAAACGTAAAAATAATAAACCTGTACTGGAGACAACTAGAACATGACTATTACGAAAAAATATTTTACTGATTATTTTCTCTTTGATTGTTAAATTACTCTTTCTTTAATTTTTTTTTACTAAAGTAATAACATTTTTAAATCATTAACTATAAAGTCTAATTGAATGTATGTTGATTTAGTACTCAAATATTGTTTATTATTACGCCCGACGTAATCCGTATTTTTTTTCCGGGTTACGGCCATAGATATTGCTCCACACCCTAACCCTATCCCCATTCCCGACTGCGATACCCTATTATAAAAAAATGGCGTCCGACGTAACCGTAGCCACTGCGTTATTATTATTGTACAGACAAATCTACATTCAGACTTGTTAAGTTTTATAAAGTCTTATAAAATTCTGTCGATTGTATATCTATTTTCGATAATTGTTTTTTGAATTTTTTGTGACTTTTGGTTATGACGTAACAATTTGTTTATTTATTTACTGTAAAATTTTAAAATTGATTTATTAAACAAATTTTAAAAAAACATGACGTGACAGAAATCAAAAAAGAATAACAATAATATTGGCCAAGTTAAAGTTTTACTGCGAATAATAGGCCTAAACAAACAACATTAGAATAAATACATATATTGATGACAATAATAAACAAACAACAAATGTTTAGGTTGATGTCATAAATAGTAGAATGACATACACATAAAATACAACACCGCCATATTGTTTGTTTACAAACTACTCAATCGACATAACCAGCTCCGCTGTAATTAAGTTTAGAATTTAAACTTCCACTGTGGACAAGTTGATATAACCACTTAACAACACCATCTATATTTCCCACACAATGAACTCTGGCTCCACTACTTCCTGGACATGTACATGTTGTGTAAGTAAATTTACTGAATCCACCCATCTTGTATCTGTCCACCCAGTGACCAACACTGACCTGTTTACTACATCCATGAGGATGTGAAACTATAAAGTTCAACTTGTCCACATCTCGAGATTCATAGTATTTGTTCCAGACTTTCCACGAGACATCTTCAAAATGTTTCCAAAACATGTCCAGTTTGACTCCCATATTTATGTCACATGTCACACATTTCAACCTACACAAGTCTCTCTCAATGTTTACATCATCAACACTGACCTGATCAACACTGACCACTGGACTGTCTTCTCTATCATAAAACAATCTCAAAGACGTGTGGCTGGCCTCCATGTCATCAAACACCACTTGTGTGGCTGTGACCACATTAAATTCCCACCATATGTGGCTGGCTGTGTCTGAATGTTTACATTTCGTACACCAACATGTTGTGTAGTTCTTCAAATGTTTATCTCCATCTCTATCTCTATATCCATCTGTAAACTTCTCCACTACACTCATCATCCCACTTCCACATCTCAAGTTTGTTTTGTCTCTCATGTTGTAAAATGGATATGGAATTTTTGTGCCTGGCCAAATCTTTGGTCTGTGTGGACTGGTCACTTTAACATTGACTCTGACTGTCAGGTCAGCTGTAGCTTTGATCAGATCATACAAATCCTTGTCACGATGACCTTCAGGTAGATGGTTTAATGTGAATTTATCAACAGGTACAAACTGTTTATGACCTGGATTCTTCTTACAGACAATAAGATGTTTGTGTAGATCAGCTTCTCCACCTTCTGACACCTGAGTTTCATGATCACCTGGAACAGACAAAACAACTTAGAATTGTAACATAGAAAATATTCCAATATTATAAACATTAAAATATCAAAGATATCAAATCCATATATTATGTCTGTTATATTATATCAATGTAAACAATATTAATAAATTGTGTTTTTTTTACCATATAGTTTATTTCCCATTGTCTGAGTTTATTTGTCCACCAATTGACTTAGCTATAAATCAAATCTTAGTCTGAATAAAACAAATCAATAATTTATATAAATAATATTATAGTTATCGACTGAAAATATCTCATATTAGGCTAGTTAACTTAAATAATGAGACCTCAATATAAAGTTAAATTAAATATTTGAACAAAATAATTTTCTTCCATAAATGTATAAATCAACACATAATTCCTGTAATAAAAATAATTACCATACCAATTTCTCCAATTATTTCAGAAATTTAATTTTCCATCTGAGTTGTTTTGATCACCTGGAGATACAAAAAATAAATTTTATTAAACAACAAGTATTTGTTTTTTAAACTTGATAGTTTAATTGAAGTAAAAATATAATACAAACATTAGAATTTTTTTAAAAATTCCAAATAATGATTAATTATAGTTTGTTTCTTATGCACTTTTATTCAGGTCATGTTAATTAAATGTATATTTTTAATCTAAAAGATTCTTTTAATTTAAGCCATAGTGAATCATTTATACTTTCATAAATAAACAATATAATATATTGTTACCGTCTTGCAACTGCTTTAATGAACATAATTATACAAGCTTTTCAAAATTAATGTTTTATAATTTAAATATCTTTAAGTTTTTTTTTACAATTAAAAACTTATAAAATATGAAAAAATAATTTAAGCAAATTAATTAATAAAAAAATGTTGAAAAGTAATAAATGTGTTCTAGTTTACATGCACAGTTAATGATAAACAAAGTTTTACTTGTAATAGGCATTTATGACACATTGATTTAGATAAATACTAGACCAGTGATTCTGAATGTTAAGATTTTCACCCACTGGTGGGTTATGAACAAATTTCAATGATTTTTGTTGAGATTTCAATTTAAAATGATCAAGAATCTATTAATTCCTAATTAAAACAATATTTCTTTTTACTTCAAAAAACTGAATCACTATAGAGACAAGCTTTCTATATCCTTGTATTTTTCATTGCAGAAAGGTAATGAAAAATATCTTATTTTATGGTGTGCTGCAAAACCAAACTAGTTGCCAAGTAGGTCTCAAAGCTTTAAGTTTGAAAATCAATGTGAACATTTTAACAGAGAAAACTAACCTATTCTAATTAAAAATGTATGATAAAATCAGTAATGTATGCAAAAATGTAATTATTACTATAAACAAAAAATTACAATAAAAGTATTTTAACAAAATAACAAATATTTTTTTGAAAAAAAAATTCATAAATTTGTAGTACCAATTAAAAAAATAACATAAAATTAGAAAATTTAAACTTGAACAAAATTTAAAAACAAAGTAATCGAAATCAATCTGTCAACTTGAGAGTCCTTTGTTCGATCTCCGGTGAGGACCAATGGATATTTCATGTCATGGCTTAAGTCCCCACTATATCTCACGTGGTGCCTCCATGACTATCGGCTATGGTGGGAATGAAAGAAGGGCAACATACAAACCGTCCCATTAGAGGTTTAATGGATCTACGAGATTTCATCTCATTCTTACATGGACTTTACACAATGGAAGAGACAATGCTGTCTTAAACATAGGGAAAAATTGCTTCATCTAAAACCTCACATAGATTCATTGATTCTGATTTTTCCTCTTTACTTCTTTTACTTTTCCATACATCATACCACGTTTCACTCTCCTCGATTGAATAGTAAAATGCGTAATAATCAGCAATAGCCCTGACTTGATCCTTAAAATACGGCGTTCTAGTTTTGTCATAAAAAAGGGATTCAAAACTAAAAGGGAAAATGTTGATTTTTTTGTATTCAAAAACGAACTTTTAGCAATGATATAATAGAATGAAGGCAGGGTATAAAAACAGTTATTCTAAAATAACCCTCATGCAAATCAACTTTTGAATTTTCCCTGTTCATTTGTCTTTCAGCTTGTCATGGAGGTTGAATGTTGACATCAATGTCATCTGCAACATCTTTTGTAACTCTAAAAATGTCCTTATACCTCTCATCAAAATGCGGTCGATCAACAGCCAATGTAGTCAACTGTTCTTCACTGTATGTTTGTACTGCCAGTAAAACTAAATGCACTGACTGCAATTTTCGGGTCACAGCTTTTAGCGTTGATGAATATTTTTGAATAATAACTAAACAAACAACAAATATAGGAATATATTCGAGGAATTCTTCTGTAACCTCCATTTTCCCATTTTGTTCTTTGACAAATCTAACACCAAGTTACATCTTCTCAACGCCTGAAATGTCAATTTTCTCGATGGCAAGAGTAGAAAATGCAACTAAATTATTTGCTTCACAAAAAAATGTCTTCGTACAAGAGAGACCCACAAATTTCGATTACAATGTATTTCGTAGTTGCCGAGACATATTTAGCACTACAGGAACCAATTGACAACTCATTACCAAGAACCAGATCATACACATTTCCTGAATTTTATTCTTTTTAACGAAGTGCTACATAATGCATGCCGTCAAATAGGATTGCAGAAATGATGGTCCCAGATAGTTGCGATTTTCATAAAATTGTTTTTTAAATGATGAGTTCAACTGCTCATCTATAGAAACTGCTTTGGCTTTCCAATCATGCAACGAAATTACTAGCATCTTCATGAGTCTTTGTGCCATGTGCTTTGCATCTGGCTAATTGCATCTTCGTTGAAATCTTAAAATTTTGTGCCCTCTGATTTGTTCGAGTTACTTTTTTGCGGAAACAACACGCAATATTTGCAAAAGGCACCTTTTAGTATACAAGCTACGGAGAATAGTCTGATAACCATGCATATCTAAAAACTCTGTTTTTATCATTGTCAGCTCTAAAATCAAACATTTTATCTGGGGTTTGAATTAATTTAGCATTAATTAAAAAAATTCACTCAGGGGCAGAAGATTATAAACCAACAAGAGTTTCCGGATAAAGAAAAAGTTGAAAGCCATGTGCATTTTTGAAGGCGTAATCAAGTTATGAAAGGCCAAAATTAACACAAAAAATCGAAACCTTCTTGTGATTGTTGTCAAAATGTTTGAATTTTCAAATGCATTTAATTATTTCAACATGAATAATTAATGGTATACTTAAATTTAATTGAAAAATGAAACTGTATGGCATCGACAGTTAAAGTAAAAAACATGTATTTGTGTCCCCCACCCCCTGGAAAAATTTCTAGCGACGCCCATGGATAAAAGAATTAGCAATTTTTTTTTGATAAAACTGAAAACATATTACAACGAATAAAAATTTTGCAATATACATGCTAGATTAAAATAATAAAATATAAAATTACTACGACAACTTATATATCTATAGAATGATGAGACAAACTGATTATTTATAGATTGGTTATACCAACTGATTTACTATAAACTGGTGAGACAAACTGATTATTTATAGATTTGTGAGACAAACTGATTATCTATAGACTTGTGAGACAGATTTATAATAATATCACTTACATATACAGATTTGCTCGTTATTTTTATCGTTTGTCAGTAAAATGACTAAATTCTCTTAGAATAAGGTTAATGTTTAAAGTTCAAGTAATTTAAGACTCAAAAAAAAAGTCAAATTGTTCAAACATTATTGTTTATTATTGAGAACTCATTTTTTAATAGTTTTTATTTTGAAAACCTCTTTCCTACAGATGTCACAGTAAATGGAAGTGTTGAGATATTACAAACAGCAATAAATAAATTATTAATAGTGTTAGACCTGTTGATGAAAGAAAGGAACTCTATTTTATTTGGGACTTTGAATCTATGGCTGAACGTTTTCATTTGTTTCTGTTTTCACATAAAGTATTTATCAATATAAATCTGTATTGAAGGTTTAGAGCAAGTCTTATTGATTTGATCTATTCCCAGTTTAATTAGCTAGATTTAATTTCGGCTGCGTTTCATTTCCGGGATCTATGACCAATACCATTTCCGGGATTTCATTCCAGTGTCGTTCACATGATCTATGACCAGGAAAATTATTGGGTATCTAAACATCAGATGTTGGACCAAGTGAGCCATATATCAAGCCACAACGCTCATTAACCTACCTGAACAAATAAACATTTTGAATGTTGTCTGTACCCTGCTAATTTCACTCACCCTTAGACTGAAACTAAAACTAAGATTTGCTTAGCATATTTTTTATTAGAGTTTTTCAGTTAATTATACAGAATTTTGATTGTTTGTTACATGAACACTTCTAGATGACTACCGACCAACATATTTGTTTTATCGTCTAAACATCGTTAAAGTTATGCCCCTTCAGCCCCTCTCTCCACCATGGCTTATACTTCTTTTGAAAAACAAGTCATTTGAAAACCCAAAGGTTTTTTGTTTAGCAGGAACGTTTTCTTGGCAACTCGATGTCGCTAGAATAATTACTTACATTATTATATTACTAGTGAGTGATTGCAAGATACATTCAACAGAAATGTATATATATATATATATATATATATATATATATATATATATATATATATATATATATATATATATATATATATTTCGCTGTGCTAGAAAAACTATTCAAACTGGTTTTTCTCACTTTTTTGTACATCAATTAATTTTAGCGAAAAAAGGTAACAAATAAATACTTTCAGTTGCAGGAACTGGGGGCCTTTTTCCCAGTTAATTTACATTTTGCCGTCACCGAATAGTATAGACTGATTGCGTGTAAAAAAAAGGGAAGAAATATTTCTTTCTTGGTAGCAAATACTCTGCTGTACTAATTGCAACTGCTGTTCTTAATACTTAATATGGTATTACGTTTAATGTTGCAGTAACACTGTTATTAATTAAATTTAACTTCCCTCGATAAAATTGCACATAATTTTGAATTTCTTTATAGTGACATGAAACACAAACATAACGTTTTACTAATTAAAACTAATGTCGATGACACTTACAAGTAGAATTACTTTCATTGAAGTCTCCTGTTGTACAGACACAAAATTTTACTAATTACAGCAATATATAACACAGTAAACAACGTGTTGTGCCCTTTAATCATGCAGAATGTAAATTTCTCACAATCTTTTTAGGCGCGGGGCCAAATAGTGAGCAATCAATCAAATCTGCCTAAAACCGGACTTTCACGTCTGTTTAAGGATGTCCGAACATTAGTAGGCTATGGAATTCCCAATTAGTTATTCTAAAAGTTCTATAATTAGAACATAATTACTAGAGGTAATAAAATCGGGGGAAAAATCCGTTGACAGTCATCTAGCTAGGCCAGTGGTCGGCAAAGTGCGGCTCCGGAGCCGCATGTGGCTCTTTGGCTCCTTAAGTGCGGCTCTGGCATTTAGTTTTATTTAGTATACAACTTATTTAGTGTAATAAAATTTAGTGTAATAAAAGTTTACTAAACAAGCAGATTTGGCTCGCAATTTTTTTTTAATTGTTGTAATGTTCATATTTGGCTCTTTGGCTGATAAGTTTGCCGACCACTGAGCTAGGCGATTTGCATCTAGTTATAGTAAAATTTATAAATTAGGGCCACTGACTAATCGCCATTGATGTGCGGTCACGAATATTTTAAGGTCGTATGCGTCAAGAACGTCATAAAAATAATAATGCAGTATTATTCTTTTGCAAGATTTTACAAAATAAAAACACTTTGTTTCACATTCTTCATGTGAATATTCAAGGATTTCCTCCCCTCAACCATGTCTTATTTATCAAAATGTTATTCGGAAAAAAATGATACCTTTCCACTGTTACCTTGGAATAAAAAAAAGAAGAAAAACGGAAATTGTATTACTAAATCTAGTAGTAAAGTTGTCTGCAAATATTTTAGAAGAATATAAATATAAATGCCATCGAATCAATTCATCGTTGAAATATCATTTATAATCTAAACAAGCGTTTATCAAGCATGCCACCCCATCAACATGGGCCGCACGCAGCATTCATACATTTTGACAACCCATCAACATCGGCCGCATTCCATCGATTCATTGCTAAACTAAACTGTTTGAACATAAGGAAATGGCTCAACGAATGGAACAAACAAAATCTTTATACATAATTTTCATTTGGATTCTGCGTTAAATCGAAAGCGTAAAAAAAAAAGAATGGCGTCTTGCCCCCTGTCTCGATTCGATAATTCTTTTTGAAAAATCTACATTTTAAATAGTTTCTGTAGTTTTTATTATGAAATGTAAAAGTCCCAAATATTGAAAATTAATAATTAACGAAAATCTTCAACGATAAGACTAGCGAGCGCGTTTTCATTTCTAATTTCGTAAATAAAGTTCTTTTTTAAAAGTCGATATGATATAAAAAAAAATCGGCATATTTGTATACAAATTTAGTTCTCAGCTATTATAATATTTCATATCTTTAAATAAATAGGGCTTTGATTTATTTTAAATTACAAAATAAGATTAATAACAATACAATTATCTTCTTAGTTTGGATTGAAATGTTTCACTGTACCGGAGTATTAGAGGGTATGAGTGTGCTGGTGCATTAAAAGACATATCTGTACTGGTGCATTAAAAGATATCACTGTACTTGTTATAAAAGGTGTTTATACTTTGGATAAAAAGAAAAGTTAATCAAAGTACATTTTATAAATATTTCATGTTCCCAGCAAAATTAAATTACATGTATTGATATTTTTCATAAAAAGACATTTGATTAATAAGAAAACTGCAAGTCACGTTTTGCTTTTCATAAATTAAACAAAAAATAAATACGTGTATTGTCAATCCTAGAAATCCGGGCACTTGTAAATGAATGCATTTGTTTTCATATTTGTAGGGAGCGACCGATAATCGGATCGCTATCGGTATCGGACCGATATTGGCACTATCGGTTAATATCGGATCGGCCGATTGTTGTAGGGAGCGACCGATAGTCAAACCGATATTGGCACTATGGGTTAACTGTTTGACCCCGTTTTTTGGCTGCCGATACATTGTTTTTTTTTTCACAACAGAGTTGCAGAAAAGAAAATCAGTAAATAACCCAATTCTATAACCAGATCAGACAAGATTTTAAAAAAAAGGAAAAAAAAAACCCGTACACAGAAATTGTCACGTATACATCAGAGATACGACCTTGAAACAATAGGATTGGCATTTCTTAATTCTAATGTATGACCTTGAATGATACAATTAGTGAACATCTGTGCGTATTTTTTGTTGGGATGGGAAGTTGGGGGGGGGGGGGGGGAGGAACGAGACTTACGTGTCGGCGAAGTGTCATGAAATATGACAGGGAAGGGGTAAGCATGGGTTGACATACGTCATTAGCACGAGAGAAACACGTGTTTGGCAATAGGCATTGTTGTTGCTTAAGGGGCTGTCCATTAATTACGTCAACAAAATAGGGGGGAGGGGGGGGTCAGAAAATTTTGGACAATTGTTGACAAGGGGGAGGGGAGGGAGGTCAAGAAAAGTTGACGTCAACAATGTTACTTTTTTAAATTTAATATAATTACTTAATAAATAGGAAAATTAAGCAGCGTTTGTAGTTCTGTGTTACACACTCGCTTAACATTCAGTATTTTAATTAAACTAACTATATTCCTACTAATTTTGCCACATAAACATTTTGAAAGCCACCTTTTTAGGGGGGGGGGTAATCAAATGCTGACGTAATTTTATAGGAGGGTCTCGGAAAGTTTGACAAGCTGTTGACAATGGGGGGGGGGGAGGTAAAAATCGCCAAAAATTTGTTGACATAAATAATGGACAGCCCCTAAAAATAAAATATCGGTATCGGTAAAAATGCTGGGGGAAAATATCGGTATCGGACTATCGGTAAAAAGGCATATCGGTCGCTCCCTACATATTTGGGAGGCTAACGGAAAATGTAACAGAATGAAGAGATGTAAGTGAAGTGTACAACGTGTACATTCCTTTGTTTGCCGAGCAGCACTTAGCAGTTTTTTTGTGCGCACACATGACCTAAATATGTCGGTGATTCATGTGCATATTCAGTATTTAATTGAGTGATACAGCAATGTGACTCAATCTGTGTAAAAATTTTATAAAAATATTTAAAATTGCAAGGGTTCTGAGCTCTGAAGTTATGATGAAATTATGAAAAAATAAAGCAAAATAAAATATTTTTTAATTAAATCAACAACGAAATCAGTAATCATGTGTGTTTCGCGTTGACGTCTGTGTACGCCATTTTCTTTTTTCATTCTTTCTAGTGAAAGTGGGTTGAAATTTTTAATTCGGTAAGTGATTGAACTATAAAATATTATTTTAAAGTAGGCTATGCCGGCATTATAAGCAAGTTAAGATAGTTTTATCTTAGCTTGCTTAAAAAAAGTTTGTCAGATAAAATAATCATAACTTTATTAAAACGATTTAATTGTAAAAAAGCATTATTTCTTGGAAATTGGACAAATCTCGAAGCATTAAGGTTAAGGTCTAACTCTAACATGTTAAGGTCTAACTCTATCATGTTAAGGTCTAACTCTATCATGTTAAGGTCTAACTCTATCACGTTAAGGTCAAGCTCTATCATGTTAAGGTATAACTCTATCATGTTAAGGTATAACTCTATCATATCAATGTCTAACTCTATCATATCAAGATCTAACTCTATCATGTTAAAGTCTAACTCTGTCATGTTAAGGTCTAACTCTATCATGATAAGGTCTAACTCTATCATGTTAAGGTCTAACTCTATCATGTTCAGGTCTAACTCTATCATGTTAAGGTCTAACATGTTGTTAAGGTCTAACTCTATCATGTTAAGGTCTAACTTTATCATGTTAATGTCTAACTCTATCATGTTAAGGTATAACTCTATCATATCAAGGTCTAACTCTGTCATGTTAAGGTCTAACTCTATCATATCAAGGTCTAACTCTATCATATCAAGGTCTAACTCTATCATGTTAAAGTCTAACTCTGTCATGTTAAGGTCTAACTCTATCATGATAAGGTCTAACTCTATCTTGTTAAGGTCTAACATGTTGTTAAGGTCTAACTCTATCATGTTAAGGTCTAACTTTATCATGTTAATGTCTAACTCTATCATGTTAAGGTATAACTCTATCATATCAAGGTCTAACTCTATCATGTTAAAGTCTAACTCTGTCATGTTAAGGTCTAACTCTATCATATCAAGGTCTAACTCTATCATATCAAGGTCTAACTCTATCATGTTAAAGTCTAACTCTGTCATGTTAAGGTCTAACTCTATCATGATAAGGTCTAACTCTATCATGTTAAGGTCTAACTCTATCATGTTCAGGTCTAACTCTATCATGTTAAGGTCTAACATGTTGTTAAGGTCTAACTCTATCACGTTAAGGTCAAGCTCTATCATGTTAAGGTCTAACTCTATCATGTTAAGGTATAACTCTATCATATCAAGGTCTAACTCTATCATATCAAGCTCTAACTCTATCATGTTAAAGTCTAACTCTGTCATGTTAAGGTCTAACTCTATCATGATAAGGTCTAACTCTATCATGTTAAGGTCTAACTCTATCATGTTCAGGTCTAACTCTATCATGTTAAGGTCTAACATGTTGTTTAGGTCTAACTCTATCATGTTAAGGTCTAACTCTATCATGCTCAGGTCTAACTCTATCATGTTAAGGTCTAACTCAATCATGTTAAGGTCTAACTCTATCATGTCAAGGTCTAACTCTAACATGTCAAGGTCTAACTCTATCATATCAAGGTCTAACTCTATCATATCAAGGTCTAACTCTATCATGTTAAGGTTTAACTCTATCTTGTTAAGGTCTAACTCTATCATATTCAGGTCAAACTCTATCATGTTCAGGTCTAACTCTATCATGTTAAGGTCTAACTCTATCATGTTCAGGTCTATCTCTATTAAGTTAAGGTCTATCACGTTAAGGTCTAACTCTATCATGTTAAGGTCTAACTCTATCACGTTAAGGTCTAACTCTATCATGTCAAGGTCTAACTCTATCATGTCGAGGTCTAACTCTGTCACGTTAAGGTCTATCACGTTAAGGTCTAACTCTATCATGTTAAGGTCTAACTCTATCATATCAAGGCCTAACTCTCTCATGTTAAAGTCTAACTCTGTCATGTTAAGGTCTAACTCTATCATGATAAGGTCTAACTCTATCATGTTAAGGTCTAACTCTATCATGTTCAGGTCTAACTCTATCATGTTAAGGTCTAACATGTTGTTAAGGTCTAACTCTATCATGTTAAGGTCTAACTCTATTATGTCAAGGTCTAACTTTAACATGTCAAGGTCTAACTCTATCATGTTAAAGTCTAACTCTGTTATGTTAAGGTCTAACTCTATCATGTTAAGGTCTAACTCTATCTTGTTAAGGTCTAACTCTATCATGTTCAGGTCTAACTCTATCATGTTAAGGTCTAACTCTATCACGTTAAGGTCTATCACGTTAAGGTCTAACTCTATCATGTTAAGGTCTAACTCTGTCATGTTAAGGTCTAACTCTATCACGTTAAGGCCTAAATCTATCATGTTAAGGTCTAACTCTATCATGTTCAGGTCTAGCTCTATCATGATAAGGTCTAACTCTATCACGTTAAGGTCTAACTCTATCATGCCAAGGTCTAGCTCTGTCACGTTAAGGTCTATCACGTTAAGGTCTAACTCTATCATGTTAAGGTCTAACTCTATCATGTTCAGGTCTATGGTCTAACTCTACCAGGTTCATTCACCCCACGTTTCACTTCCGTGTCAACCTGCCCTAGGACCCGCCACAAAGCGACTACTGAAGAGGAATATCAGCTGATTGAATTGAGACATAACAAATTCTATCAACCTACGTTCACCAACACAACTATAGAAAAATTCTCGCTTGCAATCATGAAAGTTTATCCCTTTATCTGTTTGAAAGCAGTTAAAACCCTGTTGCCATTTTTATCTTTTTGGTTCTGTGAATTCGGCTTTTCAGCATTAACTGAAATCAAAACCAAGAAACGAGAGAGATTCCTTACAGTTGATAATGAGTTGCGCGTTTGCTTGTCAGCTTTGTAGCCCTGATGTAATATAATGTGATCCCTTAAGCAGGCACACCCATCACACTGATATATCACAGTAATATACATCAGTGTAAACAGGCATACCCATCACACTGATATATGACAGTAATATACATCACTGTAAGCAGGGACACCCAACACACTGATATATCACAGTAATATACATCACTGTAAACAGGCATACCCAACACACATATATATGACAGTAATATACATCACTGTAATTTTTTTTTTTTTAACTTTTTTAATAAAATAAGTTAAAATTATTTTGGTGTGTCCCAAAAGTTCTAAAATATTATTGGTGTGCCGTTACCCAAAAAAGTTTGAGAAACACTGGTATACTGTATACTAGAATCAGCCAACTTGAGGTTGATAAGAACTGCACTCTGGTTGTTTTTACAGTAAAAACACTTTAAACTTCTTAACAGCAGTGTCAAGAAAGAGTAAACTACAATAATGAACTACAACTAAAACAAAACAAACCGTCTCATTGTGGTCCATTTAAAACTCTTCGAGGAGCCGAGGAGCCGTATTTAGCCATCAATGCTACATACTGTCTGTTGAAACCAATGTTACTGTATTGTTGAAACCAATGTTACTGTATTGTTGAAACCAATGTTACTGTATTGTTGAAACTAATGTTACTGTATTGTTAAAACCAATGTTACTGAATTGATGAAACCAATCTTTCTGTATCGTTGAAACCAATGTTCCATACTGTATTGTTAAAACCGATGTTACTGTAATGTTGAAACCAATGTTATATACTGTATTGTTGAAATCAATAATACATACTGTATTGTTAAAACCAATGTTACTGAATTGATGAAACCAATCTTTCTGTATCGTTGAAACCAATGTTCCATACTGTATTGTTAAAACCGATGTTACTGTAATGTTGAAACCAATGTTATATACTGTATTGTTGAAATCAATGTTACATACTGTATTGTTGAAACCAATGTTACATACTGTATTGATGAAACCAATGTTACTGTATTGATGAAACCAATGTTACTGTATTGTTGAAACCAATGTTAATTGTTGGGTGCTGGATTAAGTGCCACTTCTACTGTGTATTTCGTATCTTGTTTGCCTAGGATTCTTTCACTCAGTAGCCACTCGTTCTATTATAGATAGTCTAAATACAGACGCTTTCAAACTACGTACAGTAGTATTTATAACAGAGGCACTTGGATTCCGTGTATATGGTAATATTTATTGTAAACACAAGGTACATCACAGGCAATATGGCCCAACATCAATTTCACTATGTACAATAACATCAATATCAACTGATAATCTACTTGTGTCCACTCTCGGCTCTATCAAGAAATCTAATGTCCTTTCACTCTTGTCACTAGCTTGGTATACTCCCTTTTAGCCAAGAGTTGACCCAAATTCGAATTCAAATCCGACGGATTTATATTTGCCAAATCCGAATCCGACGGATGCGGATTTTCATCAGCTCCGTCACATCCCTAGTTTTAACTATGTTTATATGAACTTGAGGCAAATTTTATATATGTACGATAATAGCAGACGTGACTATGATCATGACGTAGATGCTATTAAAACTTATTGAAACTCCAACAGTAGAGGTTCTATATAAATTACTAATGATCCACAAACATCTTTATAACGACATTTTATTAATTTTAACAAATCTCTTAGCATTGGCGTGTCTTTAACTGACTATAAGGACACAATAGTAATCATTACCATTTACACGTCAAAACGTACAAATTAAAGTGAAATCTTTCTTGTTTTGTCAACTGGTTTAAAAATTATTTGCATAAGTGGTCACCAGCTATAGACTGGTGAAACAATCTGATAATCTATAGACTGGTGAGACAAATTGATTATCTACAGACTGGTGAGACAATCTGATTATCTATAGACTGGTGAAACAAACTGATTATCTATAGACTGGTGAGACAAATTGATTATCTATAGACTGGTGAGACAAGTTGATGATCTATAGACTGGTAAGACAAACTGATTATCTATAGACTGGTGAGACAAACTGATAATCTATAGACTGGTGAGACAAACGGATTATCTATAGACTGGTAAAACAAACTGATTATCTATAGACTGGTGAGACAAACTGATTATCTATAGACTGGTGAGACAAACTGATAATCTATAGACTGGTGAGACAAATTAATTATCTATAGACTGGTGAGACAACTGATTATCTATAGACTGGTGAGACAAGTTGATGATCTATAGACTGGTAAGACAATCTGATTATCTATAGACTGGTGAGACAAACTGGTTATCTATAGACTGGTGAGACGAACTGATTATCTATAGACTGGTGAGACAAACTGATTATCTATAGACTGGTGAAACGAACTGATCATCTATAGACTGGTGAGACAAATTGATTATCTATATACTGACGAGACAAACTAATTATCTATAGACTGGTGAGACAAACTGATTATCTATAGACTGGTGAGACAAACTAATTATCTATAGACTGGTGAGACAAATTGATTAACAATTGACTGGTAAGACAAATTGATTATTTATAATGTGGTGAGGCAAATTTATTATATATATATATATAGACTGGTTAGACAAATTGATTATCTATCGACTGGTGAGACAAAGTGATTATCTATAGACTTGTGAGGACAAACTGATTATCTATAGACTGGTGAGACAAACTGATTATCTATTTACTGGTGAGACATAATGCTTATCTATAGACTAGTGAGACAAACTTATTATATAGAGACTGGTGAGACAAACTGATTTTCTATAGACTGGTGAGACAAATTGATTAACAATTGACTGGTAAGACAAATTGATTATTTATAATGTGGTGAGGCAAATTTATTATATATATATATATAGTCTGGTTAGACAAATTGATTATCTATCGACTGGTGAGACAAAGTGATTATCTATAGACTTGTGAGGACAAACTGATTATCTATAGACTGGTGAGACAAACTGATTATCTATTTACTGGTGAGACATAATGCTTATCTATAGACTAGTGAGACAAACTTATTATATAGAGACTGGTGAGACAAACTGATTTTCTATAGACTGGTGAGACAAACTGATTATCTATTTACTGGTGAGAAAAAATGCTTATCTATAGACTGCGTATCTATAGTCTGGTGAGACAAACTGATTGTCTATAGACTGATGCTCTTGCATTGCCGTACCGAGCTTATCTCGCGCCCGGGGCACAATACCTTTTTAAATACATTTTAGCGCCCCCCCCATTCGAAAACCATGTAGTATTATATTAAATTATACCATTTTGCGCTTCTTTTTAAGTAGCGTCCGGGGCATGATGTCCCCTCCTTACCAACCCCTCGCTACGTCTCTGTGCACTTGCAAAACATGTAATTTCAAAATAAAAAAGTTGGTGGTTTAGCAAGAACTTTGTGTTTGTAACTCGGTGTCGCTAGAATAATTACATACATTATTATATTAGAGTTGAGATTTTACTAAATACATTTAACTGAGATATATAGAAATTTCTCTTTTTTGTGAAACAAGATTTTGTACATTGGTTTGTATTTTGTACTTGATTAAATTTTAGCGAAAATTGGTGACAAATAATTCATGGGGGGGGGGAGGGTCTAAGGGACAATCAGTTACTGTTTCCCCAGTTAATAAGCATAAGGACTTCACTGGTTTGTTTGTGTTGATTGCGAGGGGGGGGGTGTGTCTCAAGGACATAATCAAATACTATTTCCCCAGTTAATATACATAAGGACTTCACTGGTTTGTTTGTGTTGATTGCGAGCGAAATGGTGGAAATGGTTTGTTTCTTTATAGCAAAAACAATATTGCACAAATCTCAAAAACCTCATGTTATACTAATACACACTAATTACAACTACTATGTGTAAGACTTACATCTAAAGCTCCTTTCAGTGAAGTTATTTGTTGTGCTGCTTGTACAATTCAAGCCAAGTGTAAATATTTACAAATCGTAACTCTCTGTTTGGCACCGAGCCCAATAGTAAGCAATCGCTGAAATCTGCCTAAAACCGGTTTGTTATCTCTACTTAATAATGTCAGAAATAATAACTTTCTGCTATTCTTAAAGTTCCATAAATAGGACGTATTTCCCATCTCTGTAAAAATCGGAAACATCCATTGGCAGTCATATTTCTAAGTGAATTGAGTTCAGTTACAAACTGAATGAATTGGTGGATTGTTATGATAGCAATGTAGACTAATATAGTACTTGGCTCAACACTATAAGCCATTATTCAACACAAAAGTTTTGTGATAAACATAAAAGAGGTGTGTCACATTTCAAACAACCCACCATTCCCTGTCATACTGTTTAATATCATAGATCCCCCCCCCATCATTATAGTCCATAAATTACAATGTTGACAGCTATAATTATCTATCAATAAATTTTACTGAGAGAGACAGTCTCAGCGGAACCCCGTTCGGATCAAATCATTTGTTCTGATCACTATTGTTTTAAAAATCTGGCCAAGGTCACAGATAGTTAAATGTACGGCTCTTTCTTAAACTCTAGAAATTTGTCATACGCTGAGTCACAGTTACTATGGATTATGAAGTGTTATGTAAACCCAGCTATCGCTCTTTATGGTATCGGCCAAAACTTACTTTGAGTTGTCATTTTAAATTCAGAGGAACTCGGCAAACCTTTTAATTTACTTCTACTTGCTGTTATAGTGGTGGGAAATTTCAAACAATTTTAAACGCTAAATATTGCAGAATATTATTTGTAGAGTATATTATAGGTAAGAGAATGTACCGGTACTCCGAGAAGTTTATTTGTGTGATAAACAATATTCTTATTCTTTAAATAATTAAACTTGTATTCGTATTTTAAGGGCTTTGTAGTCAATATGTTTTTCCTTCAATATTTAATTTAATAAAATCTTAAAGATTGCAAGACTTGTTAACAAATCATTACATAGACAAGAGTTCTAACATTATCAGTTTATTTACCCTAGCTACCCTGGTTCATTTATAAAACTCAATGCTTTCACGTGTTCAATATTTTGTTTGACAAAGAATAACTGATGTCATATTTTATTCAGCCGGGTGAGGAAAAAGTACTGTAGTCATTTTATTCATTCTATAATATATATAATAATAAGTATTCACTACGTCTTCCTCATCGATTTCTTTTGGACTTAACGTCCTTGGTATGATCCAAAGAATGTTTCCGGTCATGGTTCAAGTAACTGCTATATGTCACGTGATGTACTATGGTCTATGGTGGGTGTGATAAAAGCGTGCCATGGAAACCGTTTAGCTAATAATGTTTAGGATTCATGAGATTTTATCTCATCTTTACAAGGACTTCACACGCACGCACACACTTACAGATACAAACACAAACACACACACACACACACACACACACACATATATATATATATATATATATATATATATATATACACGGCTATTGAATGTCTGGTTATATCCCTGATGGTCCAAGCTGTCCTAGGGGCTATTGAATGTCTGGTTATATCCCTGATGGTCCAAGCTGTCCTAGGGGCTATTAAATGTCTGGTTATATCCCTGATGGTCCAAGCTGTCCTAGGGGCTATTGAATGTCTGGTTATATCCCTGATGGTCCAAGCTGTCCTAGGGGCTATTGAATGTCTGGTTATATCCCTGATGGTCCAAGCTGTCCTAGGGGCTATTAAATGTCTGGTTATATCCCGTCCAGATATGAGGATGAAATGACGATAGAGACCCCACGTGATGAACTTGAAATATACCTAGTTTCTCAGGCATGATCTAATCCGGGACCACTAGGTCGATAGTGAATCAACAACTTCCAGTTCTACCCGCGAGGTTGTATTTTTATATTTATTGAACGAATTAAAATGTTTTGAGTTGAAGTGTGACAGAGATGGCCTAAGTTTCAATTAACTCTTGAATTCTGGTTAACTGCAACTTTTATTTATTTAAACTATTGAGATATCATATTTTAGTACTACACTATTGTGAAACTAATATTACATATATTTAGGCAGTATATACATATAATGTAATTGTAAAAGTAAAATTCTGAGAACAGTCGGATTAAATATTTTATAACTCAATTAAACGAATTAAACCTTTTGACCCATAGAACCATTGTGTCAGATGAAGTGTATAATTCAAATGTTTCTATAGTCATGACATATAGCACCATTGTGTCAGATGAAGTGTATAATTGAAATGTTTCTATAGTCATGACATATAGGACCATTGGGTCAGATGAAGTGTATAATTGAAATGTTTCTATAGTCATGACATATAGCACCATTGGGTCAGATGAAGTGTATAATTGAAATGTTTCTATAGTCATGACATATAGGACCATTGGGTCAGATGAAGTGTATAATTGAAATGTTTCTATAGTCATGACATATAGCACCATTGGGTCAGATGAAGTGTATAATTGAAATGTTTCTATAGTCATGACATATAAAGAGATTGTGTATTTAGCACACCCACAGCTGACTTTACTACCCCGACTAACGTTGGCTACTTGGTGAATTTCTTTTGGTTTTTACCGATAGAGAGCCCCAGGGCCATTTGGTTGACAGTCAGGCGCTCTACACAACTCGACCATCCGTCCACCACTTTATATATATAAATGGAAAAAAAAGACAAGAAACAGTTCCTATTAAAAAATGTCCATATGGATTTACTATGGACTCCATGGAATCAGTGAATTGTAACACATCATTGTCTTTTACCTCCACTAGTCTAGTACGTTCTGACCAGCGATGACCAATAATATGTCGTACCACACACAGTCTTTACCTCCACCAGTATAGTACGTTTTGACCAGCGATGACCAATACTATCTCGTACCACACACAGACTTAAAAAAATAAGAGAAAAATAAACTTCTACCTTCAATTCCTTTAGCAGGTGATAAATTTATTTATAAGATAATACAGAACTGACCTACACCTATAGGTAAATATTTAAACAGTCAGCGATACAAAAGTTTTAAAAGAAATAAAAATTGTATCCATAGAATAACTCTAATGTATTTATTACTATTATAAAGAGGTTCCTATTGTTAAAACTTGGTAATAATGAAATTAACAATTAAATTCAGACAAGTTACTCAATTTTTACAGCGTGTGAACAATTATTGTTCAAACAATGTAAGAAAAAACGACAATAAACTAAACCTATATCTATTGTCATCAACACCAGCCGGCAAATTATCAGCCTATGCAAATTTTTCTATATAGGCCCTACCGATCACATGATGAATCCTTTATTGTTTACAAATTCACCTAATTAGTAAAGTTGTTCTAATTTTTTCCCATTTGTAATATTAATTAAAAAATTTTTCCCGTTTTTTTTATTTGAAAACTAAGTTCTGACTATCGTTGATTAGATATGGTTAGTGTCAGCTGTTATACTCAATGATACATTTAAGAAAAGTAATTGCACATTTGATAAACGTAAAGACAAAATATAAAGGCTATATGAGACAACTGAAACTTGACTATTACAAATATATATTTTATGGATTATTTCCCTTTTATAAAGAATTTACGTAGTCTTCATTTTTTTATACTAAAAGCTTAAAAATTCATTTAAAATTAATTCTAATTAATTCTATGTTGATTATTTATTTAAATATTGTTTATTATTACTGAACTGAACAATTTACTTTCAGATTTGTTAAGTTTTACACTATCTGATTAATGCAGTCGACTGTGCACCCATTTTCGATATTTGTTTATTGAATTAAATTTTTTTTTTTCGTTACTTTTGTTTATGATGTTACAATTTGTTTATTTATTTACTGTAAACATTTAATAAACAAAAAAAAAACATGACGTGACAGAAATGAACAAAGATAAACAATAATATTGGCCCATTGAAAGTTTTATTGAAAATATTTGAGTCCAGACACATTAATGTACAGGAGATAAACAACATTAGAATAAATAAATATATTGATGACAATAGTAAACAAACAACATTAGAATAAATAAATATATTGATGACAATAATAAACAAACAACATTAGAATAAATAAATATATTGATGACAATAGTAAACAAACAACATTAGAATAAATAAATATATTGATGACAATAATAAACAAACAACAAATGTTTATGTTGATGTCATAATATAATAGAATGACATACAAATAAAATACAACACCGCCATATTGTTTGTTTACAAACAACTCACCAGAACCAACCATACCAGCTGTAATTAAATTTAGAATTTAAACTTCCACTGTGGACATGTTGATCCGACCACCCACCACAACATCATACCCCACACAATGAACTCTGGCTCCACTACTACCTGAACAGGTAAATTTATTGAATCCACCACCCACCTTGTATTTGTCCACCCAGTGACCAACACTGACCTGTTTACTACATCCATGAGGATGTGACACTATAAAGTTCAACTTGTCCACATGTCGAGATTGTTTGTATTTGTCGTTGACTTTCCACCAGACATCAACATAATGTCTACACAACATGTCCAGTTTATCTCCCAGATTTGTGTCACATGTCACACATTTCAACCAACACAAGTCTCTCGAAATGTTTACATCAACAACACTGACCTGATCAACACTGACCACTGGACTGTCTTCTCTATCATAAAACAATCTCAAGGACGTGTGGCTGGCCTCAATGTCATCAAACACCACATGTGTGGCTGTGTCCACATCAAACTCCCACCACACGTGGCTGGCTGTGTCTGAATGTTTACATTTTGTACACCAACATGTTGTGTAGTTCTTCCAATGTTTACCTCCATCTCTATCACCATATCCATCTGTAAACTTCTCCACACTGCCACTCACCATCCCACTTCCAAATCTCAAGTTTGTTTTGTCTCTCATGTTGTAAAATGGATCTGAAACTTTTGTCTTTGGCCAAAACTCTGGTCTATGTGGACTGGTCATTCTAACATCAACTCTGACTGTCAGGCCAGCTGTAGTTTTGATTAGTTCATACAGATCATTGTCATGATCACATTCAGGTAGATGGTTTAAGGTGAATGTATCAACAGGTATAAACTGTCTATGACCTGGATTCTTCTCACAGCCAATAAGATGTTTGTGTAGATCAGCTTCTCCACCTTCTGACACCTGAGTTTCATGATCACCTGCAACAGACATATCAACTTACAATTGACTAGTAAAATATATTTCAACATGCTTAACATTGCAATATCAAAGATATCAAGTCCACATATTATGTCTGTTATATTGACACAATGTAAACAGTTTTAATAAATTGAGTTTCATTTTACCATAAAGTTTATTTCCCATTGTGTGAGTTTCACTGTCCACTAATTGACTTTAGACCTCAGCTGTGATACAATTTTTAGTGGGAAATAAACAAATCCATAATTCATATAAATAATATTATAGTTTACAAATGAAAATACCTCAACTCAGTCTAGTTAACTTAATAAAGTGATCGCAATAAAAGTTACATTTAAATGAAAACATAGTATAAATCAACACAGAATTTATCTAATAAAAAATTACCATTAAAAAATCCTCTAATATTTCATCATTCAATTTTCCACCTGAGTTGTTTTGATCACCTGGAGATACAATAAATAAACTTTATTAAACAGCAAGAATTTGTCTTTTGAACTTGAAAGTATAATTAATGTAAAAAAAAATACAAAAATTATAAATTCTTTGAAAATTCCAAATATTTACTGAATTATTGTTTGTTATTATGGATTACTTTCTGCTCAGGTCATTTTAATTAAACTTTCTTTTTTAATTTAAAAGATTCTTTTTATTTAAGCCATAGTGAAGCATTTATACATTCATAAATTAATGAAACAAAATAATTTTACTTTCTCGCTACTGCTTTAATGAATATAATTTAACCAGCTTTTCAAAACCAATGTGTTATACTTTAAAAAAAAAAACATTTTTGTAACAACTTGTTTCACAATTAAATACTTATAAAATTAGAAACATAAGTTTATGCAAATTAATTAATAAAAGTTTAAAAGTGATAAATGTACAAAACACTGAAATTTTCATTAAAGAGTTCATTTATAATAGACATTTATGACATACTGATTGAGATAATTAATAGACCAGTGGTCCTCAGAGTAAGTATTGTTACCCACTGGTGGGTTGTAAGTATTGTTACCCACTGGTGGGTTGTATTGTTACCCTCTGGTGGTTTGCAAGCAAATTTCTAATGGGTTTTGATGAAATTTCCATTTAAAATGATCAAGAATCTATTAATTCCTAATTAAAACAATATTTCTCTTTACTTAACAAAACTAAATGTTTGTAAATCTACAAAGTAAAAGTAAAAATGACTATGGAGACATATGCTACATTTTTTAGACCAACACAGTGTAAAAGTATATTATATTTTTTTTCTAACTATATTATATATATTTCTATATCCTTACATTTTGCTTTGCAGATAGGTTATTAAAAATATCTTATTTTATGGTGTGTTACAAAAGTAAAATAGTTGTTAAAGTTATTTTCTAAGCTTTAAATTTGAAAATCATTGTAAATATTGTAATAGATAAAACAAATAGATTCTAATTAAAATGTATGATAAAATCATTCATATATAATTATATGGTAATATGTAAAATACAAACAAACAAGATAACAATAAAATTAATTTAATAAAAGAAATATTTTTTTGAAAAAATAATGTAGACATAATAGACAAATAATAAATTTATAATGCAAATAACTGAGAATAACATTTACAAATTAGGAAATTTAATTTTGAACGAAATTTGAAAACAATATAATTTAAATTAATAAATTGAGCTGAGAAAGAAAAAAAATTGAGAAAAAAAAAATTCTTATTTTCTTAAAAATTACACCTTAGTTTTTTAAAGCATTTTGCAAGTTTTAGAATTTTTTTCTAACATGAATAAATAAACAGAATAAGGTTTTCTGTGAAAATAAATTAATAAAATTAATTAATAATCTATACTAATACTGTTACTGTTAGGGTACTTAGAGTGTTAGTGATAGGCCTACTGTTAGTGATCGGTTCATAGACTTGCCAATAAAAGTTTAAAGTATTTTAATTTAAAAAAAAATAGTTTTTCATAAACTTTTTGACTAAAATTCAACCATTTAATAGAAAACATTCATTTTGTTAGTTTTAAAACTTAATATTTCGACAGTTTGTCGAAGTGAAGTTGTCGATAAAAATCAGTAATTTTATGCAAGAAGTTATTGATGCAACTGAAGATTTATTGCACCGAATGAAAACTAGTGCAAAATGCATGCTAGGTTAGCAAAATAAAATAACTTTTACACCAAATATTTTTAAACCTAAATATTCTTATAAAATTAAATGATTAATTAATATTCAATTAACGATGTGTCTGCAAATCTCAGTGATAAAATTTGGCCAGGATGTTTCTTACATATATCTGAACTATTTACATAAAATCAAATTACACTCTGAGTCTGTAGTAGTGTATAATATCGATATTGTTACTTAGATATCCAAGATAAGAGATTTTAACCAGTATTTCTTCAACTTAATACATTTACCTTTAGTTTTATTGAATTATCTTTAATTGTCACACATTGTATATTGAAGTAAAAAAAAATAATAAAACGAAAAATGAATTAAATTAAATTACACATTTTGTAGTCAGATTTGAAATAATGATAATTAAACTGATTGAATTTGAATTACAGATAACTATTTTTAAAACTTTTCGTAGTTACAATATAATTAGGGCTACAAAAAATATTTCACTCATAATGAGCCATTTATAAAATGGTTTTACAACTTACTTTTATAATCTAAATATGCTATTTTTTTTCTTTTTCTTTTTTTATGATTGATATGATATGCAAGGTGTATGACTAAAAAGATTTTTCTGCACTCCATAATACGTGTCAAAATTAATTTTCATAGTTCTATAAATAGTATGGTACTTTCCATTTTTAAATATTTGGCAATTCCGAAAACATGACTAATATTTATTACTCAAGTGGCCGTCCATAAAGTACGTCACACTATTTTGACTATTTTTGACCCCCCCCCCCGGTCACAAAGTGTCACAAATCTCTGGACAACCCCCCCTCCACACACACACACCTAAACAACGTCACACTTTCAAAAAAAATAATTTCCTCACCTACTTTGTACTTGATTAAATATTAGCGAAAATTGGTAACAAATAATTCTCTTAGTGGGGGAGAGGGCTCTCAATACCAGGGGCCGTTTCCCGAGTTAATAAAAAATGACCGTCACTGGTATGTATGTTGTATACAGGATCTTGATGGACCCTTAATTTATCTCCTTCGTCAATATTTCATATATGTCAGCACACTATAAGATCAACATCCCTACTGCGTCTTGAACCCAACGCACCTGGGAAAACACACGCTAATACACAACAGCGAACACTTGAAATATCCAAACAGTAATATGAACAAGGTATATATCAAAACAAAATAATATATGTTGAATCCATCAAATCTATAAAACAGAATCATGACAAATAACCGTAAAATCCAGACCGATAGTGTCGTCCTACACAGCCCAACTTCTACACACCCACTAGCCACTGTCCCATACAATGAACTCCTTTCAAAAACACCCCATGGCCTTCAACACAATAAGTGATACAACACAGCTCTCACACCTCCATATAGGCCTAATATTCTGCTCTTACACCTCCATATAGACCTAATATTCTGCTCTTACACCTCCATATAGGCCTAATATTCTTCTCTCACACCTCATATAGGCTTAATATTCTGCTCTCACACAACCATATATGCCTACTATTCTGCTCTCACACTCCCATATAGGCTTATTATTCTGCTCACACACCCCATATATGCCTAATATTCTGCTCTCAGACCTCCATATTGGCCTAAAATTCTGCTCTCACACCTCCATATAGGCCTAATATTCTGCTCTCACACCTCCATATAGGCCTAATATTCTGCTCTCACACCTCTATATAGGCCTAATATTCTGCTCTCACACCTCCATATAGGCCTAATATTCTGCTCTCACAACTACATATAGGCCTAATATTCTGCTCTCACACCTCCATATAGGCCTAATATTCTGCTCTCACACCTCCATATAGGCCTAATATTCTGCTCTCACACAACCATATATGCCTAATATTCTGCTCTCACACTCCCATATAGGCCTAATATTCTGCTCACACACCCCCATATATGCCTAATATTCTGCTCTCAAACCTCCATATAGGCCTATTATTCTGCTCTCACACCCCCATATAGGTCTAATATTCTGCTTTCACACCTCCATATAGGACTAATATTCTGCTCACACACACCCATATATGCCTAATATTCTGCTCTCAAACCTCCATATAGGCCTAGTATTCTGCTCTCACACCCCCATATAGGTCTAATATTCTGCTTTCACACCTCCATATAGGCCTAATATTCTGCTTTCACACCTCCATATAGGCCTAATATTCTGCTCTCACACCTCCATATAATATTCTGCCAGCAGCTATTCTGCACAAACTAATAGACAACATTTATTTGTTAATTGGGTGCAAAAAAGAAGGAAGAGGCTTGTGTTTTAGTACCAAACACAATGTTTCACTAATTACAACTGATGTCTGTATGACTGTATTACAAGTAGTGGTAGTGTTGTTTTAGTCTTAGGTCCTATTTTAGTTTCAGTTTTTATTTCGTTTTTTCTGTAAAAATTTTAGTTTTAGTATAGTTTTAGTTTTAGGCCCAATTTTAGTTTTCGTTTTAGTTTTCGTTGACTAAAAGTAAAACACCAGAGTTTTAGTTTTCGTCTTATTCATTTTAGTTTCACTTTTAGTTTTAGTCTTGTAAACAGTGCTCGATTTACCGCCGGGGATGCCGGGGATATCCTCAGCACTGAGGACTGTGATCCCCGGCTCTGCTTTAGCTAATGTTATCCGTGCCGTGGATGACATTTTCCCCGGCTCTGCAGATTTTTTTTTTCATCCCCAGCACTGATTTTTTTTAAGTCGAGTGAGCACTGGTAAATATTAAAGTTTAACTTCATAATTTTGTGCTGCGCTTCTATCTACCGAATCAACAGAAATGAACGTACAGTAAGAGTTCGAAGTATCTTTTTGTATTTTTGGTTATAATTTTATGTTCACTTTTAATTCGTCGCTCGTAAGTCGTAAGGCGCAAGCTATCAATCGAAAAAAAAATATTTTTATATAAAAATCCAGACAAAGATTTCAAGTAATATTTTTATTTTATAATTTTAAATTAAGATGTCTAAAGAGCCGTCTTGCAAAACGTTAACACAAGCAAAGTTTCCATTTACAAACAAACAACTGTATTTCAAGGAGTGAAATCTCATACAGATTATCTGCATACTACGTCTACTGCGTGTAAGTCATTTGTTACAGTATATCCGTATCAATAATATGTTATTACAAGTTTAGATTATCTGACTTTAATAAGTTTTATTTGAAGTTGAAATCAAAATACCTAAATAGCTGGATCTATTGATAAAATAATGTTTTATTCTGGAGTAAAACCATTTGCTCGTTAACAGTGTAATATGAGTTCTCAAGACTGATTCACAGCTATAAGATACGTCACATGTTATAAAATTAAACCAAACAGTATAATCTAAAAGGATTTTTCTCTAGATGATGCTGATATTAATACGCTGACACTAGTCGGATCTAGGAATTGTTCCTCGGGAAGGCCAGTATATAGGCCAGGGGATAGTAGGTTGTGGGAGGCGTATATCGCCTACCCCAGGAACCGCGCCTGCTCGGACAGTCATTCATTGCAATTCATACTGCATCGTTTTCATTTTTAGGCCCGGGGACTCCTGTATTGTTTCTACAAGTTTATAAACAAATCTAACAAAAATAGTTGAAGAACGAGGCTGCATTATTGTCGATGTACCAAGTGATGGTAACTGTTTGTTTACGTCATAATTCGTTAGATGTTTAAACTATCAAACAAATGCTGTTTATTCAAATTAATGGTCCACCACTTTAATATGTTGATGCAAAGTTGCATGCCACAATGTGGTTAAAAGACGGAAAGCATTCTGCCAGCTATGTAGCCTACCTTCAGGCAAACCAACAAAAAAAAATTAGTTATGGAATATAATTATGAAATAATTAAGAGGAATGGAATATTTGATTTCAACAAACAGAGAATAAATAAAAAATTTGCATTTTTTTGTTAAAAATTAATTCATTGCTTGTCCTATTAATGTGCAGCTTCAAATTTGTTTAAACCAACGTGAACTATGTTAATTGAGACAAATGTTTCCCTCATTTTTTTACATTATTGTTGGTTTTGTCTATGAAAATAAATAAGTTACTTGTTGGCTCATGGATTGTAAATTTAAGATCCTCAAAAATATTTTTGGCAACTCGCCGCCGCTGGGGATGCCGAGGATATCCCAGTCACTGAGAATTGACATCCCCAGCTCTGGTTTAGCTTTTTTCATCCTCGCCGGGGTTGACATTTATCCCCGGCTCTGCATATAATTTTGTTCATCCCCGACACTGGTTTTTTCTTAAATCGAGCACTGCTTTTAAACACCAATAACTTCTAATTCTGGATTGGATAGTACACAATGTAATTTTGCAACAGAATCGTAAGTGGAATTCCACCGAGTGTCACCGGGAGTAATGAGATGCGTGCCGATTGCCGCAGCCAAAGATGAGCAATTTTGTTTGTTCCAGATAGCTACTAACTTTAACCAGGACGAATAGCTCAATAGTAACAGTTCTGCTGAAGTAGAAAGATATCTTGAAAATAATTCATCAAAAATGCTTTCATTAGCAGTCTACCCAAGCATTTAGAAACTATACCTGCAACTGAACACTGGACTTACCGCTAGTGCTGCAGTTGAGCGACTGGTTTCATTGGGTGGGCGTGTTTTTATGCCACTACGTTCTAGGCTAAGCAATGATCATTTTGAAATGATAGTCTTCTTACGAGCTGCCAAGTGGTGAAGCGATTAGCATTAAAATTGTGCTTTGACAATGTATTCTATTTTTTTTACATTTAAAAAAAAAAAAACTTGAAAATCTTGCACTCATTATATTTTAAATAAAAACATTTTGTTCTTCTCAAACGTATTGGTATTGTATCGGTATCGATTTTAGCAATACAATTTTACTTGAGTATTTGTATTGGTATCGGCGATACAGTTTTAGAGTATTGTTAACAGCCCTGCTTATGTTATCGCCCAGTTGATGCGCATGCGCGATCATCAAAGAAATAAGATATGCCCTAGGTCAGTGCTTCTCAAAGTGGTGGGAAGCGGCCCACTAGGGGGCCGTGGACTGTCCGGAGGGGGCCGTAGAGTTTCGAAAAATGTGACACAAAGTGCAATAATTAAATAAGGTTAAAAACGTGGATAATAAAGATAAAATGTAGATAATGTGTTGAAATGGTGAGAAAAAATGTATTAGTGTATTAATTTTATGCAGTACTTCTTAACAGTTTTAAATATGTTGATTCCATTTGCAAATACATACCTTTGCGAATCGGCATTTTCAACTTTACTTTTAATTAAAACCAAGCATAGATCGTGACTATCAGCAGAATCTTTAGTAAACAGTCTTTTAGTCGCTATTTCATATATAACGCCGGATCTAGATTTGCTAGATTTAAATTAAATAAGCTGTTTTTCTATATATTTAAGCTTTTTGTTCTCATTGGGCTTAACTCGTAGAAAATTTCCCCTATAATTTTGTCGGAACCTTATGTAAAAATAAATAAACAAAATGTATTGTTGTAAAAAGTATTAATATATATATATTTAAAATAAAATCTAGTTTATCTTATTTTATATGTAGCATACTTTCACTCTTTCATTGTTAACATTAGAAAAAGCATGTATTGACTAGTAAAAGTTTGCATATAGAAATTTAAAATTATAAATTTAAGCAATCTAAACAAAAAAAAAAAAAAATAGGGGGGCCGTGACATATTGATTGGCGTTCCAAGGGGGTCGTAATTTCAAAAAGTTTGAGAAGCACTGCCCTAGGTCATCATAATTTCCTACAATAGATGATTCGCCCGCAGACCGCAGTACCGGAATAGAACGATAAATTGGGATTTTAGTTTTTATTTCGTTGGGGAGTTTTAGTTTCAATTTTTATTCAGTATTTTGTCTACCAGATTTAGTTTTCGACTAGTTTTAGTCTTGCTGCTAATTTTAGTTTTAGTTCTCTTTGACGAAAAGTCAACATTCTCGTTAACGAAGGTTTTAGTTTTAGTTTTCGTCGACGAAAACAACATTAAGTAGCGGTACCTCCAATATAACTACATTTTACACAAGCAAAATGTTTCACTAATTACTACTGCTATCTGTATGACTTACAAGTAGCGGTACATTCAATATAACTACGTGTTGTAGAGACATACGTTTTCACTAATTACAACTGGTCTCTGTTAAATTTATTCAGTATAGCGGCGTGTTATACTAAGACAATATTTCACTAATTACAACTTCTACTTGTAAGACTTACATGTAGAAATCCTTTCAATGAAGTTATTTGTTGTACTCCAAACCCCACTCAGACCAACTAGTAAACAATCGCTCCAAATCTGCCTAAAACCAGTTCGTTATCTCTGTTTAAGAATTTCCGAAATAATCTCATGGGAAATTTCCAATGAGTTATTCTGACGTAAAAAATCCCCCATCAGTTTAATAATCGGAAACATCCATTGGCAGTCATCTTTCTAAGAGAACTGAATTGAATTTTTTTCTAATTACAACATGAATGATATTTGTCCATAGTAATGCTAGCTATGTAGGCCAGTTAGGCTAAATAATTAATTCAACACCATAAGCCATTATTCAACAACAAAGTTTTATGATAAAAATAAAAGAGGTGATTGAATCATTTCCATGTAGCCATGTAACGTATATACAAGAGGGTGATTAAATCATCTTCATGTAGCCATGTAACGTAAATAAAAGAGGTGATTGAATCATCTCCATGTAGCCATGTAACGTAAATAAAAGAGGTGATTGAATCATCTCCATGTAGCCATGTAACGTGTATAAAAGAGGTGATTGAATCATCTTCATGTAGACATGTAACGTATATAAAAGAGGTGATTGAATCATCTCCATGTAGCCATGTAACGTGTATAAAAGAGGTGATTGAATCATCTTCATGTAGACATGTAACGTATATAAAAGAGGTGATTGAATCATCTCCATGTAGCCATGTAACGTACATAAAAGAGGTGATTGAATCATCTTCATGTAGCCATGTAACGTACATAAAAGAGATTTTTTTTTTACAATTCCTTTTCACACTGTGTAATATTTTTATATCACCCCCAATCAGTCCCTGACACAGTGTGTTACGCAATTTTATCTTGTCTCAGAGGTTAGTGTTAGATTTGTAACACACGTTTCTCTTCTGTATTGTGTAAATCACTAATAGGATGGTATTTTAAAGGACGTCTTGTATTCTCATCATAGCCAATAGTTCAATGGCCCAGGACTGGACACCTTTCATTGACAAAAGTGTTGAACTTATTCTCTATGCATGAAATGTCAGACCAACTTTCACAGAACCTGATCTCAAATGTATATATCATTCTTTATGCCTCATAAAAATACCAGATATGAAATTCCTTAAATTTGTTATATTTTAGCACATCGATAAAATCCCAATCGCAATCACTGTGTCTAGGTGTCAGAATGTTTCTCATGTACAGCTGAAGGTATTGTGTGTATAGAGTGCATGGTAATATGTTCATTTAATTGGTGTGCATGAAGAACTTCCGTTTTCTAGTGAATGATTACATTGATAAAAAGATGACTAAAACTATGCGATCTATTGAATTGTTACAATAGGTTTATGAGTAAGTAATTTAACTCAATATTATGGATTTTTTACTTAATTTACTTCAAATGAATATTCTTTTTTTTCTAGCGGATATGTGGATTTAAAGCAAAAAAGTTAATTTACCTATGGACATATCAGGACAGATCAAGTGTAGAATACATCTGTTTATGTAATCAAGGCATAGTTTGGTATTGTTTGGCCAGCATAACTTCCTCAACTAAAAGTAAGGTACTTATTTAAAGCTTGGTGAAATAAGGAACTTTCATTAAGACCTGAAAACATTCCCTGGTTTATTCTGTTATTCAAAACTCGAAAACACTGTCGACAGTCAAGCGCTCTTTTCCACAGGACCAAAGTTTCCTTTAGGCCTTAGTACATTGTAAGGTTTATGAAAAATGTAAATAGATTTCGTAATAATATTTTAGAATAGCTCACACTATGTATTATGTATTCCAATGCAGCCAGAACACAGCAGTAAAGACATATATGAGCAGCTCCGTAGCGTGAAAATTCTACAGCAGAGGCCAGGCATTCTACGGCAGCGGCCAGGCCTATAGCAGGGAGTGGGCAGGAAATAAATGTTACTAAGAAGAGCAAACAAGCAGGGGGGCAGACAAAACGCTACGGGTCTGCGAATGAGGCACCGTTGGAACTCATTAAACTATATTTCACTAAAACAGTGGTTCCCTCTAGTAGGTCTTGTCTAATTTAAGTTGGTCTGTAAAATGTAAATAAATTACCTGATCGAAATAACCTGTTCATAACAACTTGTATCTATTAATTGCATCATAGCCACCAAACCTAAATAATCATATGGAGAAATGATTATTTTTTTTTATATTTCAATATTTAAATTTGTGATAAACACACATAGTTACAAATTTCAATGTAATTTGTTTATCTAAATATTGATTACAACGAGTGAGATGGTAACAGAATCGATAGAAACCTTTGTTGATGTTTAAATTTGTCGGCCACTCAGTATAGTTATAGCGACTAGTAGATGCATTTTAAATATTTATATTACATTTTATTTCTGTTATCGTTATTTTTCTACACTGAAGGAACGTGAACAAAAACTTTAAATTTTATAGTGGGACTTGAAAGACTAGGGTTCTATCCTCGGCGAGAGCCATGGGGATTAGTTCCTTCAAAAATTTAATTAAATAGCTCTCAAGTTCACCCAGCTTTAAATGGGTACCCAACATTGGTTGAGGAAGTAAAGGCACTTCATCTTGAAAATCACTACCTAGCTGTCAGTATCAGTAGAGCACTTGAACATCACTACATACTACTACCTAGCTGTCAGTACCAGTACAGCACTTGAACATCATTGCATACTACTACCTAGCTGTCAGTACCAGTACAGCAGAGGTTTTCAACCTTTTTTATGCTGCGGACCCCACAGACATTCCAAGCCTGGGTCGCGGACCCCTATAGCCCAAGGCGCCCAGAATATGTCTTAAATTCTGCTAAACTGTAAGCCTAGCCTAAGTTACGTGCAAAACATGTACAAGTCATTTCACATATGAAATAGCTATCTATCAAAAAAAAAATGAAACAATCACATAGTATTTATTCTATTCTGATACACAGTTTTCAGTTCAGTGGTAAGGTCGTGCCTGTTTTGCACTACAGCAAGATCTTCATTCATGTCCTTTGCCGCTGTGAATCACGCAGTGGGTTGATACTATGTGAGGCGCTGGTTATTTCCCTCGTGCAACTAAACCAGACTTACAACCAGTCATCGCAGCAGCGCCGTCCGTGCACATGCCCACACAATGTGTTCAAGCCAGTCCTGATTCTAAAAAAATGCATCAAGTACAAGGAAAAGTATTTCACTGATTGAGCGCCCCGGCAGTGACTTGCAGAACAAAAAGTCTTCCATGACTTCACCTTCCCAACAGTGACGAACGTAAACCAACCATAGGGCTGCATTCGCAATGTCTTAACTTTCGTGAAGCTGAATTGCGAGTCTGATATGCTGAAGGCATGCAATCAGTTGGCAGCGAACATCTTCTGACATGTCGGCAATTCGTCTGCTCACTGTTTTATCAGACAGTGGAATGGCTTTCAATTTGTGACTGTATTCCTTTCTTGAAATGACTTTGCACAATTCGATTGCTGTCGGTATAATTAGATCAGCGGTCGGGGAACTTTTTAAATCATTACCCCAAAATATTTTTGTGTAAGTTGATATTACCCCATGGTGAATTAAAATTATATACTTTTTACCCCCAAAAATTTCATTTTACCCCATTTGGGGTAATTTACCCCGGTTCCCCGACCGCTGAATTAGATCCTCTGCAATTGTGTGAAGTTTTTGGTACCCACTATTTGCAATGCTACCAACCAAACACGACGCTCCAAGAGCTTTCTCGTTCATAGTAGTGCAGGCCATCAGTTTGCCTTTCTGTTTCAACTAGAGCTCTTTCTGCCTCGCAAAGTATTCCTTCGCTTTACTGGCAAGTTTCAAATGCACTGTGGTCAAATGGCGCCTCAATTTTGCAGGCTTTACCGCATCGCTCGATATTGTTTGCATTACACGACACAAAGAAGTTCGTCAGCATTAGTTACCACTGAGGTGAAACCGAATGGTATATACTCTGGATAATACTTGCACCGTTTTCTTTTTCGTTCGTCTTTGGCTACTTGATCATCAGAATCTTCCAGGTTCTGGTCAATTTTCCTCTTCACAAATGTATCCTTGCTACTAGGCTTGGACAGTTTACTTTTACAAATATTGATAAACAAATGACCAAAAGCAGTTTAGTCCCGTTGACTCACAGGGGAAAAAAAATAGAGAACGTTTCAGAGTAAAGAAGGTTAGAGTAGGTAATTATCTGTAAAAATATTTCAGATTCTGATGACGAAAACTCACATTTTAAAATTAAATCGACTACAAACAAATATTTTGAATTGTTTACTAAATTTTTTTTAAAGTATTTGTCACATAAGCAGGTCACATGACAACAGAAAATCATAATAGGTTCAGTGCTAGAATTTTGCAACGTTTCATCGATGAGTTAGTGAAAAATTCTTATTAACGCTCTGGCCTACTTTCATACTAAAAATGTACGAAAAATCTACATCCAACCAAAACAATAGTGGGTGTCATTTTAAATTAACATGTGAAGTGTATACCAGCAATTTCATATCTAAAACTTTTGTCTAAGATTATTTCTAGGCCAATCTAGGTTTATAATAATTGTAATCACTGATTAACCAGACTATTTATCAACAATACACACGCTTGCAGAGATCCGGATGTTTTAACAGTGATGTCAGAGCTCTCAGTAAGAAATATTACCAAGATGACATAACTCAAAAACTCACTGCATAAGTACATATAGTATGCAGTCTTGTTCAGACTTCAGGCAAAAATATAAGGAAATTCCAGCAAAGTTTTCAATTCTGTATATTGTTGTCTGTGCCTGAAACATTCGCATAGCTAGTATTTTTGTTTTGCTAAAAGCTAACCAATCAACCAAACCAAGCAATACTTTATACAAGAAAAATCAATTCTTTCCTTGACTTGCCCACGGACCCCTTTGAAGCTCTTCGCGGACCCCCAGGGGTCCGCGGACCACAGGTTGAAAACCACTGCAGTACAGCACTTGAACATCACTACCTAGCTGTCAATTAGTACCAGCACCATGGGGTTTTTCCATGAGCCTAATCTATTTCACCCAGACAAGGAGACTTTGACGGCTTAAATAAAAATTGCGCCTATCATAAATTTGGTCCAAGCATTAGACCAAGAGTAAGATGGATGGAGTGTGTTTATGAACTAATAAAATAAATGTTAATCTTAAGTCAATAAAGAGCTAAGAGAGGGCTGAAGCAAAACAGCTTAACACGCATAGTGTACTTGGTCTGCTGGACGTAGTTGGCCCGCTGGTCATACTTTGTCTTCACATAAGCAAATAGTTAAATTCAAAAATTTTGTTCTGTTAAGAAGATTGTCTTTTCACACGCACACACACACATCTTTAATTTTTCTTTTAATTTATTTCCATCTTTACAACCAACAAATTAATTAATTTACTTTAATAAAAGATAAATATTTATATAAATTTATATAAAATTTATTCACAGTAAAAGATTTATCTAAGAACAAACATGTGAAACTGAATGATATAAGTGATAACCTATCATACGACCATTTATTTGACTGACCAAAACATCGCTGGTTACAAATGTGGAATACACGACCATTGACAAGAATACTGACCTCTTCATTTAGCAAAGTATGTCTCAGCTTTCAAAGATGGCCGATGTTTTCAGGTACGTTTACTAAATATACTTTATTTTAAATATTGATTTGATAGTTACAAGCAAGACAGGTGTTATATTGTGCATGTGTGTGTATGTGTGTTTGTGTGTGTATGTGTGTATATGTGCGTATGTGTGTGTGCATGTATGTGTATGTATGTGTATGTATGTGTGTGTATGTGTGTGTATTGGGCATGTATGTGTGTGTTTATGGGTGTGAATGGGTGTGTGTGTGTATATATGTGCGTATGTGTGTGTATGTATGTTTATGTGTGTGCTTGTGAAGGGCTTAAGTTATCATTCTCTAAATTGTTTTAGAATTGAGATAAAACATACTACGCTGTTCCAATTTGTACCTGATATGCAAGGGATGTCATTTACTATAGTGTAACTATAGGGGGTTGTTCATTAGTTATGTCAACGTGTAACTATAGGGGGTTGTCCATTAGTTATAACTAAGTGTAGCTATGAGGGGTTGTTCATTAGTGTCTAAGTGTAACTATAAGAGGTTGTCCATTAGTTATGTCTAATTGTAACTATAGGGGGTTGTCCAATAGTTATATCAACGTGTAACTAAAGGGGGTTGTCCATTAGTCAAGTCTAAGTGTAACTATAGGGGGTTGTCCATTAGTTTTCTCAAGTGTAACCATAGTGGGTTGTCCATTAGTCATGTCTAAGTGTAACTATAGGGGGTTGTCCATTAGTTTTCTCAAGTGTAACTATAGGGGGTTGTCCATTAGATATGTCAACGAGTAACTATAGGGGGTTGTCCATTAGATATGTCAATGTGTAACTATAGGGGGTTGTCCATTAGACATGTCTAAGTGTAACTATAGGGGGTTGTCCATTAGTTTTCTCAAGTGTAACTATAGGGGGTTGTCCATTAGATATGTCAACGTGTAACTATAGGGGGTTGTCCATTAGATATGTCAACGTGTAACTAACTATAATGGGTTGTCCATTAGTTATGTTAACGTGTAACTATAAGGGGTTGTCCATTTGTCGTGTCTAAGTGTAACTATAGGGGGTTGTCCATTAGTTTTCTCAAGTGTAACTATAGGAGGTTATCCATTAGTCATGTCTAAGTTTAACTACAGGGGGTTGTCCATTAGTTTTCTCAAGTGTAACTATAGGGGGTTGTCCATTAGATATGTTAACTAGTAACTATAGGGGGTTGTCCATTAGTTATGTAAACGTGTAATTATAAGGGTTGTCCATTAGATATGTTAACGTGTAACTATAGGGGGTTGTCCGTTAGTTATGTAAACGTGTAATTCTAGGGGGTTGTCCATTAGTTATGTCAACGTGTAATTATAGGGGGTTGTCCATTAGTTATGTCAACGTGTAACTATAGGGGGTTGTCCATTAGATATGTCAACGTGTAACTAACTATAATTGGTTGTCTATTAGTTATGTTAACGTGTAACTATAGGGGGTTGTCCATTAGTCATGTCTAAGTGTAACTATAGGGGTTGTCCATTAGTCATGTCTAAGTGTAACTATAGGGGGTTGTCCATTAGTCATGTCTAAGTGTAACTATAGGGGGTTGTCCATTAGTTTTCTCAAGTGTAACTATAGGGGGTTGTCCATTAGATATGTCAACGTGTAACTATAGGGGTTGTCCATTAGATATGTCAACGTGTAACTATAGGGGTTGTCCATTAGATATGTCAACTTGTAGCTATTGGGGTTGTCCATTAGATATGTCAACTTGTAACTATTAGGGTTGTCCAATAAATATGTCAACGTGTAACTATAGGGGTTGTCCATTAGACATGTCAACTTGTAACTATTGGGGTTGTCCATTAGATATGTCAACGTGTAACTATAGGGGTTGTCCATTAGATATGTCAACTTGTAACTATTGGGGTTGTCCATTAGATATGTCAACGTGTAACTATAGCGGTTGTCCATTAGATATGTCAACGTGTAACTAACTATAATGGGGTTGTCCATTAGTTATGTTAACGTGTAACTATAGGGGGTTGTCCATTAGTCAAGTCTAAGTGTAACTATAGGGGGTTGTCCATTAGTTTTCTCAAATGTAACTATAGGGGGTTGTCCATTAGATATGTCAACGTGTAACTATAGGGGGTTGTCCATTAATTTTCTCAAGTGTAACTATAGGGTGTTGTCCATTAGTTTTCTCAAGTGTAACTATAGGGGGTTGTCCACTAGTCATGTCTAAGTGTAACTATAGGGGGTTGTCCATTAGTTATGTCAACGTGTAACCATAGGGTGTTGTCAATTAGTTTTGTCAAAGAAGTATGGAGTGGGAAAGGGCTAAAATGTGAAAGATTTTACATCATGGAAGGGAGTTTGAAAATGTTATGACGTCAAAAGTGACGTATTTTAGGTGCATGCTTACAGAGTGTCGGGGTGACTGTGACGAAAGGGATTTTAGCACATGACCAGACCGACCAGACCAGCAGGGTATGTACTGCCGATTTGCCAGTTTGGTTTTTCCTTCCACCTCTAACAGATGGAAAAGGGCGCGATGTGTCTATCTCCTAACCCAAAATGACAGGCTGGGATGGTGTTCTTGAGTGGAAGGGTTTTTTGAGTTGTATAGGGTGGAATGGTGTTGTTGAGTGGTACTGGGTGGAAGGGTGTTCTTGAGTGGGACAGTGTGGAAGGGTGTTCTTGAGTGGGACAGGATGGAAGGGTGTTGTGTGTCGACCACATTTGATACCACGGTTGAATCTATCAATGGTGTCATAAAATATTAATATTACATTTGTTATAGAAATGTTACTTTATTTATATTCATATCAATAGTATCTGATACATTTTATGTCTTTAAGTGAGACACCATACGACTGGAATAGTTAAGTCTAGAGTCATACGACGAGCTCAAGTTGAGGACTATCATGACTTAATGGCATTTGGTGAGCAGCATCTAGGTACTGACTATTTTGGTCATTACTTTTATACATGGGTTTACGACCAGACCTTCCAGCCTTTTGTGTTGAAAGAAAGTGGTAAAATGGTAAGTATTCATTTTTTGACTATAGCAAACTAATGTATAATAGAATAAAGTTGAATTTGTATATTTAGCTTTTACAAATTCATTTTTTTCTTGGTACTGCAATGGCTTAGTGAGCTTATTTCGCGCCCTGGGCGCATTACCTTTTTAGCGCCCTTACCCATTGGAAATACAAAATATTATACGTAAATATACCATTAGATGCCCCTGTTTCCCCCCCTTCCTCGCTACGCCACTGATGTACTGATCAAACAATTACCGTACTTTTTATTACAAAAAAAGCCATAGTTACAAGTCAACAAAAAAAGCCATAGTTACAAGTCAACAAAAAGCCCTAGTTACAAGTCAACAAAAAAGCCATAGTTACAAGTCAACAAAAAGCCATAGTTACAAGTCAACAAAAAAGCCAGAGTTACAAGTCAATAAAAAGCCATAGTTTCAAGTCAACAAAAAAGCCATAATTACAAGTCAACAAAAAGCCATAATTACAAGTCAACAAAATAGGCAATAGTTACAAGTCAACAAAAAAATAACAAAATTAACTTGGAAATAAGAACATTAAATGTCTATAAGCAAGTACAATAAGCTAAGAAATTGAACATTTTTTTGTAATAGTTATATTAACTCTGAATTAAAATACATTGATAATAATTCATTTATATATTAAAATATGTTTTCCTCAACAGCTTATTTAGCATTCAATGACAATATTTTCCCAATAAATTATATAGTTATACATGAACATAATTTTTTGCTAACGGTTCATTTAGTTTTTAATGTAAAACGATTTTAACAGTTGTCAATATAGTAGACATTTCCCACGTAGTCCATTATCTTATAAAGTAAAAATATTTATATTAACTCTTCCATCTATGAATTCACACGTTTCAAATCGTTTTATCCCATATGAAATGAACTTTTTTTGTATTTTTAATAATATGTAAATTAAAGGTGGCTTTCTTACTGTGTCAAATTAATTGATGGTGGACAAGGTGTTGTGTTCAGCGCTAGTAGAGTTGCCGTCCATTTAAGACGGAAAGGTTACCTCAAAATGATGACTTCTCACGTAGAGAACTATCTACATGAACAAATGCCCCAAGTGAAGTACATCAAGATTGTGTTAGATGATGAACACTTACATAAAATTGGGCCGTATTTCATTAGACAGGGTCATGTGATCATGTCGAGAAAGGTAATCGTATTTTGATATATTCACCTAAATTTTATGTTTCAGTGCATTAATTTTTCTCTACAGTTCATCATGGCTGATTTTCTCACGTGGGAATTATATTTTCATTATATTATAAAAGCCAAAAAAATCATTATAGATAACCTAAAGCAGCGATCAAACTTTTTTAATCATTACCCCAAAATATTTTTGTGTAAGTTGATATTACCCCATGGAGAAGAGCAAAAAAACCAAATCGCCACTTTTTAGCATCTTTCCTATTATAGCCCTCCCCCTCCCCCCATGATAATTTTAAAAAAAAAAAAATAACCAAAAAATTAATTTAAACATCATTTATATAAGAAATAAAAAAATCATATTCGTGGCTCATGGCACTCAAGGATTTTTTGACAGAAAGCCACGAACTTGGCTTTGGGCATTATAGGGGTTAAGCTGAAAAAAAATTGTAACAGGTTTATAAAAAAGCAAATTAAAAATATATACTTTTTACTCACAAAAGTTTAATTTTTATCCCCGAAAATTTCATTTCTACACCATTTGGAGTAATTTACCCCGGTTCCCCAACCGCTGACCTAAAGGGATTGTAACGTACTGCGATTGTAACGTACTACGATTGTAACATACTGTGATTGTAACGTATTGTGATTGTAACGTACTATAAGTGTAACGTACTGTCATTGTAACATACTGCGATTGTAACGTATTGTGATTGTAATGTTCCGTGGTTGAAACATATTGTGATTTTAAAGTATCAAAAGGAAATCAATAACAATGTCACCACTGATTACGAAACTAAATGACATAATGATGGACTCAGGGGCCGTCCATAAAGTACGTCACGCTCTAAGGGGGGAGGGGTGTAAGAAAGTGTGACAGTTTGTGACAGGGGGGAGTCCGGCCAAGTATGACGTCACATTTTTTATATATTTTAAATGTTATTTGAAATTTAATTTTTAATTTTTTAAAAATAAAACTTAATAGCTTTACAAATAATTTTCAAAAAATGTATTGAAACACTTAAATTAGTTTTATGTCAAAATAGCATGAAATGTATATCTTTTCAATGTGTTGTGATCAACCATTGTTTCTCAAAACAATAATCGGCATGGCTTTACATGGGTCAGCTGCACATTTAAAACGACATATACAGAAGTATTAGACCATTTGACCAATTAACTGAGCAACTTAACACTGACGGATTCCATGTCAGCCGGAACACCATTTATACTCGATTGTTGCAAAGACGAAGTTCAATAATAGGAGGGAAAAGACACATTCTCACTGTACCAGTCAAGCTAACCCGATCTCAGAACGATTCCTACTCCAAACACATGGATGGAAAGTTCTGCACAGCCACATTTAGAGGAATTATCATCAGTGCTCGGACCTAACGAAGTGTGCTTCATTAGCCAGGATGATAAAGTACGAGTTCCAATAGGATTGACCGCAGCAAATAAACAGGCACCATTGCTAATGCATGTGGAATATCATTTCAGTTTACCAGACCACGATTTGGTTGATGCAGCTTAACATAAACTTATTCCATCTGTTTATGCTGGAATTTGCATTGAAAAAGATGGACAAGGAAAACGGGAAGTTGTAAGCTGTTCAGGTCCGACAAACTTAGCAATACGATCAGGGATGCATTCTTCATCCACTGCTTTTGCTCATGGCTTAAACTTCGAAAGATTATTGGATTTGGGTGAATTCGATGAAATAAATATAAAAGAGACAATATGATAAAACCTATTGTTGTTTTTACACTGAATGGAAGGCTAGATGAAAATCCTCGCTATCATAAAGTAATTGAAGTTACAATCCATCACTAAGTTAAAAATAATCTTGATGCCGTATTCCTTGCAACCAGTGCACCTGGAAAAAGTGCTTTTAATCGTGTGGATCGTCGAATGACTCCATTAAGCAGAGAACTGTCTGGTGTCATATTGCCAAATGAAAAATGTGGCATTCACCTTGATTCGCAGGGCATAACAATCTAAGAGGATTTGGAAAGAACAAACTTCAAATTTGGAGGTGAAACTTTATCTGAAATCTGGTCGCATGTGATTGTTGACCAATTTGAGAAATCTGAATGGGATTCAGCAGGACTGATATCAAAGGATCAGGAATGGTTTGACCATCATGTTCGCACCAGCCAATACTTCACTCAAAATGTGAGATGTCAGGACGTAAAATGTTGCGACAAAGTACGCAGCTCATATTTTAACGTTTTACCTTTGAGATTCTTTCCGCCTCCAATCCCAATCAATCAAACAACTGATAGACTCAGAGCTTCAGAAAGAGCAGATGCAGATGCTCACAAATTATCTTCATTGTTTGTGATACAAACTGTCAAATTTGATGACATTATGCTACGATCAACAGGTGTTTTTAATGTGCAACCATATGATCTTTATTTCCATCTTTGCAGACCAGCTTACATGATCGAATTTGTAAAGTGTGGATAATTCAGATAAAACGCCTTCGTCCTTTGAGATTCGCTGCTAAAAGGCAAAGATAACTCATGGAAATTATTGACAGAATCAAAAATGCACATTCAGAGGATGTTGAGTGACTAGATGAGGATAAAGCTGATCTGTCTGCAATTATCCTTCCAGGAAACAATGATGGCGAAAGATTTATGTCAGTCGTAACTATGGATTAACACTTCACTTCACCATGGATGGATAATGTCTGGTGAATATTTTTTTAATTAAACATAATTCGCAGGCCCACTATGAAAATATTCTATATAGCACAAGAGCTGCTCACATAATTTGTCAATCTAGTCCTTTTTTGTCGCTTTGTTTTGTTTTCATGTTTATTATTTAATCACTGGTTTGGGTCAAGTTTCGCTAATCTACTTCTTATCCTATGTCAATAGAATGCATAATCGGAATATTATCTCAAAGTTGACCTCACCCATTGTAAATGAAAAGATAGCAGTTAAATGATGTTTATTATATAAATGTCAAGTCTAATTTTTGCATTTTTTTTTCAAATTCAGTTCATTGAGTTACTGTTTCAAAGAATATATAACTGAGACAACTGTTGACAATAAGTTATTCTACTATTAAAGTCATTTAATAATCTGATAATTCTTTTAATATTTATATTTTAAGGCAGTTTAATAGTGAAGTGCATTTTAAGTTTTCGATTAAATTTTAATTGGTTATTAATTGAAAATTTTCTTTCGAAAGCGTGGCGTACCTAAGGGGGGGGGGGGTCCCGAGATTTTTGACACTTTGTGAAGGGGGGGGTGACATACTTTATGGACGGCCCCTCATGTTTTAGCATAGTTTATCTAAATACTTATTTCCCCATCTGTTTCTATAACAGCTGGATAGAAATATATATTGTCTGGTTAGCACAACAACTAGCCGTCTTTATTTCCACATCTTTAGCAGGGTGGACTCAACCAACTTTCACCAAAACCTGGGAAAAATCCCGAGAAATCTCAAGGAGATTCGAACACGTGACTCTCACCTCTGCAGTTGAGCACTCTACGCCACTAGGCCAGCTGATTTGTAAATAAATAGATTTTGTTCCAGAAAACTTGTATATAAACATTATATTTTTATCCACTTCACAGATAGTGTATACAGTGTTGTTTGATTTCTCGGAAATGAGCAATGCGCACCAATCAGATCAAGTTTCTCCACCTCTCAAGTCCGGATATTTAAAACGGATATTCGGATGTGATAATTTAATGCAACAGTTTTGCCCAGATAACCATCTGTTCATAAAGTACACACCTTACAATGATGTAATCTCCAATATTCCTCACATTACCGGCAATTACCATCATGTTTTCGATTCAAATGTCATCAGGTCTTTGTCCAGAGTCAGTGTTAGCGTCAATACTTTAACCGGAGTCATTGTCGGCGCGAAAAGCTACCAACACTGAGACAATAGTTTGAGGGGTAAAAAAAATCTATACATTTAATTATATAATTCAGAACATCGTCAAAAGTTTTTAGCCAGTTTGTTGTGGAAAGTCTGTATCGAGTGAATTATTTTCTATTTAAACTTTGTAAATCAGTATATTGATGAATATATTATTTTAAAAGCGAAATTTTCAACGGTTCAACGACTAGTTAAAATTAACAGAAGTGTGAATGAAAAGAGGAAAGATCCCGACATCGTTCACTCTGTCATTCACTCAATCCTTGTATATTAATACAAATGTTCAGTTTGCATCTTTCATATCTCTATTTATATTTATGTCGAAGATGGTACAGACGAAATCTATTCATGCATTTTTGAACCTCAACGAAAAACGTTCCAAATGTTCCTACAATCACAGTTATTACCCCTCCCTATACACACACACAAACACACATTTCTCCCCCCCCCCGCCGACTGAAACATTTCTCATTCTACTTTGACCATGGAAAGTAATATTACATGATAACCAGGTCCATTTAATGAATAATAGATAAATAACTAATACGCCTACAACTGTTGTCTGATTCAGCTCTCGTACTGGTGCGAGGGGAATGTTGGAGATGTGGGATGGAATGTCATATAACACACACACACACACACACACACACACACACACACACATATATATATATATATATATATATATATATATATGCGTGTTTGTTAAAAATACATTCCTCGATCTAGAAACTAGTGGACACTAAATTCGGTGAGAATGTTTTAGGCGCCATGTATACGAGACCATACATTGGATTAATAGCTTATCACAAGAATATGTCTATTAAAAATACAATGGCACTTATTATTGACATTTATTTATATCCTAGATATCGCTGGTATGTATCGTTAAAATTACAAAACTTTATAAACATGACCAACATTATAATCTCAGTGTATCTATGTCAGACTTCAGGCCTTACTCAGCATCCTACCACATTTGACTCATTTAGTTAACACAGCTCGCGACTGTATAAAATAACTCAACGTGCAGTTGTAAGCTTTTGATATCATAACGTATCAAGCAGACTTTGACCAATGGATACGAATCTGTACATTGCAACTGGTAAGTCGGAAATATTATCTGTTTGATACTCACAACATATAGTGGGACGGATGGCCGAGTGGCGTAGATACATCGGTTTGATCCTCGGTGAGTTCCATGGAATTTTTCCAGGTGAATTTGGTGCAAAGTCGTCCCACAAGTCCACCCAGTTTTAAATGGGTACCTGGCCGTTGTGCTAACCACACAATCCCTTAATATGCCGAGGTTATAGAAACGGATGAATTCTACACTTCATTTGTCCCGATGGCCGTTAGGGCTAAGTAAACTTTACTATTTTTACTCACAACATATGTCAAAACCCTTTAATTGTTCCCAGCTTAAGATAAGTACATTTTATCAATTTTTACTTTTACTGATTTTTTTCCTTAACATTATCTTTAAAAATGTCAAATGTTTAGATTTTTTTATGTCTTTTATGTCATATTTTTTGCATTTAGAAAATATTTTTTTTAACATTTGTTTTACACTTGCTGGCCAAATATTTTAAATTATTTCATTATTATCATTAACTTCTTTATTATTTAAGATATATATATATGCAGACGGATGCAGATAGACATAATGTATATAAGAAATAATATATATGTGTATAGTGTATGACCTTATAATGGTGCATATACACGAATATGTTTTCAATTTTTTCATTTTTTAAATGTGACATTTCATCAAAATTTTGTAGTCCATTTTATAACTCTTTCGTAATATCTAACTCATATTCCAGCAATGTCTCTGTCATTATGTTTAGTGTGATTAAACACTAATAATATGTTCATATCTATGAAGTATATCCAAGTATTATTCTAGTCATATCAAATTAGTAACCATTATGGATGTTGATAGTGGAAGTAAAGCTGCCCAGAGTAACAAAATTATAATAACATGATAGCCACTTTACTTATGGGATAAGATGATAGTCACATTACTTTATATGATCACTCAATATGCTCAAACGTAGTCTTTCATCCACCACCTTTCAATTTGTCCCTAGTTCCAATCACTCTTTTCATCCCGTGTCCAGTTGACTGACCTTCCACTCTTGAGGGGAAAGGTGTTGAATGGCGGCCTTTTGTAGGTGACCATTTATAAATAATCTCGTGACGGGCGCAATTAGGGGCGTGATCATCAATGCAGTTCCGTTACAAAGAAGTTTCCTGAATCCTATTAAAAATAAAGTCAAGTATATGTGTTAAGAGTCATCATGCTCTATTTATTACCAAATAATTAATTCTTGCTGTATTTTGGTTACATTTACAGGTCATATGGAAACATACTTGAACACCATATCAAGGGGAACACCATATCAAGGGGAACACTATATCAAGAGGAACACCATATCAAGGGGAACACCATATCAAGGGGAACACCATATCAAGGGGAACACTATATCAAGAGGAACATCATATCAAGGGGAATACCATATCAAGGGGGAAACTATATCAAGTGGAAACCTTATCAATCACCATATCAAGAGAAAACCTACTTTAACACCATATAGACATGATTTGTGGAAAGTCAGCAGTAGTAGTTTATTATTTTGATCATACAGAAGACCAACAGTTCTTGATTTGTAAAGTCTTAGCTCGTGGTGAGCAGTATAAGACCAAACTGACGGCAAAATACAGGAAAATCTCACTAGACATTATCGTAATGTCTCCACAATATATTCAATTTATCTCCCATATTTTTGTCACATGTCACACTTTTCCACCAACTCATGTCTCTCTCAATGTTTACATAAAGAACACTGCCCAGATCAACAGTGACCACTGGACTGTCTTCTCTATCATAAAACAATTTCAAGGACGTGTGTCTGGCCTCATTGTCATCAAACACCACATGTGTAGCTATGACCACATCAAACTCCCACCACAAGTGGCTGACTAAGTCTGAATGATTACATTTCTTACACCAACATGTTGTGTAGTTCTTCTTTTGTTTACCTCTATAGTGATTCTATCTCCATCTGTAAACATGTCCACTACATTCACCATCCCACTTCCTGTTCTTAAGTTTGCTTTGTCTCTCATATTGTAAAATGGATATGAAGCTTTTGTGTCTGGCCACATCTCTGGTCTGTTTGGACTGGCCATTTTAACATCAACTCTGACTGTCAGGTCAGTTGTAGCTTTGATCAGTTCATACAAATCCTTGTTACGATGACTTGCAGGTAAATGGTTTAATGTGACTTAGAGAGCTGCATGGGATTGGAATCCGTGGGACTCCCGCGGGATTGGAAATAAATTTATCGGGAGTTCCATGGGATTGGTTTTGTTTTTGCGGGAGTCCCGTGGGTTTGGGTTTTGTTTTTGTGGGAGTCCCGTGGGTTTGGGTTTTGTTTTTGCGGGAGTCCCGTGGGTTTGGGTTTTGTTTTTGCGGGAGTCCCGTGGGTTTGGGTTTTGTTTTTGCGGGAGTCCCGTGGGTATGGGTTTTGTTTGAGTTGAGACTCTCGCAGACTTCTGATGAATCAATCAAATCGCACGGATGATCTTGGGATGATGTGTGATGTACGATACACACCTAGTTCAGGGCCTTTCCTTGACATTCTTGGTATTTAGGTCAAAACGTCATTACCAATAATATAACCTACAGATTTTGACGATTCAGGCGATACCATTTGCGACTAGGTTAGGCAGGTTAATTCTCATACTAACGAAAGTTGAAAATTATCATTTTAATAAAGTTTACACGACAAAAAAACATACCCCACCCCCAATGTTAATTATTTTCAATATAATAATTTATACTTATTGTGACGAGCTAGAGTAGATTTAGAGACAGAGACTACCCCTTCGACGTTTTAATATAATAGATATCTAAGAGTTAGGAGTAATACCAATAAGGGTGACAAGGTGAAAACGACTTAGGACAAGGTGGGGAAACAATAGAATAGTAGACAGCAGATATGTGAAGACCAAGAGGCGACGTCGGACAGGCTAGTAGGGTTAACAATGACGACCAGGTGACGCTCCTGGAAAGATTAGATAGTTGGGAAAATACTGAAGGGATTGTGACGTACTTAGGGTAATTAGGGCACGGACGTTGGGGTATAAATAGGGGCTGGATTTAAACATTAGTTAATTAAGAGAAGTTAGAAGAAGTTCGTAGTCATGAGAAGTTAGAGAAGAGAGATAGTTTTCGAGTCATAGTTGGCTCCAGAGTGTGTTGATGGCATCTTATTTTTATATGGGCTTAAACTGTAGAACTGTTTATTTTACCTATTATCTTAAATGTTTTTCATGTAAGTTTTTCGAGAGGATTTGTATAAACGAACTTTTAAACCATTATGTATAAGTTATAGAATTTTTTTTTGATGGGAGTGGTTGGGGTTGGAAAATTTTTTCGCAGGAGCGAGTGGGACTGGGAGGGGGGGGGGGTTCTTTTGGGAGCAGGTGGGACTGGTTTTGAAAACGCGGGAGTGGGTGGGACTGGGTGTGATTTTGACTCCCGTGCAGCTCTCTAATGTGAATGTATCAACAGGTATAGACAGAAGAATCCAGGTCATACACAATCAACAGGTATAGACTGTGTATGACTTGGATTCTTCTGACAGCCAATAAGATGTTTGTGTAGATCAGCTTCTCCACCTTCTGACTCCTGAGTTTCATGATCACCTGGAAAAAACAAATCAGCTTAGAATTGTAAATAACATTATAAAATATAAAAAAAATATCTAGTCAACATATTATGTCTGTTATGTTACTACTTTGTAAACAATATTAATAAGTTGTGTTTAATTTTACCATAAGTGATTGTCTATTGCGTGAGTTTTACTTTCCTCTAAGAGTTTTAGACGTCAACAGTAATACAATTTTAAGTCTTAAATAAACAAATCAATAATTTATACAAACAATATTAAAGTTTACAATTGAAAATATCTTTACTCGGGCTAGTAAAAAAAGACATCGCAATTTAAAGTTCCGTTACATATTTAAATAAAAACATGTTAATAAAATCAACACATAATTCATATAATTAAAACAATTACCATGAAAAATGTTCTATTTTCTTTAATTTAATTTTCCTAGCTTCTGGCATTGTAGTTGTTTTGATCACCTGGAGATATAGTAAATATATTGCATTAAGTAAAAAAGATTGCCTGTGAAGCTTGTAATGTATCGTATTCCAAATTCTTTTTAAATTTCAAATATTTACTTAATTTTTGTTTTGCTAATGTGGCTCATGTTCTGCTCAGGTCATGTTAATTAAAATTTACATTTTTAATCTACAACGTTCTTTTTTATGTCATAGTGAAGCATTGATACATTCAAAATTAAAACTATAAAATATTGTTTTTTTTTTTCTCCCTACTAGTTTATTCTAACATTTTGTTCTACAATTAATATTTGTAAATCTACAAAGTAAAAGGTAAAATTCTGGATTGACCACGAAAATGTATGCTTTCAAACACTTACATGCACGCTCTCACACACGCATACACACACATATACATATATATTTATATATCGAGAATTAAATGATTTCTTTATTTCCTTTCTATATCTTTGTTTTTTTTTTCTTCTCAAATGGGTCACGAAAAAAATATTTAACTTCATGTTGTATTGGAAAACCAAAATAGTAGTCAAAGTAGTTCTATAAGCTTTTATGTTTAAAAATCATCGTAATATTGTAATATGACAAAACTAGCTTATTCTAAAATAAGATTTATGACAGAATATCAATATAAGTCAAACAAAAAACAACAATAAAAGTAGATTTTTTATACATTTTCAATTTGCAAGTTGTAAAGTTTGTCTGAAAAAGAAAGAAATAATAATAAAAGAAATATTTCTAGTGATTTGTTTATATACTTGCCACTACAGACTGAAATTTTTTTTTTACTATAAAAGAATCATTTATGACTGACTACATTTTTAAAAATATAAAAAACAAGTAAAAATATTTGTATAGTTTTAAAAATTCGTATAATTACATTGGTAATTGTTGGTATAATGTGATATGTTGTGGCACAAAGGTATGTTAAATGTATGTTGGTATAATGTGATATATTGTGGTACATTGGTATCTAAATGTATGTTGGTATAATGTGATATAATGTGGTACATAGGTATATAAATGTAAGTCGATATTATGTGATATGTTGTGGTACATGTGTATAGGCTAAAATATAGGTATCCAAATATATTCGTATTAATGTTTATCCCTAAATAAGCTTTGCAACATCTAACTTAGAGCACGAGGGATGAGTGTCCTGCAAAAACTTTTTTAAGCGGGGTGGGAGGGGGATGTCCTAAAAAAAATCCTTCCCCACCCTCCTGCGTATCGATGCCGTTTAACTCCCTAGGTACCTAATATACTGGGCGCCGCGTCCTATGGCTACGCCGCTGTCTGTGTCTGTCTAATCCAGACTGAGCTTGGTTTGGGTTCCTGGCGTAGACGAATGTTCCGGCCTTTAAAAATAATGCTATATTTAAAATGTATCAAGTTAGGTTTTGCAGTTAAAAGGGTGACTATATCTTAACGGAAAACAAAGAGAAACAGGTTTTTATTCAATTAATGCATTAAGTGATAAATGTGCGCTAGTTTACACATTGAATGATAAACAAAGTCTTCATTATAATAGATTTAAACACTCTGGTTTAAATATTTAATAAACCAGTGGTTCTCACATTCAATGTTTAGACACACTTGTGGGATGCAATTTCCATTAGGTTCCGACATAATTTAATTTATCCTTGTATGATCAAAAATCAATCAATTCTTTATATGTACTATATTTCTATTTATTTTTCAAAATTAAATATTTGTAAAATTACAAAGTAAAATGAAAAATGCAGCAATGAGTTAAAACAGTATCTAGATTAAAATTGTTTTGGCAAAATTATCTAAAATAATAAAAAACAGAAAATCTTTTTTTAAAAAAAAATAATTAAATAAATAAAATAATGAATTAAATAGTATAAAATTATTATAAAATAAAATATATACATGCATATAGAATTTTTAACTTCCTTTTTTTTTATGCATGTCCCTTACCACTGAAATGATCATATCACTGACTTACTAACTTTTATGGCTCGTAAAATCAGACTGAAGTCTCCGTAACTATGTACGTATCTATGAATGTATATATATATATATATATATATATATATATTTATATATATATATATATATATATATATATATATATATGTATATACAACAGCTATACAATTAGTTGCTGACGAAATGTTAAATGACGACATCAATATGTGTTCTAATAATACTTGTACGGAAGCATAACCAACATGGTGCTAATTTTTACTTTTTACGAAGAGGATATACATAACTTCTAGAGAAATTCAAGGATATTTATAATTATAACGATTTAAACGTATTTTGTTAAGGTTTAATAAAAGTCAGTCAATAAAAATCTGAGATACTGACGCGTATAGTGGGGAATGTTAGCTCTCATTATATCAATGTGTCTGTTACTTTAAATCATGTAGTCTAGTCATTTATTGATTGATCAATATGATTCTACTAGTTAAATGGAATTAAATTACAATTCCGGGTAATACTTTGATAGTAAAATGATGTGTTAAAATGTATAAGACTACTAAAGCTCACTTTATGTAATGTAAGTATATTTGATATGTTTAAATTAATTACAGTGAAGATATTGTGATACATATATTATAATGGACAAGAGACGTAGAGGTAATCTCTTTATTTTTTTTTAAATACGAAAAAAATATTTTAAGTGAAGCATACAAATCAGCTAGATATGAATAAATAAAAACAGACAAAAAAGACATTGAGAGCTACATTTAATTCATCGATGGACCAGAAAGATCCATACAAGTCAGTGGTTAGCAAAACTGAAAAAGAAGAAAAAACATAAAATCCCCCTTCTCTGTCAAATATAAATTTAAATAATAAACTTCAAGTACACCACCCCCTTTATTTTCTCTTAACATAAACTACGAGTTCTAAAAAAAACTGAAAACCATCTCCAAACCTGAAATATTTTATAACATAATAAAACTCTTCAATTGGATTTGTTTGTACAGTATTGAATATTAAGTTAGAAATTTCATAGCCACCACACTATTCGGTTCTCATTTATCCAGCCACCACACTATTCGGTTCTCATTTTTCCAGCCACCACACTTTTCGGTTCTCATTTATCCAGCCACCACACTATTCGGTTCTCATTTATCCAGCCACCACACTATTTGGTTCTCATTTATCCAGCCACCACACTATTCGGTTCTCATTTATCCAGCCACCACACTATCCACAGACGCGTAGCAAAATATTAAGGCGCCCCCCTCCCAACCATCGTTTTGAAAAGTGTGAAACCCTTATTTATATATAACATTTTTTACTGCACATTCTTTCCCAGACATACTTATTCGCCCTGCGATTTAGGTAGAAGATTTGAAGGCTTTTTATTTTGCACTAATTTCAAATGCCTGTAGCTCTTGCTGGCCGTGACTGCTAGCAGTGTTCAATAGTGGACAATAGTTCTTATTAGGACACTGTAAAGTCTGAGCTTCATTAGTAGGCTAATGTTTCTGCTGGTTACTTTTGTTTAATTTAGCCATAGCTATCATTGCTGACCAAATATTTGCCGAAAATTTTTCGCTTCACCCATGCCATACTGGATCAAAGTCTTTCTTAAAGTCTATGAAGTTATGATGAAGTTCGCGTTCTATGTTTTGATCTATGAGCAAGTTACAGTTGAAGATCTGCTTCATTATGCCTCTGCCTGTTCTTCTTCCAGTAGTTCCTCAGCTACTGGCTTTAACCCATTTCGTTAATTTTTAGCATTACTTTGCTTGGGTAACTGATTGTCCCGTATTTCTGACACTTTCAAATTGCCTGTTTTGGGTAGTGGCATGATGAGTGAATGGATTCACTCATCGCTGTTACGTATTTGAGGAGATAATGACTCCTTACCACGAACAGGTCGTTGTCCTGTAGTATGAGATATTTTGGATGCTATTGGTATGATGACAATATTTCTGTTATACAGATCATTGTCTTAGAGTATGAGAGAGTGTTGATGCTAGTGGTATGATGACAATTTCTCTTTTACAGCTATTTGCCTAATAAGTCAAGCCACACCATTTTTTTTTGTTATTACAACACGTTTATTTAAAGCAGACACTGATGCCAATCATTCACTAATACAATACTTCAGCTTTTATCTTAATTGCATTTCTCTCTCTCTCTCAACCGTACATTCCAGATCTATGTCGCTCTCTCTCTTTCTCTCTAGCTCCGAAAATTGTTCAAATTATATACAGTAAACGATTGTCTGGGTATCAGTAATTTAATATTCATAACTACTGCTAGCCCCAATCAACAGTATCCCCGGGGACATTTTATGTGGCTGCTGGGGGGGGGGGGGTTGGAAAAGAGTCTGACTCATGAACTTGGGACGAAAAAAACTTTCTACTAAAACATTTGAGATACGAGATGGTCGACCGGGTACACTATTCACTTCTCGCATTTTTTCACGGCTCAGTCAGTGTACTTGTTTGACTCAATTAAAAATTTAAATATTTTTAATCAATCTGAGCCCTTATGTTGCTATTTAAAAAAAAAGTTATTTTCATTCAGAGAATTTTCTTTTAAAACCAAAGGTTATTTGTCGATCACTAAAAACAGACACAGAGGTAAACAAGTCCTATAAGTAAACAAGTCCCATAGGTAATGTCAAACAAGTCCCATAATTATTGTCACATAAGTCCCATAGGTAGACAAGTCCCATAAGTAAACAAGTCACATAGGTAGACAAGTCCCATAGGTAAACAAGTCCCATAAGTAAACAAGTCCGATAGGTAAACAAGTCCCACAATTATGTCAAATGGCTGAGTCGTATAGAGTAGTGGTCCTCAACCCAAGAAACATTTAACTATTAGTATACACTGTGATGTATTTCTCTCGCGATTGTGAGACTTTCCATGGACAAGAAATAATCACCGCCCCTCTCCTCTTTCTATCGGGCCGCATTAAATTATCAAATGCCGATTGGTCCGTGGCAAAGAAAAGTTTGGGGATCACTGGTATGGTGCTCATCTGTCACTGGTTAAACTGCCTATTGTGTTTGTATTTATTCTTAAGTTTATTGTTATATTTTAAAATGGCCGCACGAAAAACATATTAAAATATATTCAGGGAATGTTTGACTTAAAGACTAAGTGAAACAGTTTTAAAAATACACGTAATGAAAAAACCTTTCAAACTCCTTGGCTAATATTTATTAAAAAGAATGACTGAGATTGGATGCTGGAATAGAGTTCAATAAAAAACGTAAAATAAAATGAGTACGTTATTTAAACAAGTGTATTGGTAATACAATAAAATAGAAATATCTAGAAATTAGTTTATTAATAAAATGACTTGTATAGCTGCCAAAGTAATTTATTACTGAATTTAATTTCTTATACATATTTCGTTTTTTGGGTAAATGTGAACAATAATTTTAACAACAGAAGGGAGGAAATGTTTTCCCATTAATATACCAATTCACATGTGTGATGTATTCTATAAAATAAAAGCTTCGTGTGCAAAATTATGTCAATATATTAACGCTATTATTATAAGGTGTAAAGGCAAGATTTCAAACGAAATATCATTTAATAGTAAATGGTGAGGGTATTATAGTCGTAAAAAATAATTCAAATACTTTATTGAATTGTTAAGTTTTTGTGCATGAAAATTAGTACTAAGAGACTAATGTCTAGCAGTCTAGCACGTGTAATAGTCTATTAATCTATTTTATCATACCTATGTATAATGTCTAACTGATATGTTTAAACTGGTAAAAAGAAAAAAAAAAACTATTTATAACTAATTCTAGATAATTACGTCATCAATACACTCTAATAAAGTTCAGTGTTACGTTAAATGACTACAACTGACTGCTGTAATACGAATGTAAAATTCATAAGCAGCTTTTTATAATTATAAATAAATATGGATCAATAGAATGGGTTTGATCTGCATTTCATAATTCAAACATTTCTTTAATGTGGAAAATTTCAATATAATATTGCTATTAAAAGGTTTTACAATTTTATCTGATAGGCCAGGAGTTTTAGCAACCTACCCAGAATAAATTCTTTACAATGGTTTAAATGCAGAATCTGACACATATATATATATATATATATGAAGATTAACTGGTATGAATGACACCCAATGAAACTCATTGGAATTTTTTCTACAGCATTGCAAAAATTGCACGAATTACACGTACTTTTCCACTATTCACGGTTCTGTAAGTGTCAATAACCTTGGTAAATCTGAAGTAGGCCTAATCCACGTCAAACTGTCAGCAAACGTACTTCAGATTATGTTATATAAGTATTTAAAATGAAAGGTCAAATAAAGTGTAACCAATATGACCTGCTTCCAGTGGCGCAACCAGGAGGGGGGCGGGGGGGGGGCTTGAGCGCTTGAGCGCCCCTCCCCGGCAAAATCATCAAATACATAATTTAAGTTATAAAGGTACAAATAAGACTGACAAACTGTCTTTTTTCAACATGTGAGCCCCCCCCCCACCCCAGCATTTTTTACTGGTTGCGCCACTGCCTGCTTCCATTAGTAGACCTACGTTTTAACCGTATTGACGAAGCATTAGATTCATAAAAGTAATACGTACATTTTTATGTTTGTTGCATTATATAAAAACTACTTCATAAAACAAACCATAAATAAATAAATAATGCAACACTCTGAACTGATGTGAGTAGCAGCCCCGTAGCGTGAAAATTCTACAGCAGGGGCCAGGCATTCTACAGCAGTGGCCAGGCATAAGCAGGGGGGGCGGGTAATACATTTTAATAAGTAGAGCAAATAAACAGAGGGGGCCAGACAAAATGCAGGGGCGCCGGCCCCCGGCCCCCCGCACGCTACGGGCCTGGTGAGTAGTATGGCTTTCAGACTCCGGGTGGGACAGGCATCAATCCGCTGGTGAAACTGGCAGTTGCTTTCACCCCGTGCCATAATCACAGTGTTCACATGCTGGTGTACACCTCTTCCTCAAATGCCCAAGGAATGAAGAATTCCAATCATTCATCATCAATTATTTCTTCATCTTTTACATCCAGCATCTCATAATCATGTAACTCATCATCCTTTCCACAACATTGACCAGCTCCTTGGCATTCAAACATGACTCTCCATTACAATTTTTGAAGGCTGTTATGCATGACACACCATACTCAAAGCAGCGACACAAACGTTTCCCACATTGTTTCCTCGATCCGGAAGTACATTTGCAACAAACCACCTTCAGAACATCTGGTGGAGCCACATCTAAGTCAGTGGCAATATGGATGTACTTTTCCTCATGAAGCTTCCATCCCCATTCCGTGTGATTCAGTATTGCTTAACAACATCAAGATATGTTCCACCTTCCACCCACTGAACAGCACGGAGTAAGTAACCGCCGTCTACAACATGAATCGTACTGCTTGGTTTCAATGATGGTTCTATACCCTTGCAGATTTCTTTACCGAGCTGTGATTTATCAACTTTCCGCATGTAGTTATCTTTGAACAGAGAAGTAGGAAGTGTTGACAGCTCATAGCTGAAATATTTCTCCATATCAGGTGATTTTTGCATTATGACCAGAAGCCTATTGAATAGAACTGTGGGATCAACACCTGTCAAAGCTTTCTTGGAAGTTGATGAAGAAGCATTGTTTACTTGTGCTAATGTTCTTATTTGACATTTTCTTTGTAGGACAACATCCTTGAAGTTCTTACCGCTCATGTTCTGAACAATATCAGCGTTAACTTCTTCAGCATTGTCGCAGTTTATATTATCAGATTCAGATGCTGCAATACCTGATGGTATGCTGTGGAGTCTTTTGTCAGAATTATCAAATTGATTATGTGACTTCAAGAATTCGAGAACTTTTGTGAGATCGTCATTATCTCTATAGATCCTGGACTACCCCTCTTCCGGATGCTGAGCTGCATCATGGCAGTAGTCAATATCAGCAAAGTGCGCTAAAGATGTCCTTACAGCTACAGCGCTATGAATTGTGGAAGTCCATGTGGTGCGTACATAGTACACTTTCAGTCACTCCTCTTCCATGTGTTATTCCTCCCTTATCTTTAATGGCCCGCATCATTGCCTGCTCTATGGTAAGGTCAACTGACAGTCCGGCTCACTATTTACTACTACGCCGTGCAACATGTGATCCTGACATGAGCTGCTTGTGTAGATCTGGATGTGAGTTAGGTAAGCCCATCATCATGTCCAGGTAGAGACGAGCACACTTGGCATAATTGTTGTGACCAGATGCTGCGAAGAGATTCACCATTCTCCTGATACTGACAAGATGTAGCTGATAGTTACCCATTCGTTCTGCCCGCAGCAGAAGCTTTAATGTGGCAATCATACAGAAGCCAAAGGTTTTTACTATATAAGCTATAGTAATAGTTATGTCATTTTCAGGGCCCCATTCTACACCTTATACGTAGCTATACGAGATAAAGGGCCCTAGGGGCCCCAAGAGTAGCTATCCCCCTAACATAAATTTGGTTTAAATAATTTTGGTAATGTCTTTTAAGTGCTAGGCTTCAGTGTTTTTGAAGTTACCGTCATATCTTTCAGTATTTTTTAATAATCTTGTAGTTGGCAGCTGCCTTTTTTTGTTAATATGGCTGATAGTATTTTATATAGAATATAGAGGACCTTTTTTTACAAATTTATTTAATGCATATATAATTAAGAACAACGTCAAAAATTTTTCAGCCAGTTAGTTGTAGAAAGTCTTTATCGACTGAATTATTTTCTACTTAAACTTTGTAAATCAGTTGATTGATGGATATATTATTTTAAAGGCGAAATTTTCTACGGTTCAACGACTAGTAACAATTAACAAAAGTGTGAATGAAAAAAGGAAAGATCCCGACGTTATTCATTCTGTCATTGACTCAATCCTTGTATATTATTACAAATGTTCAGTTTGCATCTTTCATCTTTCTATTTATATCTATGTTGGAGATGGTACACACGAAATCTATTCATGTCTTTTTGAACCTAAACAAAAGATCTGTTTCAAATGTTCATATTCCCCCTCCTTCCACACACACACACATCCCCCCCCCCGACTGAAACATTTCTCACTCTACATTGACCATGGCAAGTAATGTTACATGATAACCAGGTCCAGTTGATGAATAACAGATAAATAACTACTACGCCTACAACTGTGGTCTGATTCAGCTCTCGTACTGGTGCGAGGGGAATGTTGGAGATGTGGGATGGAGACGTGGAATGGATTCTAAAAATATTCTATTGTCTATACTAAACGCTAACCAAACATCGACCCAGTTGGAGAATATTAAATTCAATACATGTTTTTGTTTCAATTATCTCAGTTTCATCTAAAAAATGTTTAAATAAATAAAAATTTTATAGCTTATAGATTTATTTGGAATGTACGTTTTATACAACTGGCTATCGATAATGTTTAATGAAAAGTTTTATAAATTTATATTTTAAATTTTAGCTATTAGGCCTATTGTGGAGAAATAATATAGTCTAAGTTTGATGACGCAATTCGCTAGGCTCCGCCCACCGCAGTATCTATGGCGTCATTCCGCCATCTTGAGTGTAAATATTGGGAGCTATAGTGTATACGTCATTTGGTACAAATGACGTATATTAACCGACAGTTGGGAGCACATAGTTTGTTTTATAATCAGTCGAGCTCTGTGCATCATAGGATGCGGATGCATGTATTAGTAGAGTCTAGCTTTGGGCGTCTATGTAGATGGATGCATATTTACAGTTTGCTATTGTTCTCCTCCCGAGTACACCTTTATGTCAGTTTATGTTCAAGTATTAAAGATTGTTTGATGTTACTTCACTGGAGTTAACTTCGTGATTTGTGTTGTCTGAATTAATACACCTTCTACAAGTATCTTCAATATAAGGACCCGTAACACCTATGTATACAGAGTTTATTATTTGCGATAATTAGAACAAAGTGCGAATAATCAATATTTGTTAAATTATATTATTTTTGTGTTTAATCATTGTTGAGAGTACGGCTAATTGCAGAAAGGAGTTTATACGTATACAAACTGTTGCGATAGAGTTGATTTTAATAAGCACAACACTTGATTGGCTTGTTGTAACTCAGGTGGCAAAAAGAAAAAAAAAACAAAACAAAATAATAATAATAATAATAATAAAAAAAAACCAAATACTCCACGATCTTTTTTATGTTTACTTTGTATAGTCTTTTAGGATTAAAGGTAGTTTACAGAGCGAAAATAAAAAGTCACCTTTTTTGTAGCAAACAAACAAATTGTAAAAAAGCCAAAGTTTCCTAGCCCCTAACGCATTAGCCGTAACTAGTACCCTATAAAAAACAAATTTTGATTTTTGGAACCATATTGTTATATTTTTTTACATAATTAGTTCAAATCATTAAGCTACAGCTAGAATTTATTTTAAAGGATATTTTTTAATATGAATAAATAGCTTAAATGATTTGTTACTAAGCAAATAAATGTGATTTCATATTTGTTCACTTTTTAACCGACTGAGTACAGGTGATTGATACATGGTGATTTATATATTAAAATAATTCTAGTCTCGTAACTTTAGTTTCGGTTCATTACTTTTGTTAATTGCTTTAAAGTTAACATTCATTTACTGTTTGATTTAATAAATAAATTAACAAAAACACAAACATGATAGAAAATATTAAAAATTAAAAAAAGATAATACACATTTTTATAGAGTACATTTTATTAAATGATTTCTATTCAAATTAAAAAAAAAAAAGAAACTACATTTGAATTAATAAACATGTATATGCCAACAACAAACAAACAACAAATGTTTATAGTGATTTCATAACAAAGTTGGATGACAATAATAAAATCACCCTGTTTAATTATAAACATCTCACCAGACATAACCAGTCCCGCTGCAATTAAGTTTAAAATTTAAGCTTCCACTGTGGACATGTTGACACCACCACCACACACCACCACCTGTATACCCCACACAATGAACCACGGCTCCACTACTACCTGGACATGTACATGTTGTATAGGTAAATTTATATAAACAATCACCCACCTTGTATCTGTCCACCCAGTGACCAACACTGACCTGTTTACTACATCCATGAGGATGTGACACTATAAAGTTCAACTTGTCCACACGTCGAGATTCTCTGTATTTGTCACTGACTTTCTTCCAGACATCAACATAATGTCCCCTCAACATGTTCAGTTTATCTACCAGATTTTTGTCACATGTCACACATTTCAACTCACACAAGTCTCTCTCAATGTTTACATTGACAATACTGACCTGATCAACACTGACCACTGGACTGTCTTCTCTATCATAAAACAATCTCAAGGACGTGTGGCTCGCCTCAATGTCATCAAACACCACATGTGTGGCTGTGTACACACCAAATTCACACCACACGTGGCTCGCTGTGCCTGAATGTTTACACTTTGTACACCAACATGTTTTGTGCCTCCAATGTTTACCTCTATCTTGACCACCATATCCATCTTTAAATTTGTCCACCCAACTCACCATCCCACTTCCTGTTCTTAACATTGTTTTGTCTCTCTTGTTGTACAATGGATAAGAAATGTTTGTGTCTGGCCAAAACTCTGATCTATGTGGACTGGTCATTTTAACATCAACTCTGACTGTCAGGTCAGCTGTAACTTTGATGAGTTCATATAAATCATTGTCACGATGACCTTCAGGTAGATGGTTTAATGTGAATGTATCAACAGGTATAAACTGTGTATGACCTGGATTCTTCTTACAGCCACTAAGATGTTTGTGTAGATCAGCTTCTCCACCTTCTGACACCTGAGTTTCATGATCACCTGTAGCAGACAAATTAACTTACAATTGTAAAGTAGAAAATATTTCAACATGCTAAACATTAAACTATCAAAGATATAAAATCCACATGTTATGTCTGTTATATTACCACAATTTAAATATTGTAATAAAATGCGTTCATAAAATAAAAAATTTACCATAAAGTTGATTGCCCATTGTGTGACTTTCACTGTCTACAATTGACTTTAGACCTCAGCTGTAGTACAATTTTAAGCCTGAAAAAAACAATTCAATAATTCATTTAACATTTTATAATTAACAGCTAAAAATATTCCAATTTAGGCGAGTTAATTTAAAAAAAAGAGATTACAATATAATGTTATATTTACCATTTGAATGACCATTTTTCCTTCCAAGTATATGCATAAATCAACACATTATTCTTTTAGTTAAACCATGAAATAATCTTCTATTACTTCAGTAATTCAATTTGTCTAATGTGAGTTTTTTCATCAACTGGAGATGTATAAAAGAAAACAGAAAACATATTTAGATTTTTAAATTATAAGAAATCAAATTATAAAATTTAGTTGTCATGTTTTATATAATAACAAAGACACATTTTTGTGTACAAAATGTATTTTACCATAAACCGTAATTTTCCATTATGTCAGTTAGACCAGTGGTCCCCCAATCTATTTCTCGCCACGGACCTGTCAGCGTTTAATAATTTCACCGCGGCCCACTGGAAAGGGGGGGGGGGCTTGATTATTTCTCGTCCACGGAAAGTCGCTCAAACACGAGATAAATAAAAAGGAAATAATTTAACATTTCTCGGCGGCCCGGGGGTCGGGGTACAATGCTATAAACCACTGTTATAAATGGGACGGTTTTTATGGTGCCCTTCTTTCATCTCCACCATAGACTATAATGCAATGGAGGCACCACGGGAGATATAGCAGGAAATGGAGCCAAGACATCAAAAATTTCTTTAGTCTTCACCGGAGATCGAACCATGTACCTTCAGGTAGACAGTCGGCCGCTTTACTGCACGACCACCCATCTTCTCATCCGGTATGTGATGTCCCAGTAAGGATGAGAAGAAATCTCTTAAATCCTATAAACCACTAATGGGACGGTTTTAGTAGTGCCTTTCTTTCATCCCCACCATAGCCGATAGTGCAATGGCCATGGAGGCACCACGGGAGATGTAACGGGGACTTTAGCCATGACCTGAAATATCCATTGACCCTCATTCGGTAGCTATAACCATTTTGTCGACCTTAGGTAGCTCATTGTTGCATACGACGATAAAAGCCTGGTGGAGCAGAACAGGGAGACAAGCGAAAAGCAGAGACGATCAGAGCAGAACCGATAAGAGAGGAGCAGAGACGAACACTACAGAGAAAAGACAAGCGAAGAAACGCAGAGACTAGCAAGGCAGAGATCAGCGACGCCGTCCAGAGACGAGCAGAGCAGAGGCAAATGGAACAGTAGAAGTGCAGAGATGAACAGAGCATGTCGGAGCAGAGGCGAGCTAAGCAGGACAGGGCCTTTAATCTAGTGAGTGCATCGTACATTTCAGTTTTACTCTGTCAAACTTAAAGCACTGCTTTACTGAACGCCAGCACGTTCTACCTAACTAAAGACATGCTCGTAGCTGATCTCTACACTCACACTAAGACCGTCAGCAGGATCAGTTATTCACACAATGTGGAGACTTATTGTCAAGTATAATTCTGACTACCTGTTGAATGAGAAAACTGTGGGTCTAAAACCCCAAAGCCACACATCACGCTACAGAATATCAGATCAGTGAAATGTCTGTTAGGGACAAACAGAATAACGAGGAGGGCAGTGTTATAACTTTACTCCCCCCCCCCGGGTTTCACATCTATCCTCGAAATGAATGGTGAAGTAGTGTCATTCGCCACCTACACTTGCATACCCATGCAATGACCTCCATCTTCCGTCTTGGCGTGAAACATGGGCAGCGGCGTAGCGTGGGTATCGGCCGCCCAGGGCGGAAGACGATTTTTCCGCCCTCTCATTTAGGTATTTCAATTTAATCTATACTTTTTTGCCCCCCCCTAAAAAGTAATAAAAAGTGCCGCCCGGTGCGGACCGCACCCACCGCCCCCCCCCCCAGGTACGCCACTGAACACGGGACACTTAAGTAACGGCCAGTAACAGATCGGTTAGTCACACGCAGAGAAGACACAGTGAATACACAGTTTATAGTTGGTCGCTGGAGAACGTCAGGTATGCTGCTGCGAGTTCGCTATTGACCAGTCGCCTTAACACATTAAACTCGTGCAACTGAGACAGTTGTACGCACAATTGACTCTGGTTTCGCCTGAATATTATAACCTGTATATTGTAGAATGTGAATGAATTTTGTATTATTCAACTAACATACCCACGTGTCCTGAAGTGACTACCTAGAGAAAAAGTCGTAACACTATTTTATTATAGTGAACCATTTTAATACAATTTAAAAAATTATAGAAAACATTACCTTATCCTTGCTTCGACATACATGAATTTAATTTATTCAAGGTTTTCAAAATCAATGTCTTATACTTCAAAGAACTTTTTACATTATTTTAATATTTTGTTTTAAAATTAAAAAAAAAACAACTTATGAAATACGTAAATAAGTTTAGCTAACGAATTAAAACTTAAACGAGATAAAAAAAAATATATATATACATAACCACATTTAATGATCAACAGTTTCATTTGTGATAAACATTAATGAAGCACTGATTTAGATATTTAATAGATCAGTGGTTCTCAAAGTAATGGTTGTCACTCACTGGTGGGCTGCGATCGAATTCACAATGGGTTTCGACAAACTTTAACTAAATGATCGAGAGTCTATAATTCACTAATACTAAATATATTTCTTTTTAACTTACAAAAAGAAAAAGTTTGTAAATCTACAAAGTAAAAGCAGGGTGGGATACAAAAAAAGTATTCTGTTTCTTACTCACCCACTACTTCTATCCATCCATCCATCCATCCATCCATCCATCCATCCATCCATCCATCCATCCATCCATCCATCCATCCATCCATCCATCCATCCATCCATCTATCTATCTATCTATCTATCTATCTATCTATCTATCTATCTATCTATCTATCTATCTATCTATCTATCTATCTATCTATCTATCTATCTATCTATCTATCTATCTATCTATCTATATATACATATATATATATATATATATATATATATATATATATATATATATATATATATATATATATATATATATATATATATATATATATAAAGAGAGAGAGAGAGAGAGGGAGGGAGAGAGAGATAAAAAGAAAGAGATGGGGCAGGGGGAGAGAGAGGGAGGGGGAGAGAGGAGAGGAGGAGAGAGAAGGAGATGAGAGAGAGAGAGAGGGAGAGAGAGGGAGAAAAGGAGGGAAGGAAAGAGAAAAGGGAGGGAGAGAGGGGGTAGGGGTGGAGAGAGAGGGGAGGGAGGGAGAGAGAGGGTAGGAGAGAGGGAGGGAGAGAGATAAAGAGAGAGTGGGGGGCAGGGAGGGAGACAGAGGGAATGAGGGAGGGAGGAAGGGGGAGAGAGGGAGGGAGGGACAAGGGGAGAGAAGGAGGGATGGAGAGAGGGAGGGAGATGGGAGAGGGAGGGAGAAAGGAGGGAGTAGTGAGTAGAAAGGGATTGAGAGGGGAGGGAAGGAGAGAGGGAAAGAGAGGATGGGAGAAATGGGAGGGAGAAATAAAGAGAGAGGGGGGCAGGGAGGGGAGAGAGGGAGGGAGGGAGGGGGACGGACGGGGGAGCGGGAGATGGGAGAGGGAGGGAAGGAGAAAGGGAGGGAGGGAAAGAGAAAGGGAGAGAGAAGGGGAGGGAGGGAAACAGAGAGGAAGGGGGGTGAGGGGGGTAGGGAGAAAACAGAAGGTAAACAGAAAACCTTATTTTAAACCCGTGCAAAGCCGGGTACTTGCAACTAGTATTAAATAAAATCAGAACTCAATGTTTTTTTATTAATTTATTTAAGTTCATAGTTATCCTCAGAAGATATCAATATATAAAACTATGACAAGGTTGCGAACTTATATTATTATATGTTTCAAATCTGTTTAGCATTGAATTTATCTAAAAATGCTTCAGCATTCAGATTGTCTGTTAAATCTTTTTCAAATGCAAGCAGGAAAAGATTGCTTAGACGCTTTTGTAACATTGATCTGCGATATGGGGTGAGCATTCGTGTGAGGGTTGAGAAACTGTTCTCACACACGGCTGTTGAAGCCCCAAATGCCAATGCTGCCCAAAATACACAAAAGTGAACTTCAATAGGACTGAATATTTTATGGCTGAAAATTAGATAAGCTATATATGTAAGTAAATATAAATAGCCTGAATGTTTGCCAAAACATAAACATTTAAGCTGTTATTATTATTGATTTATTGAACAAAATGATTGATTTTTATAGCCGTTATTATTAAAATTTTGTCAAAAAGCTCAAATCACGCGGGAGGGGGGGGGGGCGCTCAGGTCATGCAAGGCTACGGGCCTGGAGAAATACAAAATATTATGGTGGTGCGTAAGACCTAAACTGTTGTCAAAGTAAGTCTTAAAAGCGTAAAGTTTGAGAATCATTGTGCTACAACTAACATATTCTAATTAAAAACGTATAACAAAATAATCCCCATTATCTATTAAGTATTACTAGCAATTAAGTTTTTTAAAATAATGATGACATTTTTGTACATTGCTGTTACTCTCGTTGCTGCAAGACGAAATCTATCTGAATGATGCAATGTATAGATGTCTCACATGTCACGTGACATGTGAATGTTGATACTCATGAGTTACAATATTCTATTTTATTGTAATGATTACCTATTTCATGATACCAGTATTTCCACAACTAATACACTTATCTTTAGCTTAGTTTATTTATCTTAATTATCAAAACTTGCTTGTTAAAATTAGAAAAATAATAAAATATATTAAGTTTTTACATTTTTTTTCCAGGCATGACTTTTGGAATGAGATAAAATAATAATTCTCAAACTGACTGAATATAGATAAAGACTTGTAGCGAAAAGCTGTATACAATAAACTTATTTCCGTAGTACCATAGTTGGGGCCGAAAAAAAAATAAATCATGTTGGTAGCGATTTGTAGTATTTTTTTTACAAAGATGGCCGCTATATCATAATTTTTTTTTTTGCCCTTATTTACCTATTTACATTAGTTTTTATCCATCCATAAAAAAAAAACCTGTATACATCCTCTAAATTTAGGATTTCCATATTACTATACCAACGTCCCCTTAAGCTTTCAAAGTATTTATTAACATTTTTATAACTTACCCAAGCTAGTCAAAATCTAGTGACTCTTTTGGTAAGGCAGTACAAATATTAGAAGGAATTTCTTCCTGAACGAATGTTACTATAAATAATTTTTTCAGCGCTCTATAAATAGAATGGTACTTTCCAATTACAAACATTTGGGAATTCCGAAAACTTGACTAATATATATATATATATATATATATATATATATATATATATATAAATTCCTTTTCCTTGTTTATCCCTTAATTGTTTTCTTTATTAAATATAAATAACAATATACATTATATACGTAGAAATAACTGAATATAAAAGTAGACAGGTAACATTGTATTTGGCCACATAGATTTAAGCTATTCTGTTTTCTACTTTTATTATTTTAAGAATGATTTCTACTCTTATTTATTAAATGAACGTAGTGGGGTCATTCCACGTCAACTCAACCAGTGGTGTTCACCCGACCCCCTCAGATCTTCCTGAAATTTTCAGGGCTTGTGATACATTCAAAGTTGAGTGATTCCTAAAAATTTCAGGCCATTTGGTCAAAAACTTTCTGAGATATGATTTTTTTAATTTTTAAGGGTAGTCGCGAGTGCGCGTGACATTTACATTTTCGCGATATTTGAACGTGAATATTTCAAAAACTAAATAAGGTATCAGGCTGAAATTTTCAGTATTAACTTATTGTTTTGTCATGAGTTGAATGATGTATTTAATTCAAGTATAGCTTGCACACAGAATGCCCTAAAAATTTCCAAACATTGCACTTCAGACAGTTTTCATCAATATTTGACTCGGTATAGCCAAGAACCTATAAGACATGAAATGATGTTTGTTATACAATTAGTAAGTACCATATATGTGTTTATTATTTTGATAGAGACTTCCTGTTAATCAATAATAGTGTACTCATGGTGGGCCCCTTTAAGCATCATGGTAATCCATTTTTGCACTTATTGCGACCCCCAGATGACCATGTGGGCAGTAATTCACACTTTTCATATTTTGCACACTTGTTAACCTTGGCAAGTACTAGCTATGGTGAAAATTTCATGTTGGTGTCTTAACGCCTTCTTGGTGAAAAATTGCATGAAATTGCATGATTATACACTATTATTGAATATTGCGTAGCAAATATTTCAAAAACTAAAAGAGGTATCAGGCTGTAATTTTCAGTATTTACTCATTGTTTTGTCCTGAGTTGAATGATGTATTTATCTTAAGTGTAGCTTGCACACAGAATGCCCTAAAAAATTCCAAACATTGCACTTCAGACAGTTTTCATCATTATTTGACCACGCACGCTACGGGCCTCATTAACGTGTATTATGGTAAATCAGCATAGCAATGAAATGTCAATCAAATTTTATGAAAAATACAGTTAGTTTTAAGTACAAAATCAAATTACATATTGTTTTTATCAACCATACAAGCAACCATGCAAGGCGGATATCAGCGTATGCTCATTATGCTGCCCATGCAGCTAACTGATGATAAATACATCATTCAACTCATGACAAAACAATGAGTAAATACTGAAAATTTCAGCCTGATATCTTATTTAGTTTTTGAAATATTCACGTTCAAATATCGCGAAAATGTAAATGTCACGCGCACTCGCGACTACCCTTAAAAATTAAAAAAATCATATCTCAGAAAGTTTTTGACCAAATGACCTGAAATTTTCAGGAATCACTCAACTTTGAATGTACCACAAGCCCTGAAAATTTCAGGAAGATCTGAGGGGGTCGGGTGAACAATTGTCAAAAAACTGGTTGAGTTGACGTGGAATGACCCAGTGGCTTTAAATCTGGCCCGTAGCCAGAGGGGGTCTAGGGGGGGGGGGCTGAGCCTGAGCATGACCTGAGCCCCCCCCCCGTGCATGATTTGAGTTTTTTGACAAAGTTTTAATAATAACGGCTATAAAACATCAATCATTTTGTTTAATAAATCAATAATAATAACAACTTAAAAGTTTATATTTTGGCAATCATTCAGGCTATTTATATATACTATCATATATAGCTTATCTAATTTTTGGGCATAAAAGATTGAATATTATTGAAGTTCACATCTGGGTATTTTGGGCAGCATTGGCATTTGGTGCTTCAACAGCCGTGTGTGAGAGCAGTTTCTCAACCCTCACACGAATGCTCACCCCATATCGCAGATCAATGTTACAAAAGCGTCTAAGCAATCTTTTCCTGCTTGCATTTAAAAAAGATTTAACAGACAATATGAATGCTGAAGCATTTATAGGTAAATTTAGTGCTAAACCCAGGCCCGTAGCCAGGTCAAAGTAAGCAGGGAGGCACCAAAACCCAGCAAGGGGGCACCTTTACTTTTTCTTTATTTTTTCCTCTTTTTCTTCTATTTTAGTGGGGGGCACTCCACACCTAGCGGAGGGGGCACGGCCCCCAGTGCCCCCTTGGCTACGGGGCTGGCTAAACCACGAAGTTTGCAAACTTAAAACGTATAGTAAAATAAGTTCGCAACCAGTGCCGGCAAGGGGGGGGGGGGCAGGGGGGCCAATGCCCAGGGGCCCGGCGAGTTTTAGGGACCTGGACTGAGCTGGCCAATCAACTTTTTAAAATATTAATATCAGCCCAGGGGCCCGAAATTTCTGTCGATGGGCCTGTTCGCAACCTTGCAATAGTTTTATATATCGATATCTTCTGAGGACAACTAGCAACTTAATTAAGTTAATAAAATAACATTGGCTTCTGACTTCATTTTTATACATATGTATAATAAAATAATAAAGTACAAACTCCGTGATTTCTGAGTGATGTTATTTAATTTGCAAATTTACTTTTTAGCAGAATTAATTTTTTTTTTTAAATTGAATAATTGCGACTGTTGTTGTTGATAGATCTGTTCATTTTGCTTTTCAATACTTTATAAGAAATATCACACAAATAGTTACTTAAGCTTTATTCATGGTACTTTGTCCGTTCTTCCCCGGGTTTACATTAAACAAACAGTATAATAATATAAATCAGGTATCTATTATGTAACAATTGTGTAGCAGAACTATTGGTCAATATATTTATAACAGGAATCAGAAATTGCTCAGCCTCAATAAATTTTTATCATTAAAACTCTTTGCTATTTTAATTATTTTTAACAAAACTGCAACTTGCCATGCATTATTGAAACTCAGTTAAAATTATATATTTCTAATTAATAGCTAATCAATCGGTACTAAAATGCACCATTCCAGATATGGAACTGCAAAAAATTTTTTGGGGAGGGGACTCACTGAAATCCCCTCCCCAAACCCCCTCCTCTCCGTTCGCAAGCTTTCGGCGCTTCGCGCCTCCATTTTCGCCCCGAACATTTCTTCTACCCCATGGGGGCGGATCAGGGGGTCAAAATGGGGGCCCCCGCCCCGTTTATCGCAAGTTTAAGTAATACATCATTAAATTATCGAAATATTTTTTGTTCAAAGACCAATTTTCATCAGTTGTTTCGGGGTCCCGCCCCCCGGGGAAACGTTTTGCCCCCCTCCGGGTCAAAGGGCTAGGACACTCGTAGATCCGCCTTCGAGTATCATGTTCTTCGCCCCCCCCTCTAATCCAATATTCCTGGCTACGGGCCTGCTTCGAATACGACCGGGCGTGTTACGTATTTTTTTTTTCGAAACACGACCAGCAAACTTTGATGATGTCAGTAAACAGAATGAATGAGAACTCTTATTTACTGCAGACGTTGATGACGTCATTTGCTGTTAATAATTGGAGATATTTTTATATTCGGCATTAATTTTTTTCAAGATTCTAATAAGCTGAGTGTTTGCTGTTAATAATCGGAGATATTTTTATATCTTCTATTTTTTTAAAAATAAATACGGCTTGGAGTATATATTTTAGTTGTCAGGATATGTCTAAGACTAAGAGTAAAGATGTGCACATGCACAGCAGTTATTCTTTATTACTTTTTTTCGGGTTCTGCCCAAGCCTAATAAAGTCGGATGAATAAAACAATATATAGAATTGTGCTCTAAATTAGTATCTAATCGAACCTTCCCCCAGAAAGCTAACACTGGTTAATTTATCCCCGTCAGTGTATTTGGTTCAATTCTCGGATATATGAAATGCTTCCCCATCCCCCTATTTTCGTTTTCTTAATCTTATTATTATTTAGTTAATTTGAAATATGTGAAAATTCTCTGAATTTTTTAGGGGGTGTGACGCAAAAAACTGAATGCGTAAGGAAAAGAATTCAGGTGATGTTTAGGACCAAGCTGTGCCACTGCAAAGCGCTTTGCAGAGGAAGATGATAAACATATAGTGGAAGCCATTGCCGAACCTAGGATTTTGAGGTACCACATTGCTTTTACTGACATTTTGATCACCATGACACTTTGAGACTAAGTACTTAATATTTAATGTAAAAAATAATTTTGGGGCTCCCCTCAGAAAAGCTGGAGCCAGCGGGGACTCGATTTTGGATCCCCCTCCTTTGTTACGCCTCTCTGCTGTTTGAAAACTTTTGATCCCATATTTTCAAAATATTTTTTAAGTTATGAAATAGTTAAAAAAAAACCTAATTCAGTTCCGATGTTTCTTTTTTCGTTCAGCATCATAAAAAAGTTGCATTATTTCAAATAAAAAAAATGTTAAGAGAGTCACTGATGTATTTACTTTTCAAAATTAAAAACAACTAAAAAGGATACATTCTGAAAAATAAAAACACAATAAAAAAAGTTATGTTTCTGAGAGGATATAGTCAGCATAAAAAAGAGTCACGTCCAAACGGCTTAACCATTGTGCCAGCAGGACAGACAAGCAAAGTTACAATTTTAATGTATAAGTAGAAAAAAATTGCTCGTTTTCAGCGAAAGAAAATAACTTTAAAATCATAAGAGGTTCATTCTGTTTTTGACACATCCAACCAATTTATGTTAATGGAAACCTACAATAGTATAGGTTTGTTATATTCGAAGCCACATTAGAACAGATCGAAGAAATGGTAATAGATAACGATACCAGTTCACTCGATATATAATAAAGCCATAAACGTTTAAACGCTAACACTCTTGAACTCCCGCATGTTATCAATTAACAAACATCCTGTCATTTTTACGTGGTCAACTTCCTCTGTTCACTTTTATCGACAATGGACCTTTCACCCATCAACGTCACGCTCTCGCCGCCCAACACTCAGTACATACACCAACCATACACAGCACGCCACACTATTGTGAAACAAAATTTTTTTTTTACACAAAATGTAAATATTTATTTTCTGTAATTGTCTATTTTTTAATGTATTCAATTAAACAAAATTAAAGGACCCTTAGGCTTAAAGGACCATCCGTGAAAATGAAGTGTATATTTGATGTGTTTCTACAGACGACATATAAAAAGATTTTGTAGCTAGCACACCCACAGTAGCCTTTAATCCCCAACTTAAGTCAAGCACTTGGTGAACTTTCAACGAATTTCCAGCACAACCACAATATATATAAATATACAGGAGAAAATAAGCTACTATTAGAAAATGTCCATATGGATTTATTAAGAATTCCAGAGAATCAGTAAAGTGAACACGGCAGTTGTCCCTTACCTCCACCAGTATAGTACGCTCAGACCAGAGATGACCAATATATCTCGTACCACATACAGACTTATAGAAACCATTATCATCTACCTTCAATACCTTTAGCAGGTGATACATTTGTAGGTTAATACAGAGCTGAACTGATGCATTTGGATACATATTTAATTAGCCACTGGTACAAATGTTGTAAAAAATAAATATTGTATGCATAGAAAGGCTCTAGTGACATTTATACTGTTATCATAATGTACGTATTATTAAAACTCTGTCAAAATAAAATCGAATTTTCAATTAGGACAACATATACTCAGGTTTTACAGCATTTGTTTAAAAAGTGAAAAGAAAAAGTTTACAACATTCACCTACTTACTATACTAACTCAAAGTTGTTTATTCTCATTTGTAATCTTTTTAATGATTTCCCGATCTTCTATTCGAGTCCTCAGTTATGATTGGAATCATTGATTAGATATGATTAATGGCTGTTACTCAGAGGTAAATTGTGAAAAAGTATTTTAAAGTCCCAGGAGACAGCTGAAACTTGACAAGTTAAGTAAATATTATAATTGCAAAATCCCGCGGACAAACACACAGACAAGAAGTGAAGTTAAGAAAAACGTTGTAAAATAGCATTACTTTTACAAGCGTACCATGACAGGATACGTGGCTACAAGCAAGAAGTTGATAAGATAATATTGACACTCCAATTGTAGCTGTTCAAGAAAAAAGTATTATTGGTCTAGAAACATCATGCTAATGACATTTTTAATGCTTGAAATTAATCATTAAATAAATCTCTTAGCATAGGCATGTCTACAATCTACATATATATAAAACGCAACATCAAGAAAAAGACGCAGGACTATTTTTAAATTGTGGAATCGCGCAATTGGTTATGTGAGACACGGCTCTGTACCTGCGGGACGTGTGTGCATGGGGAGGCCCTGGGCTTAGGGTGGTTGTCCATGTCGCCAGTCAACTTCAAAATCAGCTACTGCTTGTAGATATAAAGATTCATTTCATTTAATTTCGGGTCGACTACTCTAAGTATCCCTCCTGTTTGTGTGTGTGTGTGTGACTGTGTGTGTGTTTAATTTGTTCCCTCTAGGGTGGCATCTAATAATTTTTTTATTGTCTTGAATTCATATATATATATATACAGAGGCGCAACCAGCAAAAAATTCTGGGGAGGGGGATCACATATAGAAAAAAAAATCCTGGGGGGGGGGGGGGCTCACATATAGAAAAATCTGTTTATATAGTAAAAAATATATGAAGATTTGGTCTGTGAGGGCTTAAGAAGCCCCCGCCCCCTGGTTGCGTCATTGTATATATATATATATATATATATATATATATATATATATATATATATATATATATATATAAATCCTTCAATGACATAATAATAGCCATCAACAATAACACGTCAAAGCGTACAATTTAAAGTGATATTTTTCTTATTTCAACTGGTTTAAACATGATTAGCATAAGTGGTCACTAGCTATAGTTGGTGAGACTCACTGATTATCCTTACACTGGTGAGACTCACTGATTATCTTTACACTGGTGAGACTCACTGATTATCTTTACACTAGTGAGACTCACTGATTATCTTTACACTGGTAAGACTCACTGATTATATTTACCCTGGTAAGACTCACTGATTATCTTTACACTGGTGAGACTCACTGATTATATTTACCCTGGTAAGACAAACTGTTTAACCCTGATTAAAACCGATTACACGAAATAATTTATTTATTACCATTTATTCTCGGAAACTTTTTTTTTTGTTATTTTTTTTTTATCTTTTTGTCTGCAAATTGACTAAAGTCTCTTAGAAAAAGGTCAAAGTTTAGTTTAAAGTCTAAGTAATTTCAGACTCAACCAAAATAAATGTCAAATCGTTAACAATCTTTTGTTTATTATTGAGAGGTTTTAAAACGTCTTTCCTACAGATATTACAGTAACTGGGACAGTCGAGATATTGCAAACGGCTATAAATAGACCTGTTGACTCTCGCCGTTAGACTGAAACTAAAACAAGTATTTACTTTGCTTATCTTTTTCAATAGAGTTTATCAGTTGATTATACAGAAATTGTTTTGTTTATTATATGAACACTTATAGATGACTAACTCCTGACATAACTGTTATATCGCCTAAACTTCGTTAAAGTTATGTCCCTTCAGCACCTCTCTCAGCCATGGCCTACATTTTAATTGCAAAGCATTTTAAATTTAAAAAACGTTTGTAATACTATGTCGGTAGAATAATTACATACATTATTATATTAGAGTTAAGTGTTTACTAAATACATTCAACATAATTATATAGAATTCTCACATTATTTGTGAAACAAGATTTTGGTACCATCTACTTTGTAGATTAAATTTTACTGAAAATATGTAACGAAAATCTCTTATTCCGAGCCTTTCTCAAGCGTAGGTCCAGGGGCCGTTTCCCCAGTTAATATACGTAAGGCCTGCACTGGTTTGTTTGTGTTTTGCGTGCAAAATGAAGAAAGGGGCTTATTTCTTAGGAGTAAACAAAATGTTTAATCTAATTACAACTGCTGCCTGTATGACTTACAAGTAGTGGTACGTTAAATATAATTACGTGTTATACTAGCACAATGTTTCACTATTTACTACTGCTATTTGTAAGACTTACATGTAGAGCTCCTTTCAAAGAAGTTACTTGTACTTCAAAGCACAAACGCCCATTTAGCGCCAGGCCACCTACGGTAGTAAGCAATCGTTAAAATCGCCTAAAACCGGATTGTTATCTCTGTTGAAGAATGTCAGAAATAATTTCATTCTGTTAGTTTTATAAATAGGACGTAATTCCCAGCCATTTAAGAATCGGAAACATCCATTGGCAGTCATTTTTAAAGTGAATTGAGTTTAGTTATAATTACAAAATGAAAACATATGTCCGTAGTGATGCTAACTATAGCCTATATGTTAGTATAATAATTGGCTCTACACTATAAGCCATTATTCAACGTCAAGGTTTGTAATAAATATAAAAGATGTGATTGAATCATCTCTATGTGCTCATGTTACGTATGTAAACTAAAAGTTGTGATTGAATCATCTCTATGTACTCATGTTACGTATGTAAACTGAAAGATGTGATTGAATCATGACATAATAATTCCATTGCATCCGTCTGTCTTTCTAAACACAACAAGGATTTCTTATTATTTGTCGTATGTATTTGTTATTTCTTCTTCAACTGCACACATTTACAGACATTCGTATGTTGCTATTTATTCGTGTGTTAAACGAGACAACTATGCCTAAAAAAGAACATTCGATGAAGTCGAATTTTCTGATAGAAAACGTGGCAGAAACGAACAAAACCGAAATCGAAAAACAATAGAAACACACGAGAAGGCATCCCGGCGTCGAGAAACGCGAAATCAACAAGATCGCATTCGAAAAGCAAGTGAAATTTAGGAACAACAGACTCGTCGGTCAGCAAGACTCCGGGAAGTACATGCCCCTCATCATCTGCATGCAGCCACCGGAAGTGACGTCATGAATGACAACGTCCAGTAACATTTCTGTGGCAAATTAATATTGCTGTGCACATTCTGCGGTGCCAAACATTTTCCTGGAGAAGATATGAGAGGTGGAGTGTTTTATTTATGCGGAAAGGGAAGTTAACTCACAAGCTCGGCTAAAAATAGTCTGGGGAGTTGCAAAACTGGAATTCTAACTACAATAAGGTGGATCTAGGCTAACAATAGTCTGTGGAATGCCAAAATTATCGTCTCACTCAGGCTAGTAGGGTCAACTACGTAACTACAAGCGGTGGAGTGTTTTATAAGCGGTGGAGTGTTTTATAAGCGGTGGAGTGTTTTATAAGCGGTGGAGTGTTTTATAAGCGGTGGAGTGTTTTATAAGCGGTGGAGTGTTTTATTTATGTGGGTAAGGGGTGTTAACTCTTGCTCTGCTTAAAATAGTCTGGAGAACTCCAAAACTGGAAATCTAAACACAATGATTTCTTATTATATCGCAGGTAGCACAGCCAGCTTCAGCAGGATTTTCAACTAGATCAGCAATATTTGTCATGCAAAAGTAGCAGTCCGAATGATGATTTCTATGCTCTCCCAATATCATTGATACAACAAACGGCATAGACTTCCTTTTGCCATTTAGCCACTGGGTGAGCGCCACAAAAAAAAAACTGCAGCAAATATGTGGCGCACAGGTTCTGTCTTGATCGCATATTTTGACGCCGAAGTAGTGATGATAGGCAAAATTCAATTTTATTGTAAGATGTTTCCGCTGATCACGGGAAGTAAAATGTCCACAGATATAACAGAAATAGTTTGGATGATTACAGGCACGCCGAGAGGGGAGGGAAGGGGGGCATTGCCAAGGGGCCCGCATCTGTAAGTGGGCCCGGCTGTCCCAAACATGTCAATTTGTTCACAACTCATTGTTTATTAAGGGTCCCGCAATGATGTCCTGCCCTGGGGCCCTTGTTGGCTCTCGGCGACCTTGGATGATTCAAGCAACCCCTTTTAACTTTCTTCATATTGTTTTGAAATTAATACACAATCAGTCTAAAATAAAAAAAAAACAACAACATAACATTTAAATGTAAAGAACACAGCCCGTCAAATGTACAACATTATTAAACAATTATAATAGCTAGCTACAACATGCAATTTTACCAAAACTGTAAAAGTCATATAACTCAAGAACATGACGTGCTAGAATAATTCTGATTACACCACTGATACCAGCGTGTCAGACTTAGACTGTCATGTTTCTTCTCAGGTAAAAGACCGAAAGATTTTTTTTGTTCCCTAGTGCTATATATATGGTTAGTAGCTGATGTGATACTCAATGGAATACTTTAAAAAAGTAATTACACATTTGAAAAACGTAAATGAAAAAAAAACAACAGTTTATAGGAGACAACTGAAATTCAACTATTACAAGTAAATATTTTACTGACTATCTCCCTTTGTTTGCCAATTTACTTATTCTTGAATTTTTTTTTTTACTGAAGTCCTACAAATTTAAAATTCATTAACTATTTATTAAGTCTAATTTAAATAAGAGAAAACATATTTCTTCTACCTTCAATACCTTTAGCAGGTGAAAAATTTATAGATTAATACAGAGCTGAACTTACGCCTGTGAAAAATATTTAATGAACCAGCGGAACCAAAGTTATGAAAGGAAAAAAAATTGCATCCAAAGAATGACTCTAGTGAAACCTATTACTATTATATTGATGTTCATATTGTTAAAACTTTGACGTAAAATTAATAATTAAATGTTGAAAAGTTACCCAATTTTTTACAGTATTTGAACAATTATTGTTCAAGCAGTGAAAGAAAAACATGTTTAGAGCAGACATTATAAAAAAAATGACAATAAACCAAACCTATATCCACTGCCAACAACAATAGCCGGCAAATCATCAGTTTTTGAAAAGTATTTTGTATTTACCGATCACAAGATTAATCCTTAAAGTTTACAATATTCGCCTATTAAATAAAGTTATTCTAATTTTTCTTTTTCTCATTAATCATAACATTATTAAAACGATTTAATTGTAAAAAAAAAACATTTCTTGGAAATTGGACGAATCTCGAAGCATTAAGGTTAAGGTCTAACTCTATCATGTTAAGGTCTAACTCTATCATGTTAAGGTCTAACTCTATCAGGTTAAGGTCTAACTCTATCATGTTAAGGTCTAACTCTATCATGTTAAGGTCTAACTCTATCATGTTAAGGTCTAACTCTATCATGTTAAGGTCTAACTATATCATGTTAAGGTCTAACTCTATCATGTTAAGGTCTAACTATATCATGTTAAGGTCTAACTCTATCATGTTAAGGTCTAACTCTATCATGTTAAGGTCTGACTCTATCATGTTAAGTTCTAACTCTATCATGTTAAGGTCTAACTTTATCATGTTAAGGTCTAACTCTATCAGGTTCATTCACCCCACGTTTCACTTCCGTGTCAACCTGCCCTAGGACCCGCCACAAAGCGACTACTGAAGAGGAATATTAGCTGATTGAATTGAGACATATCAAATTCTATCAACCAACGTTCACCAACACAACTAGAGAAGGATTCTGGCTTGCAATCATGAAAGTTTATCCCTTTATCAGTTTGAAAGCAGTTAAAATCCTGTGGCCATTTTTATCTGCTTGGTTCTGTGAATTTGGCTTTTCAGCATTAAATGAAATGAAAACCAAAAACGAGATTCCTTACTGTTGATAATGAGTTGCGCGTTTGCTTGTCAGCTTGGTAGCCCCGATGTAATATAATGTGCTCCCTAAAAGCAGGCACACCCAACACACTGATATATCCTGATAATATACATTACTGTAATATGTTTATTTATTTTTAACTTTTTAATAAAATAAGTTAAATTATTTTGGTGTGTCGCGAAAGTTCTAGAATATTATAAGTGTGTCGTTACCCAAAAAAGTTTGAGAAACACTGGTATACTGTATACTAGAATCGGCCATCATGAAGTTGATAAAAAACTGCACTCTGGTTGTTTGTACAGTAAAAACTCTTTAAACATCTTAACGGTAGAGTCAAGAATGAGTAAACTACAGTAATGAGCTATATCTAAAACAAAAGAAACCGTCTCATTGTGGTCCATTTAAAACTCTTCGAGGAGCCGTATTTAGCCACCAATGTTACATACTATCTGCTGAAACCAATGTTACATACTGTATTGTTGAAACCAATGTAACTGTATTGTTGAAATCAATGTTACTGTATTGTTGAAACCAATGTTACTGGATTTATATTTGTCAAATCCAAATCCGACGGATGCGGATTTTCATCAGCTCCGTCACATCCCTAGTTTTAACTATGTTTATATGAACTTGAGGAAAATTTTATATATGTACTATAATAGCAGACGTGACTATGATCATGACGTAGATACTATTAAAACTTATTGAAACTCCAACAGTAGAGGTTCTATATAAATTACTAATGATCCACAAACATCTTTCTAATGACATTTTATTATTTTAACAAATCTCTTAGCATTGGCGTTTCTTTAACTGACTCTAAAGACACAATAGTAATCATTACCATTTACACTTCAAAATGTACAAATTAAAGTGAAATTTTTCTTGGTTTGTCAACTGAGTTAAAAATTATTTGCATAAGTTGTCAACAGCTAAAGATTGGTGAGGCAAATTGATTACACTGGTAAACAGTGAATTCATTGCCAGTGATATTTGAATCATTTTATACAAAGTCAACTATGCTGATTTAGAATATGTAAGTGCTTTTGCTAGATTGGCTCTATTTTTCGAGATAATTGAAATTAATTAAATAATGTATGCACCGTGTTTGAAAATTGTCAAGAATTGCATGAAGTAAAATAGTATACTAACAAACACTAGTGAAAATGTTAATAGTCATGCAGAATTTTGTTTAAAAAGATATGTAATAGTGCTATAGAAGAAAACATTTTCATTTGAAAAACTAATTATGTCTAATTAATTAATTAATACGTTAATTGTCTATGGTAATGCATTAGCAAATCGCTGTTTGCTCGACTTCCTTTTGTGTGTGTCGTTGGGGCAATTGCGCTGGAGGCTCCAACAGTAGTCAGCCATCATATGTATGTCCCATCTTCCTTGATATCTCTCCTCCATCACCCTCATATCCTGATGGAAACTCTCGCCTTGTTCCTCACTGAAGTCCCCAAGGTTACCTGGAAATTTGTCTAAATGACTGTGCAGGTAATGTAGCTAGCATATTTTGCAATAGTTCTTCGTAATTCTCTGCTCTATTATTACCTAAGAAGTTCCTGACAACTGAAACAAAACTGTTCCATGAAGAAGCTTCAAGGTGATTTCGATCGTTGATGAGTTTCCAAATCAGAGGACCGTCAAAAATACAAGCTTTCAGCTTCTCCATGCTCAATCCGGGGAATGATCTGCAAATATACCTGAAGCAATTGCCAGATTTGTCCAAAGCCTTTTCAAATTGTTTCATTAAACCTAATTTGATATGAATCAGTGGGAGAATGATCTTATTTTTGTCAACCAGTGGCTTGTCGATATTTTCTTTAGCTACAGTCATGGTTTCCCTTGCAGGCCATGTCACTCTTGTCAAATGATCTTGCTTTGCCCGGCTATCCCAAAGACACATGAAGCATGGGTATTTTGTGTATCCTGACTGCTAGCCAAGCAAGAAGTTTACCATTTTTAGATCGACACAAATTGACCACTGATGCTCATAATAACGGACTTTCTGCAATACTGTTTTGATATTCTCACACTCTTCTTTAAGTGTTGTTGAGTGAGCAATGGGAAGAAATGCATAACGGTTACCATGGTGTAACAGAACGCATTTCAAGCTTCTGATGGAACTGTCTATAAAAAAGACGCCAGTCTTCGGAATGGTAGCCTTGTAGTCCCATTTGGAGCAGAAGTCCAGGGATGTCATTACAGTAAACAAGATCTTCCTCTTGGCTGAAATATGGAAGAAGAAACTCTTCTCTTTTCAGATAAAATGATATTTTAACTTCTGGTTTGAGAAAATTTCTTTCATTGAGCCTGGGCGCTAAAAGCTCAGATGCTTGCTTGGACAGATTTAGGTCTCGTATTAGGTCATTGAATTCTTCTTGGCTGAATGGTTGAGGTGTTGAAGAACTTCCTTCATAATCGCTTCCACTGTTTTCACTAGTGTTGTTTTCGTCGACGAAAACTAAAACTAAAACCTTCGTTAACGAAAATGTTGAATTTTCGTCAACGAGAACTAAAACTAAAACTAAAATTAGCAGCAAGACTAAAACTAGACGAAAACTGAAATTATTACAGAAAAAACGAAATAAAAACTGAAACTAAAATATAGTTTTGCTTTCGTTCACGAAAACTAAAACTAAAACCTTCGTTAACGAAAATGTTGACTTTTCGTCAACGAGAACTAAAACTAAAACTAAAATTAGAAGCAAGACTAAAACTAGACGAAAAGTAAAATTATTACAGAAAAAACGAAATAAAAACTGAAACTAAAATTTGACATGGGACTAAAACAACACTAGTTTTCACCTGCCAAAAACTCCAGATCTTGCCCCTTGTCGGAGTCTGATGGTAAAAGCTCTAATTATCCAGTAAACACTGGTATAGGAACTTCACTGCTACGTGGAATTGGTCTCCTTGCAGATTCAAGATCAGGATAATCCCATTTAGATTTCTTGTGGCGATTGAAGCCTTTAACATTCACAATACAAAAATAACAATCACCAAAATGGTCTCTCGGCTCTCGCCATACCATTGGTACAACGAAACTTAGACTTTTCTTCTCACCATTTGTCCACTGTCGTAGGCTCACCACACAGTTTTTGCAGACCTTATGGGGAACCAAAGAAATGTCTTGGTCTCCCAGCTTCATACCAAAATAAGCCAAATATGCCTGCTGCAACAAGCCGGTTATATTTCTTCTTTGCTTTTCAATCATGTATTGTCCAGAGATGTAACAGAATGCATTCTGATTATTTTTGCAGCATATATATATATATAAATGGGAAAAAAGACAAGAAACAGTTGTTGTTAAAAAATGACCATATGGATTTAGTATGGATTCCAGGGAATCAGTGAATTAAATCACTACAGTTGTCTTTTACCTCCACCAGTATAGTACGTTCTGACCAGCGATGACCAATAATATCTCGTACCACATACAGACTTAAAAAATAAGAGAAAAAAATAAACTTCTACCTTCAATACCTGTAGCAGGTGATAAATTTATTTATAAGATAATACAGAACTAACCAACCCCTATAGGTAAATATTTAAGCAGTCAGCGATACAGAAGTTTTAAAAGAAATAAAAATTGTATCCATAGAATAACTCTAATATATTTATTACTATTATAAAGAAGTTAATATTGTTAAAACTTGGTAATAATGAAATGAACAATTAAATTTAGACAAGTTACTTAATTTTTACAATGTGTAAACTATTATTGTTCAAACAATGTAAGAAAAAAAGACAATAAACTAAACCTATATCTATTGTCATCAACACCAGCCGGCAAATTATCAGCGTATGAAAATTATTCTATATAGGGCCTACCGATCACAAGATTAATCCTTTATTGTTTACAAATTCACCTAATTAGTAAAGTTGTTCTAATTTTTTCCCATTTGTAATATTTTTTCCGTTTTTTTTTATTTGAAATCTAAGTTCTGACTATCGTTTATTAGATATGGTTAGTGGCGTGCCATCTGTTATACTCAATGATATATTTAAGAAAAGTAATTACACATTTGATGAACGTAAAGAAAAAAAAATAAAGGCTATAGGAGACAACTGCAACTTGACTATTTCAAATATATATTTTATGGATTATTTCCCTTTGATAAAGAATTTACGTAGTCTTCATTTTTTTTTTACTAAAAGCTTAAGAATTTAAAATTCATTTAAAATTAAGTCTAATTAATTCTATGTTGATTATTTATTTAAATATTGTTTATTATTACTGAACTAAACATTTTACTTTCAGATTTGTTGAATTTTACACTATCTGAATAATGCAGTCGACTGTGCACCCATTTTCGATATTTGTTTGTTGAATTAAAAAAAAATTTTTTTTGGTTACTTTGGTTTATGACGTTACAATTTGTTTATTTATTTACAGTAAACATTTAATAAACACATTAGAAAAACATGACTTGACAGAAAAAAACGAAAATAAACAATAATATTGGCCAATTGAAAGTTTTATTCAAAGAATTTTGAGTCCAGACACATTAATGTACAGAAGATAAACAACATTAGAATAAATAAATATATTGATGACAATAATGAACAAACAACAAATGTTTATGTTGATGTCATAATATAATAGAATGACATACAAATAAAATACAACACTGCCATATTGTTTGTTTACAAACAACTCACCCATAGACAAGACCAGCCGCGCTGTAATTAAGTTTAGAATTTAAACTTCCACTGTGGACAAGTTGATACAACCACCCACCACCATCATACCACACACAATGAACTTTGGCTCCACTACTACCTGGACATGTACATGTTGTGTAGGTAAATTTAGTTGATCTACCACCCACCTTGTATTTGTCCACCCAGTGACCAACACTGACCTGTTTACTACATCCATGAGGATGTGACACTATAAAGTTCAACTTGTACACACGTCGAGTTTCTTTGTATTTGAAGCAGACTTTATCCCAGACATCATAATAATGTCTCCACAACATGTCCAGTTTATCTGCCAGATTTTTGTCACATGTCACACATTTCAACCAACACATGTCACTCTCAATGTCTACATCATCAACATTGACCTGATCAACACTGACCACTGGACTGTCTTCTCTATCATAAAACAATCTCAAGGACGTGCGGCTGGCCTCAATGTCATCAAACACCACATGTGAGGCTGTGTTCACATAAAACTCCCACCACACGTGGCTGGCTGTGTCTGAAAGTTTACATTTTGTACACCAACATGTTGTGTTGTTCTTCCTATGTTTACCTCCATATTGAGTATATCCATCTGTAAACTTGTTCACTCTGCCACCCACCATCCCACTTCCTGTTCTCAAGTATGTTTTGTTTCTCATGTTGTAAAATGGATATGAAACTTTTGTCTTTGGCCAAAACTCTGGTCTGTGTGGACTGGTCATTTTAACATCAACTCTGACTGTCAGGTCAGCTGTAAGTTTAATGAGTTCATGCAAATCATTGTCACGATGACCTTCAGGTAGATGGTTTAAGGTGAATGTATCAACAGGTATAAACTGTCTATGACCTGGATTCTTCTTACAGCCAATAAGATGTTTGTGTAGATCAGCTTCTCCACCTTCTGACACCTGAGTTTCATGATCACCTGGAACAGACAAATCAACTTACAATTGAATAGTAAAAAATATTTTAACATGTTAAACATTAAAATATCAAAGATTTCAAGTCCACATATTATGTCTGTTATATTGACACAATGTAAACAATTTTAATAAATCGAGTTTCATTTTACCATAAAGTTTATTTCCCATTGTCTGAATTTCCCTGTCCACTTATTGACTTTAGACCTCAGCTGTTATACAATTTAAGTCTGAAATAAACAAATCCATAATTCATATAAATAATATTATAGTTTACAAATGAAAATATCTGGACTCAGTCTAGTTAACTTAATAAAGTGATGTCAATATAAAGTTACATTTTAATAAAAACATAGTATAAATCAACGCAGAATTTATCTGATAAAAATCTACCATTAAAAAATCTACTAATATTTCAGTCATTCAATTTTCCACCTGAGTTGTTTTGATCACCTGGAGATACAAAAAATAAACTTAAATAAGCAACAATTATTTGTCTTTTGAACTTGAAAGTATAATTAAAGTGAAAAAATACAAACATTAGGAATTCTTTGAAAATTCCAAATAATTACTGAATTATTGTTTGTTATTATGGCTTACTTTCTGCTCAGGTCATGTTAATTAAACTTACATTTTTAATTTAAAACATTCTTTTTATTTAAGCCACAGTGAAGCATGTATACATTCATAAATTAATAAAATATTTTTACTTTCTCACTATTGCTTTTAATAAATATAATTATACCGGTTTTTCAAAATCAATGTGTTATATTTTAAAAAACTTAAACATTATGCATTTTTAAACAACTTGTTTCACAATTAAATACATATAAAAATAAGTTGAGGAAAATTAATTAATAAAAAAGTTTAAAAGTGATAAATGTACACTAGTTTACAAAAATTTTAATTATCATTAAAGAGTTCATTTATAATAGACAATTATGACATGCTAATTGAGATAAATAATAGACCAGTGGTCCTCAGAGTAAGTATTGTTACCCACAGTTGGGTTGTAAGTATTGTCACCCACTGGTGGGTTGTAAGTATTGCCACCCACTGGTGGGTTGTAAGTATTGTCACCCACTGTTGGGTTGTAAGTATTGTCACCCACTGTTGGGCTGTAAGTATTGTTACCCACTGGTGGGTTGTAAGTATTGTCACCCACTGGTGGGTTTTAAGTATTGTTACCCACTGGTGGGTTGTACGTATTGTTACCCACTGGTGGTTTGTAAGTATTGTTACCCACAGTTGGGCTGCAAGCAAATTTCCAATGGGCTTTTGTGAAATTTCAATTTAAAATGATCAAGAATCTATTAATTCCTAATTAAAACAATATTTCTATTTACTTAACAAAACTAAATGTTTGTAAATCTACAAAATATAAATGACTACGGAGACATGCTACTTTTTTTAGAGCTATACATGTATATTATTTTTTCTTCTTAACTCTATTATATTTCTATATCATTACAGTTTGCTTTTCAGATAGGTTATGAAAAATATCTTATTTTATGGTGTGTTATAAAAGTAAAATAGTTGTTAAAGTGCATCTCGAATCTAAGCTTTAAGTTTGATAATCATTGTAAAGTTTGCGATAGATAAAACAAATAGGTTCTAATTAAAATGTTTGATAAAATCATTCATATATTATTATATGGTAATATGTAAAAAAAAAAAAAAACAAACGAGATAATAAAATTAATTTAATAAAAGAAATATTTTTTGAAAAAATAATGTAGACAAATAGTTGAAAAAAAAAATTATAAATTCATAATGCTGAGAATAACAATTACAAATTAGAAAATTTAATTTGAACGAAATTTGAAAACTAATTCAAATTAATAAATTGAGCTGAGAAAGAATAAAATTTAGGAGAAACAAAAATCTTATTACTTTAAAAAGTTTAGAAGATATAAATAAATTACACCTTAATTTTAGCCAATATATTTTTTAAAGCATTTTGCAAGTTTTAGATTTTCTTTCTAACATAAATAAATAAATAGAATAAGATTTTCTCTTAAAAAAAATAATAATGAATATTGAATACTGTTACTGTTAGAGTGTGATAGGCCTACTGTTAGTGATCGGTTCATAGACTTGCCGGTATTACCGACTTGCCAATACAAAGTTTTAAGTTATTTTAATTAAAAAAAATATAGTTTATCATAAATTTTTTGACTAAAATTCAACCATTTAATAGAAACATTCATTTTGATAGTTTTAAAACTTAATATATCGACAGTTTGCTAAAGACAAAGTGAAGATGTCGATAAAAATCAGTAATTTATCTTATGCACGAAGTTATTGATGTAAGTGAAGATTTATTGCAACGAGTAAAAACTACTGCAAAATGCATGCTAGGTTAGCATAATAAAATTACTCTAACATCTAATATTTTTTAAACCTACAAATTTTCATAAAATTAAATTATTAATTAATATTGAATTAACGAGTGTCTGTAAATCGCAGTGATAAAATTTGGCCAGGAAGTTTCTTACATAAATCAGAACTTTTTACATTCAGTTAAATTACACTCTGTTGCTTTTTGTATTGGAATTCAAAGTTTAGATTTTCGGTACAAAATAAATAAAAAAAATAGATTATAAAAATTGTCTACAATAAATAATTTTAAATTCTAAATTTTACAAATTTCATATTGGTTTTTAAAACCAAATAAAAAAAAAAACACTTCAGAGTTTGTGATTAGTCAGTCAAAAAGGCAACAAACCTTAGTCTTTTGAAACAAACAAATAGACAGTATCGATAAAAAAATTTAAAAAAAAAATTATTTTATTTGTTTTAAATTTTATTTAATTACAAAAAAAAATGATAAGATGAGTTCGGTCTCGATACTAAGTAATAATTTGATAAACAAAAAAAATATAAAAAAATAGCGGCAGCAAAGTTTATATATTGTAGGCTACAAGAATAAAATTGTTGGCTGTATGATCGATATTGTTACTTAAAGATAGCCTAGATATGAGATGTTTAAACTAGTATTCCCTCAAATTAATACATTTAATTTTAGATTTATTGAATTATCTTTAATTGTCACACATTGCATATTGAAGTAAAAAAAAATAATAAAATGAAAAATGAATTTAATTAAATAACAATTTTTCTAGTCAGATTTGAAATAATGATGATCAAAATGTCTGAATTTGAATTACACATACGGTAACTATTTTAAAAACTTATAGCTTACAACTGTATAAAATAAATAATTTTCGTAGTTACAATATAATTAAAGCCACAAAACATAATTCACTCATAATGAGCCATTTATTAAAAAGTTTTAAAACTTGTAGTAAATACATATATATAGGCCTATATATATATATATATTATTTTTTCATTTTGTTTTTACGATTACTATGATATGTAAGGCGTGTGACTAAAAGAATTTTTCCGCACTACATAAACAAAGTTTAAAAAGTAATGTTCATATTATAGTTCTATAAATAGTATGGTACTTTCCATTTTTAATTATTTGTAAATTTCGAAAAGATGACGAATATTTATTACTCAAGGGGCCATCCATAAAATACGTCACGCTATTTTTGACAATTTTTGAACCCCCCCGCCCCCCCCTGTCACAATTCTCTGCCCCCCTCCCCCAAAGAACGTCACACTTTAAAAAAAAAAATAATTTCCTCACCTAATTTGTTCTTGATTAAATATTACCGAAAATTGGTAACAAATAATTCTCTTATTTGGAGAGGGAGCTCTCAGGCACAGGATTAGGGGCCGTTTCCCCAGTTAATAAGCATAGGACCGTCACTGGTATGTATGCTGTATACAGGATCTTCTTGGGCCCTTAATTTATCTACTTCGTTAATACTTCATATATGTCAGCACACTGTAAGATCAACATCCCTACTGCGTCTTGAACCCAACACACTTGGGAAAACACACGCTAATACACAACAGCGAACACTTCAAATATCCAAACAGTAATATGAACAAGGTGTATTTCAAAACAAAATAATATATGTTTAATCCATCAAATCTATAAAACAGAATCATGACAAATACCCGTAAAATCCAGACCAATAGTGTCTTCCTCCACAGCCCAACTTCTACACACCCACTAGCCACTGTCCCCTACCATGAACTCCTTTCAAAAATCCCCCATAACCTTCAACACGCTGACCCAACACAGCTCTCACACCCCCATATAATATTCTGCCAGCAGCTATTCTGCACAAACTAATACTCAACATGTATTTTTGTGCAAAAGAATGAAGAGGCTTAAGTTTTAGTACCAAACACAATGTTTAATCTATTTACAACTGATGTCTGTATGACTTACTTGTAGTGGTACCCATCGGCGGCGGAACGAAATATTTTAAGGGGGGCAATCCAAAATTCAAGGGGGGCAAGACAAAATATGACCGAAAGACAAATTTTACCCCCTTAATTCAATAACAGAATATAGTAATTATGTAGCAAGTATTTAATCGATATTATTAAAAAATAATATATTAAAAAAAAATAAAAATGAACATTGAGCACTTATGTCGTCAACTGATTCGTAATGTCAGTTTGTTTACAAATCTAATAGTGAAATTAGAAAATTACTGATAATTATCATGAATGATGATGAACATGAAACTGAAACCGGAAACGGGAAACTCAATAAACAAAAAGTAATTTATGAAAAGATAATAAATAATTGTATTTTCTTTACGCGCCTTATTTCAAATCTTATTTAAACGTCAAATTACGCTTCTTAAATAAACAGAAACCATTATTTTAAACCCGGGCAAAGCCGGGTACTTGCAACTAGTTTTAAAATATGCCAAAAAAAAAAACCTCTCAATAATGTGACTGTAAAATGTAAATTAATTATAATTTCTTTCAAATATTAAATTAAAGAAATAAATCAAATGTATTATGAAAATGATACATATAAACTAAAATGAATTACAAAGTTAAAAAAGCTCAACAAAGTTAAAATTTTAGGGGGGGGGCAGACTGGAAATTCAAGGGGGCGCAGCCACCCTTAAAAGTTTTAGGGGGGACGGTGCTCCCACCTGCTCCGCCGCCAGTGGTGGTACCTCCAATATAACTACATGTTATAGAAGCCAAATGTGTCACTAATTACTACTGCTGTCTGAATGACCTACAAGTAGCGGTACGTTCAATATAACGACGTGTTGTAGGTAGAGACATACGTTTTCACCAATTACAACTGGTCTCTGTTAAATTTATATTCAGTATAGCAGCGTGTTATATACTAAGACAATATTTTACTAATTACAACTACTATTTGTAAGACTTACATGTAGAGATCCTTTCAATGAAGTTATTTGTTGTTCTCCAAACCTCACTAGGCGCCAGACCAACTAGTAAGCAATCGCTTCAAATCTGCCTAAAAACCGGTTCGTTGTCTGAGTTTAATAATTTCCGATATAATCTCATAGGAAATTTCCAATGTGATATTCTGACGTAAAAAACGTAATCCCCCGCCTGTTTAATAATCGGAAACATCCATTGGAACTCATCTTTCTAATAAAATTGAATTTTGTTCTAATGACAACATGAATGATATTGGTCCATAGTAATGCTAACTATGTAGGCCAGTAAAATAATTAGCTCAACACCATAAGCCATTATTCAAGGCCAAATTTTTGGGATAAATATAAAAGAGGTGATTGAATCATCTTCATGTAGCCTTGTAACGTAAATAAAACATTATTTTTTTTTACATTTTCTCTGTCACACTGTGATATTATATATATATATATATATATATATATATATATATATATATATATATATATACATATCACCCCCCCCAATCCCGGCCTCCCTGACACAGTGTGTCACACAATTTTATCTTGTCCCAGTGGTTAGTGTTAGATTTGTAACACACGTTTCTCAATTTTTTGTATTATGTAAATCACTAATAGGACGGTGTTATAAAGCAAAGAGGTTTTCAACCTTTTTACCCTGCGGACCCCACAGACATACCAAGCTCAATTTGGCGGACCCCCAGAGCCGAAGGCGACCTGGCCTTAACTTTTCGTACCTCAGGTTGGGCCCTAATATGTTTTATTAAGTTTACGGATGTAATCTACTTAAATTCTGATAAACGCTAGGCCTAGCCTAAGTTACGTTCACATCATGTAAAAGTCATCTCACATACGGAAATAGCTATCTAACCAAATAATGAAAACACCGAGTATTTATTCCACTGGTATGTCCGTTACAAAGTTTTCTGTTCAGTGGGAAGGCTGTGCCTGTTTTGCACTATTGAGTTTGTCCAAACATGGTGGCATGCGTGATAAACATAGGCCGCATGCGTATTTCACGTTCAATGTCAAGTCTGGACCTGTACGTGATCTTCATCGCAGAAACAGCAGAGAATGCAGTTTCGCACAAGTACGTCGTAGAAGGCTGTGGGAAGGATGTGCCTGTTTTGCACTATTGAGTTTGTCCAAACATGGTGGCATGCGTGATAAACATAGGCCGCATGCGTATTTCACGTTCAATGTCAAGTCTGGACCTGTACGTGGTCTTCATCGCAGAAACAGCAGAGAATGCAGTTTCGCTCAAGTACGTCGTAGAAAATGGTAGCAGGACATTGATGGCTTCGTCTGACAGCAACGAGTACTCCTGGAAACATGGTAGCCAGAACGACAACAGTGGTGGCAGTCTGCTGAACTGCAAGCACAGTGTGCCTGCAATGACGCCTGTCGAAATATTGTTCACAGTAAAAAAGTCAGCCAACAACGGAAACATATCATATGTGCCTTCTTCGCATCTTCCCTCCATGTGCGAAGTTTTCTTTTTGGAAGGCATCGACTTTGTCATGCATTTTTAGAACGTTTGTGTCATGTCCTTGCAATGACAGATTTAAACTATTTAAAATGTTAAAATGTCTGCAAGATAAGCTAGTCTGGCAACCCATGTCTCATCTGTAAAGAAGTGTGCCATCGATTCGTTATGCTGGTTTAGAAAAATGAGCAGCTCGTCTTGTATTTTATAAACACGCTGAACTACGCGACAGCGTGATAGCCACCGGACTTCGTGCGTAGCAGTATAAATGCTTGTGGTCGGCATCTATTTCATAGCGGCACATGTTTTCCATTAAACGTTGATTGAGTGGCCTGGCTTTGATGAAGTTAACAATTTTAATACATGTGGAAAACGTGTCAGCAAGATCTTCATTCATGTTCTTTGCCGCCAAGGTCTCGCGGTGAATCACGCAGTGGGTTGATACTATGTGAGGCACTGCTTGTTTTTACTCGAGCGACTAAACCAGACTTACGACCAATCATCGCAGCAGTGCCGTCCGTGCACTTACCAACACATTGTGTCCAGGCCAGTTTTAATTCTAAAAAATACGTCAAGTACACGGAAGAAGTTCTTCACTAGTTTGGTGCGCCCCGTAGTGACTTGCAGAACAAAAGTCTTCCATGACTTCACCTTCCTGGCAGTATCGAACGTAAACCATCAATTTGGTTGCGTTCGCAATGTCTGTACTTTCGTCAAGCTGAATTGCGAATTTGACATGCTGAAGGCGTGCAATCAGTTGGCATCAGGTACATTTTCAGACATGTCGGTAATTCGTCTACCTCATCTGTGGTATCCGACAGTAGAATGGTTTTCAGTTTTTGTCTTTATTCCTATCCTAGAACGACTTCGCTTTATGTCTACGGCTGCCGGTAGAATTAAATCTTCTGCTGCAATTCTGTGAGTTTTTTTGGAACACACTATTCAGTAATGCTACTAAATATGACGCTCAAAAGGCTTTCGTTTCACAGTAGTGTAGGCCACCAGTTTTTCTGTTTTCCAAATGAAGCTCTTTCTGCCTCTCTAAGTATTCCTTCGGTTTACTGGCAGACTCCGGACGTATTGTGGGTAAATGATACTTTGTAACATTATCAAACCCATGTGGAAGTTTGGCGCGATAACAGCGATACCAGACAGTAGATAATTAGCTTATCACAACATTTACCTCCCAAAACACAAGGGCGCTAAAACTGCCTTTGATTCCAGCCTAACCAGGTCATCTTTTTCCCAGGTATGTGTCACCTAAAGCTCCTAGCTCTTTCTAGACATGACCGATATTGTAATTTACCCCTCATAGTAACTATATGGCGCATTTTCCTCCCTTCAAAGTATGTTATAAAAACATTACAGTATGATCAAGCACAGACTATTTATCAACAATACACACGCTGTCGCACTGGCGAATGTTTTAACAGTGACGCCAGAGCTCAGCAAGTAAGAAACATTGCCAAGATGACAACAAAAAAATCAAAAATTTGAAGACACCTATTGCTGTAAAAGAGAACAAACAACTGTTTTGTACATAACACCAGAATAGTAATTTTCAGAACCATCAGCTAATAAACGTAAAGAGTCAATTTAACATTGTTCAGACTGAAAGATCACTATTCACTAATTACATGTTTCAAGTCCAAGTAATGATATTCTAGCTGCGGCTGGGACAATTAGGGTGGACTTATTAGCATTAGGAAAGTAACGAAGGTGTTTCGCTACTACTTGTAACAAAACTGTTTCTGTTCCTCTGATTGGTTAGTACTCCATTGAATGCTTGACTTAGGGTCACTCCACGCTCGGCTGCATCATTGACGACTTTCAAACTGGCAACTTTCTTCGGCCAACAATGTAGTTGTTATAAATCAGAAATCGGAAAGTTTATTTTCTTCTATAATGTTGGAAAGAAGGCTCTTCTGTTGTTATCTTTTAAGTGCTGTAACCATAAATAACTTCATTTCAGATGAAACATAATTGTCAAAAACAAACCTACCAGAATTTCACTCAAATACCACAAGTGTCAAGAGAATCATTTTATTGCTGCTTTGCAACGGTGTCATTTGTTTCCTTGTAGTTCTCCAATTGTTAAAGTAGCTGCGAATCTCTACGGGGAGCAGATGTAGCACATGGCGATGTAAATCAAGAAATCAGGTAGAGCTTTGCTATCAATGTGTTGAAGTGACCCAGTGATGACAATTCACGTGCAATGAGTGGAACCGATAACGCCAAATGAACATCTTAATCAGTTTTGCCATCCACTGGACTCCGGTGATAAGCTCCACGAGCCAGAATATTTTCATCTGCACCACAAGCTGCACCTAGAAAAAGATATGACAGTTGCAGAAGCTCACGATAATCATCTCTGGGCTGAAACACTGTTAGCTGATACAATGAAGGAATGAGTTCATCTCGAACTGATTGAGAACCACTGCAATTAATCTACATCCATTCCACTTGCATACATTGATGTGTCAATTGAGCCCCAATATTTACGAAACCTCTGGAATAACTTGATGTTTGGTCCACTAGATAGACCCATCAGTGAATAAAACACCTTTACCACAATGAGTTCCATCATATGGCGCCTGAACGCTAAAGCTGATCAATTCTCTGCCAGGTTTCTTCTCCAGAAGAATGCAGGCAACTGCATTTATGCCAGTGTTACTAGCCGTAGTGTCGAACACAGAATCCAACTTTGATGATATCAGCAATGTTCCGTTCTTGAATAAGATTAAACACGGTAGTTTCCTCGGCCTCTCCAGTTCCATTTGGCTTCGGTACTCCCCAGCAACTTTATGTTCCATCACCAAATACCAGAACAGCAAGACGATCAATTAACTCTTTGGATGTTAATGCAGGCAACATTTTTCCATCCCAGTACGTGCAGTTAATGGGCAGTTTGGATGAAACGATGCATGAATATCTGTAGCTGCTGCTTCACGATGCTTATTTCCCTTGGACTATGTTAATTGCCAGGGCCAAGTGATTCTGCTGCTACTAGAATTATGTAAACTTTCTGTTTCCATACTGATTTTACTTTCTGTAAAATGCATATACCAAACCTGGACTCACAATATTGGTGAATCGGACAATCCTCACTGGTATAGTAGACACTTCAGGATCATCGGGATCACAGCCATCGGTGATCTTAGCTCTCTGTGTCACTGCCATTGCTGGCACTAAACTCCATCTTCTTTGGCCTTCATGTTAAATACGCTTACTCCTTTTCCTTACGATATTCTTGCTCTAAGCGCCTTTTATGAGACCTTTTAGTATATGTTCTGCGGGATACGTTTTTCTTATTCCAATCCATGGTGAATGGAGATCCCTTATCTTGGCAATTATGTGGCATTCTTTGCGAACTGGAATGCGTGCCTTATGCCAGAATTGAAAACTTCTTTCAATATCACTGTGGCGCTAGCAGTAATATATATTGCACTGACATGAAAATATAACAAGTAAAAGAAATTCTGCCTCCGGTTTGCCTTGTGTGTCAAATACAGGCATTTTCACATATAATATAGAACTTCGACTTCTTTGAGCTACCTCTAAATACTACTAGTCTCAAGGAAACTTGGTGAAATTGCTTAGCATAACAAAAAGGAAAAAAAAAAATAGGGGATAGGGACAATTAAACTAAAAAAAAAAAAAATTACCTATACATAGAGTGGTACCCTAATATATATATATATATATATATATATATATATATATATATATATATATATTAGACATGCATACTCTCCATAACAGAAAAATAAAAGGTATTCAGTACATTCGACAGGTTAATAAAATAAATTAATTCATATTTTATAATCAAAACGTAACACATTCCTCAAATTAGTTTTCATTAATTTAAAATTCTGCAATGGGTAAAGTTTCTTTGTATGGAGAGATAATTTCTACAAGAACATCGGTTGAAAAGAAATAGTTTGCATTAGGTCTGCATGTAAGATAAATAGTTTGAGCAAGGGATCGCATGAAGATATACTTTCTACTATCAAATTAAGGGCATCATACATTGGTTACATTAAAATTGTGTGCATATTTATAGTGACTAAATAACTATAAAGAGAATGATATAAACAATCGTCACAAAATTTAGAATTAAATTCTCGCCTTTCTTATATAATTTTAAACTGGTTTTTATGACCAATATTGTGGTATAATTTATGATAGCTATTATACAGAAGATAATATTAATTTTTATAAAAATGTTAAAACATAATTCATTTAGAGTAATGCACAGAAAATAATGACTGTTAAAAAATGACCAGGTCTTCTAAGAAGTTGAAAGGTCTTTCCAAAAAAAAAAGTTATAAAAAAGGAGCGAAACATAAGAACTATCTTAAACTATTATGTCTCGTAATTCTATTTTTTTCACTTAAAACAATAAGCATTCTGGATATTAGTGGGTATGAATACATTTTGTATATTATGAACTTTTCATTTAGTTTTAATTTGTACGTTACTACAAGACATGCATTTCGTAAAAAAGTTTAAAACTTTGTTTTTTAATTTTAAAATGCGTGTATTCGAAGGTGGTGGTGCGGCAAATTATAAAACCTATTTACTTATCAATTAATTGATCAAATTTAAAGATCCCACCCTAGGAAGTATTGATGACCTCCTCCCCTCCACAATATCTCAAAATACTTCAACAATGTTTAGTTATCTATAACAGCTTCACCCCCTCCCCCTTATAATCTAATGACTCCACCCAACCCCGATTATCAAATTATACTCCAAACCCCACCAGTTATCATATAAGATCCGCCCATTAAACCAATGAGTCTGCACACTCCCACCTTATTATTTTAATAAGATCTCCATTCCCCCATATTATCTAAAAGAACCCCCTCAGTCTTTGATAACGATAAACAAATTGACTATATTGTAAATCAATTTATTATTCATGGCAACAAAAATAAAAAAATGTTATACGATAAATGTATAACACAAACGTTTTGTAGCGAGTATATTTCTTGTGAATAGGTTATAGACACGTTAAATTCATTTAGTTTTGCAAATTTGAGGTTACGTATTTGAAAAGTGTTGACGTGTTATATTCTTTTATCAATACCCCTAAGATGCATTTCCCAATTCCTGTTATTGGAGCGTAGGATTTGTTCAAGTCATTTTTAGTTGTTCTTTATACAATCTTCAATTCTTTAGTGTCACTATCAGTTTTACGTAGTGATACTTCATTCATGTTAATTTTTTTTTTTAATCTTGTGTTTAGTCTATAGTGTAAGGAATGATCCACTGTTTGCTTTAATGAAAACAATCACTAGTCAGTTTGTGTGTGCGAGAGAGACATAGACAGAGACAGGGGCAGGGAGAGTAGGGTAAGTGGATCTATTTCCCTAAAGATTCAGACCCCCGTTAAAAAATCCATCAGAGTTTCCCACTCAAGCTCTACATTACTTGCCCTTCCCCATGACGTAACCTAAAATCACCACTAGATGGCGTGTGGTTGGTTTATTTTAGAAAAAAAAAATAGATTCAATTAGTTCTATGTTATACAAGCCAAAGGACAATGAATAGTAAAGACACTGGAGTTAACAATGAAACAATCAGTCAGGAATTCATTTGCTAGATCTCAGTGATGAAGTGTATACAACCATGAAAATCTTCATCAACTGTGCTCTATTCAACTTGTTGGGCTTTGATGGGTGTTGTAGGAAATATACTGAATATGTTGGTATTATCAAAACACAACATGAGAGATACAACAAACTTGATATTGTTGTATCTTTCAATATCAGATTTTATTTTTTCTGACTCTGACTGTTTTACAACATATTTATAATATTGCATATTACTGGGATAAATATTTGTCTTATGCATTAAATTCATTTTACTTTACACTTTTCCATTACATTAAAATTTTCTGTTTATTTACAAGTATGTACTTTGTGACAATGGTATCTGAAGAAAGAACATAGCTGTTTGTTTCATTTCATGTGTCAAGAATCGTCACAAAATTTAGAATAGAAGTTCTTGCCGTGCTGATAACATTTCTTTTAGCAGGATTGTTAAGCCTAATGTGTTATTATTAGTTATTATACCCTAGATAATGTTACTTTTATGGGAACTCGTCTAACAGATTTTTATCTGAATATTTATGTTTGATGGTTTCTATTTTAGTATTTTTACGAATATTTACTCCATGGTTATTCCCACACTTATTGTACTATTATGTACAATAATGACTGTTAACAAAATAACAAGTTCTTCTAAGAACTTAAAAGGCCTGTCTGAAAATGTAATATCAAAAAGAGTCAAAGAATTGAGATCTGTAAAGACAAGTTTATTTTTGTCTATGTCGTTGATATTTCTAGTTTTAGTTCCATCTGGAACCTTGAAACAATACTATTTCGGGATCCTAATGTTTTTCATTTAACATTCAGATCTTTTTTGCTCTACTGATGCTGAACATATTTTGTATATAATAAACTCTTCATTTAATTTTCAACTGTACGTCACTACAAGTCCCAAATTTCGCCAGACGTTAAAAAATGTTTTAAATTATAAAAATAGGTGATAACTGGCTGTGAAAATTCATATAACACATTTCTAGATCACACCTGCCTGTTTTTCAATAAGTTACCATCACAGTTGTTTTGAGGTAGGAGGCGTCTAGTCATATATTTTGAACAGCGCTGTTCACAAAGTTCCATTAAATGTATTTTTTACCTTCGAATCCCGAATGTACTTTTACCTACGACTCCTTTAGTGCTCCCAAAACACATAAGAACGCTTTTGTTTGCAACATTTTTGCATATTATGTAGTTATACTTTTTTGCACATTAACTTTTAGTTACAAGCGCATTTCTTCCTGTTAAATGAATTTTTTTTCGACACGTCATCTACTATGTTATACAAAAGATGTTATTGGACACATCTAAAAAATAAATATCTTTATAAGATTTAAATTTAAATGTAAGGCTATCGCTGTATCTAGAATGACAAGGGATTTTTTCATCGAATTTTTTTTTCTGAATTATCTTATACCGAATCTTGTAATTTAGTAAAAGACTCGCGTTATGTAACAAAAAAGCTTTACTTATCCGCATAATGGTTATATTTTTATAAATTCAAAGAAAATGCATGCTATGTAGTACAACTCTAGAATATACCATTTTCTTTATTATTAAATTATACTTTATTGTCTTTAGTCTTGATATATTCGATTATGCGTCCTAATTAATGTATGTTTGAAATAAACAACTTTCAGGGTAAATAAGATTTAAATAAAGAGCATAAATCAATTTAATAAAATACTGACTAATTATATTATTATTAATTATGATCTTCATATTTTATTAATGTATTTATTGCAATGAATTACCAACTAAAAAACATGTTTAGTCCATTACATTGTATTTACCCATATAGTTTCAGACATTGAATTGAAATGTAGGTATTATTGTGTTAAAATAAAGGATATTAATGACCACTGTGAATATCAACGATTATGAAATATTTGTACTGAGTAAAATAATTTGTATAAATTACTGTCACTGCACACAGCACATTATAAATATATACATTCTATATAATTGGCAATCTAATGAACATTGTGACAAAATTTAACAAACAGAGATTTCATGCAAATATAAATTGTCTAAATAATCACTTAATAATTTTAAGTTAATTTTAATTCTAAACCATTGAAGCCTTGTTGCTACATGCAAGAAATTGTTGAAAAAGGTTTAGTTTCTCCAAATTATCAGTTATTGATTTTATCAATGTTCCCTGTTCATAGTGTTCATATTTGACTTTGTACATTATATTTTAAAATTCTTTTTACTGAATATTATATCTTTTTTTACATGTGTGATATTATGTTAAATGTAATGTACACATAGTAATCAGAAAACCAAGGTAGATGTGTTATTTTTTTATTTATCTATGTGTTTGTCTAATTTGCTTAGCCATCTCTAAATAACTTTTAAAATACACGATTGACAATTTAATATTATCTCTCACCAATATTTCTCCCACGTTGGTTGTTAATGTTATCCCACTTAAAATAATCAAGTTCCACATGTTTTAAACATTTTTTTTTTAAAGCCATGATGCACTATGACACAAAAGTTCATTAAGACATGCAATGAACGCACCACTTTTAAAAAGAGTTGTAGTCGAACTTAAGTAGAATAACAAATTATAAAAAAGTAAAATAATTAAAATTAATTAAACTTGGTACTCGCTCAGTATGTGAACTTTGAACTCACTAAGCGACATTCTTTCCTAATTTGACGACACAAATATCACCAAGTTACTATTTTAATGCATTCTCCGATATCAAAACAAAAGATTCAAGATATTTTTTTTTAATTAAAGTTGATTTGAAAATCAGATGCCTGAATAAATTATTATTCATTTTTATCATAGAGACATGTGTATAGAATTAGGTCAGTAGAACTTAGTTAGTACTGCCTCATGGACAACGATGCTAACAACATAATGTAAAACCAAAACATTATGCAACAGAAGTTATAAAAATTAACTACAGGAGAAATATAATGAACTAATTTAACAAAGGTGTAAGTATTCAAAAAAGTAATCAGTTTATTGATTCCAGAAGAGAACGCTGAGATGATTAGGAAGCCCCGGGCTTATTTATGTGAGGGGGAGAGTGGGTTGGAGCACTCTACCAATTTAAGGGAGTGTGTGTGTGGGGGGTTATGTGGTAACATTTCACAGAACAATTGAAATTTTAAGTAGAAATAATAAAATTGTGTACAACTTCATTTAATTAAATCTTATGTTACTTATTTTAATTTCGATCTCCTTTAATGCAATTGAGTGGCTTTCAACTTTTTTAAAATTACATTTTTCTTCTTTAAATCGCACTATTAGTATTAAAGCATTACTTTATGAAATTATGCTTGTATAAAATACTACCAGTAAAAAAAAAACTTACATGTTTAATTTTTAATATTATTATTTAAAATCAATGAAATAAAGCACAAAGAAATCATATTGAATCAGTCAATGTAACTATTGATATATATATTAATATATATATATGGCTGTAGCTCATTGGTTTAAATAATCAAATGTCATTTCCTTTCTCTGCAGAAACACATCAAAATAAGTTTGATTTTAAGAATACTACTATATCTTTTTGCAGTCCTTTTTATCGCACAAGTACTTATAATAAAGTATTCTAAAAAGTTAAATCCTTGTAAGTAATGCGTTTCAGCAAATTAATTAAATAGGACTAGAGTTTTATAAATATGGTGAATACTTTGACACACAATTTGTATCACAATATGGACCAAGCCCAAAAGGGGATTTCGTGATTGAAAACACATTGTGCAAGTTTATCTTTGCAAAAACCTTGAAATAATCTGTGTTTAAAAAAAAAAAACACCATGAACTCCACCAGCTTCAATAGCCACGAACATTTCAGTCAATCGCCTCGAACATTTCAGTCAATCGTCACGAACTTTTCAGTCAATCGTCACGAACTTATCAGTCATTCGCCACGAAATTATCATTCGATTGCCACGAACTTATCAGTCAATTGCCACGAAATTATCAGTCAATTGCCACGAAATTATCAGTCAATTGTCACGAACTTTTCAGTCGATCGCCACGACCTTATAAGTGTTTTTTCACATAAGCTACTCAAAAAAAGAATAGAATTGCTAACGAAGAAAACGATTTTCGCTGTGCAACATGCTACATACATAACAAAGAATGTCTAGATGTTAAGACTAACCCAGCTGACTATGAGGCAACCAATGTTTAAATTTGATTTAAAATCAGAGTTAAAATTTGCTTGAATACTACGTTTGTCATTGCTTTTGAGGTCTTTCTATTGATCGTTTTGATTTGCTTTCCCTTCTCAGAGAACTAATAGATGACACCCGATCACGATTACTTGAATGCAATATCTTTCAACATCTCAAAGTTTGCTAATTTAGTTATAAACATAAAGCTTTGGCTAATTGGTAACCAAAATATTTATTATGAGCAAGTCACGAGCAAGCGTTTTTCCGCCCCAGGCTAGATGGTTGTCTGTTGGTCTAGGAGGAACTGGTAAGACATCTATCTATCTATCTATCTATCTATCTATTTATCTATCTATCTATCTCTTCTGTCTCTCTCTATATGTGTAAATGAATGTAGTGATCTATGTGAGTTAATGGGAATGGTATAATATAACGCCTGTATTCCCATCCATAAGCTGATTTCACGTGGCAATAAAATGTTCGACTTTACGCTGGATAATACATCTGGTCTAAATTATTAAAAAGTAGTCCCTCAGTGACTCATTGCTGAATCTCCAAAATCCCTTCCAGGTAGAAATCTGAATGTCAGGAGGAACATTGTGTCTTATGTACTAAACGACGTGATGGGGTGTAAAGTTACAACAATGTTGATGGGACATTCAATCCTTACATTAAGAATGTGTGTTACAGTTGATGCATAAGCCAAGAACGTAAATTGACATTATACAACCTGATGTGAACTCCAAAATGCCCTCCTTTTTTAACCTAGAGAAGTCAATCATTAGAAGTCTACGCCTTTTTTATTGTTACCTAACATACGTTTTTAAATAGATGCTGTTTTGTTTTCAATATCAATAAATGTGATGTTATTTTTACTCAAATATTAAGATTTAATTAAGAAATTTAATTATTTTTTTATTTTTCAAAAATCAATTGAACTTTTTTCTTGTCCTTCAAATGAATATAATTTTTAGACCAACAAATCTTAGTGAAAAAATAATTTGATGGTAAAAAGGTTTATAATCAAATTTTGGGAAACTCAACATGTGCATCATAAAGCAAACCTATTGTTGTTCAGACAGCAAGATTTTGAAATGTTTGAAATTTCAATGCTTTTACAGCTGTAAAAATCAGAGAACTCAACCATATTGGAATGTGACTTATCATGTAATTTTATAGAACGTAAAAGGGAATAGATTCCGGTGATGATATAATAACATTATATAAAGAACTGTAATACAGTCAATTTACCAATATTCTGTGAACTAAAGTAATAAAATAATAGATGATGGCTCACTGTAGCCATAAAAACTCACTAATCGAATTATGTAATTAAATTACACTCTGCATCAGAGTCAGATCCCGTTTTCACGTGTTTTAATGTTATTTACGTACTAAACACACTATATTTGTCACATCGATCTGTATACATCGACTCTGATATCCAACTCTTAATGCTGATACAGCCCACTCACAATATTTACAGCACTACAGTTTATACATTAACACCACACACACACACACACAATCTAAACTTTTGGGCTAATTGAACAACGTATTTTATAAAAATTACAGTTAAAGGCGACTATCTATGATCTAGTGCTGGAAAATTTGAAATATGTTCCATTGTTTATGGTGGAAGTCTTAAGGAGAGGAGAGGGGTGACACCAATCATATAGACCCACTGTTTCTAGGCAATAATATACTAAATAAAATAGACTTACAGCCTAAGCAACACTACAAAAAACACGTAACAAATACAATTTAGTTTGTTTTTATTACTTTTTTAATTATTTAAGCATAAATGACATTAAACTATAATAAAGTACTTCATCATATGTCATAATCGGGAAATATTTATTTGTATTGTCTATGTTTCAATTAGCATATTGTTGTTTTAACTGTGGATGAAATTGAAGTTGCAATGCAAGTAACGGCTACTGTACCGATGGTTGTATAGTGCGATATTATGGACTGACCTGCTAAGAAAGAAAGATTTTGGTAAAAAAAGTCTTTATCTGTTAGTTTAGTCCACGAAGGCTGAAAATGGTCGGGACCACACAACTAATTGTAACCATTTTCTCTCCCTGTGCAATATATGTCGCCTGTGCAAATGGAGCTAGAACATCAACAAGTTCTTGGATTTGTCCATATTCCTTGGCTGTCATTATAAGATTTTCATGTGATGTTTGTCGCAGCAAATCCATCAATTTTTGCCTGGTCCAAGTCGACAACTGCTTCCAGCTGTCTATATACACTGTTCCAACGAGTGTCGTTTGTTGCTGGAATTAACTTTACCATGTTTCCACACTTGAAAATGTCCTCAAAAGCCGTTCGAAATAATGCAATTTGATGAACAATATTGGCTAATTTCGAAAATTTTGAGAGTGCTGATCTACAGCTGGTGGTCTTCTCAAGGCCACCTCGCACAACCAGCTGCAGTGAATGACTGAAGCATGCAAGTCGGCTTCCAATTTCAGTCAGTGAATCAGTTTCCCTCATCAGGCAAATCATCCCACAGCTGATCATCATCAACATATGTGTCCACTGGAGGCGTTTCTTCTTCAGATGATGGGAAAAAGACACATGGCTTTCAACATATTGCTCGCGTTATCAGTAATCACGTGCCTAACTTTTCAATTCAGACTGAAATCATTCACTATTCGATCGAGTGCTCTTTTCACTAATTAATTGACCGGTGTGTGATCCACGAAAAGCTGAGAATGCCAACAGCTGAGAGAATGGATCCCCGTACAGCACACTGTGCACTGTCACACCAAGGTATGAATGGCACCGACGGTCTGTCCAGATATCAGCAGTCAGTACCACATCTGTGCAGCCCTTCAGCTTGACCATCAACTTAGCCTTTTGCTCCTCGACTGACTTTGGAATAACTGAATATGACAAAGTTTGCCGACACGGAACCTAATATCTTGGATCAACAACTTGTAAGAACTGGCGAAACTGGGGGCTGTCAATGGCTGAAATTGCAATACCTAAGCCAACAATCAGATTATCAATAATCGATTGGGTGATGACTTTCTGCCGACTGCTGCTGGCACCATATGTTGTAGAACCACCCGCTTTTAAATTAGAGGGATTACTGTGAAATCTGTGATTTGTGACTGATCTAGATGTTGTTTGGTCGAGACGTTTCTCTTGGTAAGATTTGTAACTTATCCTCGTGACGGTTGGACAGATGTCTGTTGAGTTGAATATAAAAATATAAAATTTAGGCTTCAAAAAGTTCTACACAGGTTAAACGTGTGCCGTATTTTCACGTATATAACGCGCGCGCTATACAACACGATTTACAAACAGCGTGAACCTTCCCGGCATGTTATCTACGTGTGCGCGTTATTAAGGCGACTACATATATTCTTCAATCAAAATACTTAATGTATTGTTTTTAATTACTTCTGTTGATAAACTATTGCTACTGTATGCTTGAATTTTGAACATTGTTTATGATAATACGGTATTTTCCGTATAAGGCGTAATTAAAATTATTAAGAACATGTAGAAAGACTACTAAAATGCGTAATACTACGAAATCAAAAATCTGAAAAAAATACTACTGAGGCTAAACAAAGCACACTTACTTGTAAATCTTGAAGTCACGTTGATATTGTCTTGAATTATTTTGCGACAAATGCAACATTTTGCACTCCATCTTATTTTTAACCTTATCTTCACTAAAGTCGGTATAGCCAAACTAATTACATTTGGTATACCAAGCGGAGCCATTATTTTTTTATAATTAAATTTAAAAAAAAATCAATTTATATTTTTGAGATTAGAAATAGGCTGCCAGTAATAAACCGGAAACAAAAAGAAAAGGAAGTCTAGAAATGGCAGCACCATAGATAATATATTATAAATACATTCAGATTGCATTGCCATATATAAAAGAAACATTGATTTTAAATACATACAGCCTAAGCATATAAGAAGATTTTTTTTTATTAAAAACCACAAAGCAGGTCCTTGTAATGTTAATAAGGACTGAAAGGAGCAAGGACAATGACAAGGATAAGGACTTGTCTGCCAAGGACCAGGACAAGGATAAGGACTGAAAAATGGTCCTTAAGGACAAGGACAAGGATTAACATCACTGCATATTGGAAATGTTTAAATAAAATTAGTATGATATTAAATAATACATTAGATTATACTGTTTATATATTATTCAGTCAATGTATCATATTCTCAATGTATTATACTGTCAATATATTAAATAGTAATTTAAAAAGTATTCATATACATGTATATTTGTAGCTCCATGGAAGACATGTAGGTGTCTAGGCATAACTAACAGACATATAAGAGTCATATCATATGTATGTACGTAACTAGATAGGCCACACATATGTGTTGAGTTGCTCTAAAATATATTTGCATTAGTGGAGATCATCATACAAATATTTTGGCAGTATTTTGGTGAAACTCTCCATCCTGGTCTGGGAGACATACCATGATCTACGGGGAATAGATCATCGGGGTTTTCTAGACAGGAAAAAAACAACACTTCTTGCGAAGGTGGTGGTACTGTGATCAATGAGGACTATCTGAGACCGTAGTATTCACAGCTGGCGGTAGTGACGGATGTGGTCGGCACGCAACACCCTTCCACTCTGTCCCGCTAAAGCACACCTGCGCAGCCTGCCATTTCGGGTTGTGGGCTCAAGCACACTACACCCTTATTTCTGTCCGAGTGGCTGGAAAAAAACCATTGCCTTGCCATTCTGGCCGATCAGCAGTACACACAGTCTGCTGGTGTGGCCATTTTGGGCAAAGCTTAAAAACCCGGCAGATGATAGCGGGCACACTCACCCCGCCACTCTGTAGGCATGGCAGAGTTCCATCAGCGCTGCCAACAATGCTGGTGTGGTAGACACACTACACCCTATCATGCTGGCCATGGCGGCGTAAAAAAAGAATTAATTAAAAAAAATGCCTCACATGAAGTCGATGAATACCAAGCAAATATTATACACAAAATACTTTCAAGAGAAATGTCATTGTCCATTTATCAAGGTATAATAATAAATATTACAATGTAATTGAATTGTATAAAAAGTGGTACATGTTTAATACATGAAAATATATTTTTTTTTAAATTGCGAAAATATTAATCTACCTTTATAACATATACAGGGGATACATTTGATTATATGTTAAATCAGAATTGGACTTACGACATTGAGAATATATAAATAGCCACTGGAACCAACAATGTAATAAAAAAGTAAATAATGTATCCATAAAATGACTCAATTGAAATGTATTACAATTATCATGATGTTCATATTGTCAAAACTGATCACAAACTTTATATTTGATGTTTCGAACTCAGTTACTTCGTAAAAAGTAACTACATTTTCTTTTTTTCCGTTAGAGTCTTTACTTCTGACTGGTTTTTTAATTAGATATGGTTTCTGGCTTTTTCTTTAATTTTACTAAACTTGGTTGTTTTAATCAGAGAAACATTTAAATTTTTGTAAGTCACAGGAGACAACTTAAACCTGACTATGAAAAGTAAATATTTTACTTTTTAATTCCTTTCGATTTTATTTTTTTTCCGTGTGTGGTTAATTATCTTTTTATTACAGACAAAATTCGAATTCATAAACCATAATGTCTAATTAATTAACCATAAAGTCTAATAACTTGTATGATGATTGTTTAATAATATACTGTCTATTATTATAGAGAGACAAATGTACATTAACACTTATTCAGTTTTACACTATCTGATAAAATGTAGTCGTCTGTTTAAGATTTTCGATATGCAATTGTTTATTGTAATATTTTTTTTTTACTTGTGACTTTTTTATGACGTCACTATTTGTTTATTTATTTAATGTAATAATTTACACATTTATTTAAAAAAAACAAATCAGCAAAAAACATGACGACAGAAATAAACAAAAATATTGGCGAATTGAAAGTTTTATTGAAAGTATAAAATATTTTAAGTCCATATTCAATATACAGAAGATAAACAACATTAGAATAAATAAATATGTTCATGACAATAATAAAAACAAATGTTTATGTTGATATCATAATATAGGCCTAATAGAATGACATACAAATAAAATAACAACAGCGCCATATTGTTTGTTTACAAACTCACTAGACATAACAGGCCGCTGTAATTAAGTTTAGAATTTAAACTTCCACTGTGGACAGTTTGATGCAACGACCTACCAACAACATCTACATACCCCACACAATGAACTGAGGCTCCACTACTACCTGGACATGTACATGTTGTGTAGGTAAATTTATTGTAATAAACACCCACATTGTATCTGTTAACCCAGTGACCAACACTGACCTGTTTACTACATCCATGAGGATGTGACACTATAATGTTCAATTTGTCCACATCTGTATTTGTCGTAGACTTTCACCCAGACATCATAATGATGTCTCAAAAACATGATCAGTTTTTCTCCCAGATTTTTGTGTACATGTCACACATTTCAACCTACACATGTCTCTCTCAATATTTACTTCAAAAACACTGACCTGATCAACACTTACCACTGGACTGTCTTCAAAATCATAAAACAATCTCAAAGACGTGTGGCTGGCCTCCATGTCATCAAACACCACATGTGTGTCTGTGTTTATATTAAACTCCCACCGAACGTGGCTGGCTGTGTCTGAATGTTTACATTGTTTACACCAACATATTGTGTAGTTCTTCCAATGTTTACCTCCATATTGACTATCTCCAACTGTAAACTTGTCCACTCCACTCACCATCCCACTTCCTATTATCCAGTTTGTTTTGTCACTCATGTTGTAAAATGGATATGAAACTTTTGTGTTTAGCCAAAACTCTGGTCTGTGTCAACTGGTCATTTTAACATCAACTCTGACTGTTAGGTCAGCTGTAGCTTTGATTAGTTCATACAGATCATTGTCACGATGACCTTCAGGTAAATGGTGTAATGTGAATATATCAACAGGTATAAACTGTCTATGACCTGGATTCTTCTTACAGCCAATAAGATGTTTGTGTAGATCAGCTTCTCCACCTTCTGACACCTGAGTTTCATGATCACCTAAACAAAATAAAACATTTCTTTCTATATTAAATTTATAACTTATTTTGCTACAAAAATAATAATAAAATATTTTTTTTTACGATAGATAAATTGACCATTGATTTTTTTTTATAATTAAATATCAACAATTTTAGTTTATTGTTGATTTTTTTTTTAAATAAACGAAAAATAAATAACAAATTACCATACATTTGATCCACCATTTTGCCCAGTTTACCCTGACTAGATAAATTAGCTGACAATAATATATTACGAATTTTTTAACAATGTTTATTTCCGGTGTAAATAATTATTTACATATTAAACATCGGTATTTGTGTACATTTCTGTATGCTTAACTAACAAACACAGACGAATTACCTATTAACTATTTTTATCATAAATTATCTTACATAATAAAAACTTTTTTACCTTTAGAATTATATGCTCCCATGTTTATTTGTTAAAGAGATTTGAATCTGTATATAAAATGAATAAAACTGAAAAAAACATATAACTTAATAACTAAGTAATATAGTGGGGCATATAATAGTATTCTGTCTCCAACTCACTCAGTGTGGAGGTAACATACTTTTTTAAGAGATAATCTGTACTTATAAATAAATAAATAAATAAATATATATATATATATATATATATATATATATATATATATATATATATATATATATATATATATATACATATGCATTTTTCATATAAAAAAAAAAGAAAAAAACTTTCTTTTATTCCCATGTTGCTGTTTTTTTTTTACATGTGTATATTATAGGTTATAAAACTAAAATAGTTGTCAAAGTAGGTCTTTAACTTTGTGAACCTTTGTAACAGACATAACTAAAATATTTAAAATGAAAAAAATAATGATAAAAGTAAAGTAATTTAACAACATAGAAAATATAGAAAAATGTAATGAACATAAAAATAATAATGTAAATTTCAAACACCTATAAACAATTTTAGACTTACATAAAATTAAAAGCTATTGAACACAATTTGAAAATACAGTAAAATAAATGTATCAACCTTTAACAGAGCTAAGGAAAATAAAAATATAAATTAAGGAAATAACAAATCTTATTTTTTTAAAGGCGTAGAAAATATCAATCATATAGCACATTAAATTAAATTTTTTAACAGTATTTTGCCAGTTTTAGATTTTTTATTCTAGCATGTAGGCTATACTATTTTCTAGGGAGAAAAAAAAAGAAATTAATCACAAATATTTTATTTTTATTTTGAGTGATAATACAGATATTTAAATTATTTACTTTTTATACACTTGCAACTAGAGATTCAATAATTATTTAAATATTGATGAAAAGTTTATGATCAATAATGAATTATTAAATATATTATATTGATTTGTATAATTTAAAAACTCCGTTTTGGTTGATACTGCAATTACTGAATACAAGTAATTACACTCAAACTAAAGATGTCGATAACGTATGGCAATTTTAATTCCCCGAAGTTATTGATAACATTTAAACACTGATAGCAGAGAATAGAAACTACTGCTAAATAGGCCTACATGGTTGATTAAATTATCATAATCATTATAAAATCGGATAAATCTTATAAGCTGAAAAATTCTTTTAAATTAGAAAAAAAAATAATTAATAAACAATCTAACTACTAGTTGCAGATGTAAACTTTAGCCATGATGATTCTAACATTAATATTAACTAATTAAACTAAATTAATTAATTTCTTTTTTAGAATGTCTAACTTTCTATTTTAAAGAAATCAATTGCAAAAGCTTTATTAAGATAACATTTACAATGTTAGCTTTATTTTTTTAAATATCATACTGATTTCTAAAAATCAAACAAAAATAACAATAGAGAGTAAGTTATTAGTCAGTCAAATAGGCATAAAACCATCATGTTTTGAATAAACTAAATAGACGGTACCGATAAAAATAATCGTTTATTTTATTGAAGTTTACATTTTATTAAATTACTTTAGTAGTTTATTTACAAAAAAGAGGCAGAGAGTGTACGGTTATGATACTATACAACGGTAATTTTTAAATTACTGCACAAACTGCCGTATTATGTTCAATACATTATTTTAGAATACAATTATTGACTTTCTAATATCGATATCTTTACTTATAGGTGACACATGTTTTGCTTTGGATTGTGAAACCAGTAGGCTTGTTGAAGTTTAAGAATTTAAATCTGAGCTTGTCAAGTCACGTGATGTAACTGTCAGTAGGCGGCGCGCGGGGAAGAATAAAATCTGGATATATTTATATTGTTGTAATGGAGAATCATTCAGAATTTAATAACCAAATTATCTTTTTAGGTTATGTTCTACTCCCCCCTCTTACCCTAGTAAGCCATCGTGGCAGATGAAGTGTCGATTTCTTTTGTTTATGTAAACACGGACACATGAAAGGATTGTGTCGGATATGGTGGGGATAAAAGAATGACATCATAAAATCCGTCCCATTAGTGGTTTCATCTCATTCTTACAGGGACTTTACACACACCATATCTCTCTATATCGCTCGGAAATCCTTCCGCCTTAAGGGTTTTAAGGACTACTTTTAATCAAATCAATTCTTCATTTTACCAGCTATTGGGGTGGAAGAAAATATGCAGTGAAACAATTCCCTTTATTAAATGAACTTTATCAACATGACTCATCTTTATTAATCACTTAATAGGTACAATTAGTATATTTTCTCACTCTTTCTGATACGTTATATTTTTTTTAAAGACTGGGTTATTTTCATACGGACAGTATTGCCAAAGAATATGTAGATTTACCTGGTACAGAAACAGGTGCACCTATGATGGTCGATGTTTTGACTGTTTCCTGGGCAGGTCAGGGACTCACTGTGAGTCGTCGGAGATACCAAGTGTGTCCATTAGGCCGGACACGGGCGATAACAATGAAAGTGCTGAAGAGAACAGAAAAGAAATAACGAAAATTTCCCAGGGAGCCAACTCTGTTTTTAACATATTAATTACATTGGTTCCATTTGCTGCGAGCGTGGCGCTGTTGTCGTGCTTGCTGCACATCACAGGCATAGATGTAGGTGAGAAGTTTCATTTATGTGATGAATGACATCATTAGGATACATGCATTGACTAGTGATTACATTTAAATGTAATAAAATACGCATTATAGGCATGAACATTTAAAAAAAAGTCTCATGTGTGTAATAAATTACATCATTTAAAAATATTCATTGTGGTTAAATGTTTCGTTCATGCATTAAATGAACTATTATATGCATATCCATTGGTTAAAAGTTTAATTCATGAAATAAATTAAACATTACATATCAATTAGTTAGAAATAACAAACGTGTAATGTAATGATTAGCTTAAAATCAGAGCCCCAACGTTATAAATCAAATACATTTGATCAAATATATTTTACAAAGAGATCATAAAATGTTTTGGATTCGAGAGACTAACGCGCGTTAAGGGGGCGTGGCTAGTAAATTTAGGCTATATACCTTACCACAAGGTTAATATTTTTGGGCCCTCGTTAGACTTGGGGGTTGGTGCGGGTGTAATAATATCTAACTAAACTGACACCTTTTTCACACTTTCATGACATAGTTGTTATAATACACAGCTAAACTTACGTCTACACATTCCTTCCATAATGTATAGTTAAACTTATGTTCTACACTTTCATGCTAAAGACCCATATTAATAAATGTACATTATCTAACTCAATTGATGCTATTTACACATTCATGTTACAGTTCGCCACAAGGCACAGGTTTAACATTATTAGAAGTATTCACATCGGACAGGCCCACCAGATAATATAAACTCACATTAGAGAGGACGACCAGATGAACTGTACTCACATAGGAGAGAACGACCATTTGACATGTACTCAAATCAGAAAGGCCCACAAGATGACCTGTACTCATATTGGAGAGAATGACCAGATAACCTGTAGGTTTCACCTGATAAAACAATTGTATACAAAGGTAGAAAGTCTCAGTTGTGTTATTGTAAATATGTCAATTGTCTTGTTGGTTTGTTTGTTACTGTTAAGCAATTGTCAGGCACCAACTTCAGGCACCAACTGTCAGACACCAACTGTCTGGCACCAATGGCCAGGCACCAACTGCTAGGCACCAGCTGCCAGGCACCAACTGTCAGACACCAACTGTCATGCATTTATTATAAAACTAACAAAATGTTTCATTTCACTGTATTATATTTTATTTTAATACACATTATGTAAACTTATACAGATTGTGACAACAGAAATAAAAAATTATTTCCTTATAACTGTAAAATGTGTGTGTTTGTGTTCGTTTCTAACATACAACTACCACCAACTAGTTAGTAATGTCAGTAAATTCTATCAGGGCTTAGCAAATTTTGTGTATCAATAGCCTCTGTGGTTTCAAAAAATCGACAAAATGTCCGGATCATTAAATGGAAAAAGGAAATAAGATTCACATTAATTATTAATTTCTATAAAAATCTAACGGAAAGAGGGCCACAGCACGAACTTTTACCTAGGGCGCCCATCTATTATCTTTGTCTAGAGCTCCCATACATCTGTAGAAGTCTTTGTCTAGAGCCCCCATACATTTGTAGAAGTCTTTGTCCAGAGCCCCCATACATCTGTAGAAGTCTTTGTCTAGAGCCGCCATACATATATAGAAGTCTTTGTCTAGACTCTAGAGCCCCCATATATATGTAGAAGTCTTTGTCTAGACTCTAGAGCCACCATACACCCGTAGAAGTCTTTGTCTAGAGCATCCATACATCTGTATAAGTCTTTACCTATATACTTGAAAAAATTCCCAAATGTTTACATGTTACCCTGTTACATTAAAATATTTGTGAGTTCATATCAAACTGTCAATAGGTCAGCGCAAATTCAAAATAGTATGACATTAACATCAGCTTCTTTTGATCATTCAGTGGGAAGAGTTACTTAAGTCTACTCTGGTGAAATGATGGACAGACAGTAAGTATTTAATTCCTCCATGTCCACACCACGAATGACATCGGGGACTAAAGGCGATGAGACTAGAACCTGTTATCTGCGGCACACAGGGCGTCATCTCTGGTTTGGGGTGTGGCAAGATCTATGAATTAGTTTTTCTAAACATAAATTAATAAGTCGAATTTTATAGTTATCAAAATCATGAATAAATAAGTTAATTATATTATAAAAATGTGACGGATGGCCGTGTGGTGTCGACCTGAGAGTCCTGGGTTCGATCCTCTGTGAGAACCATGGGAATTTTCCAGGTGAAATGTGTTTCAAAGTTGTCCGAAAAGTCAACCCAGCTTTAAATGGTACCTTACTAAAGTTGGAGAAGTAAAACCGGCTGGGCGTTGTGCTAATCACACAATCCCTTCATATGCCGAGGTTATAGAAAAAGATGTATTCTACACTTCATCTGCCCCAAAGGCCGGCGAAGGCTAAGGTAACTTTTACTTTATATAATAAAAAGGTAAAAATAATAAATATCAGTGTACAGTAATATTTTCATTATAGCGCCACGAGGTTAACCTACTGTATAAAAGTTTGATATGTTTCACTTGGGCCCAACGAATCAGACTTATCCACTTTTCGTCATGTCTTTTGTAGCACATTATGTACCCAAAGGGATCCTTAAGGTCATAGTTCACTGATATTGCCAATACAGAAATATAAAATGTCAATATCCAACGGGGGGACTAAAAGCAGAGATCTTGAACTTGTGTTTGAATCTTACGTCCTCCACTTGGTGACTCTATAATTGAACATTTGCCAATATTTCTATAGGTAGATAGAATTTTTTTTAATAGTAAAATAAACTTTTAAGTGAGGCAAATAAGTCATTTTAACATAAATAAGAGATTAGAATTAATTAAATAATTAAGAATAAACGTAGGTCATTGAAAGCTACACTAAACTCATTGATTGACCAGAAAGATTCATTTCAATTTATAATCCAGAAAATATATCTTGATGTCTTTCTCACGAAAGGTAATTTGCAAAGGGCCCAAGTTCTCATCGTCAGACTTGTATTGAAAAATTGATTCTAATTTTAGTTGTGTAAAACTTTAAACATTATTTTATTCGAAATGAAATAAAGTATTTTTTTTAATACCGATGTATTGCTATTTACTAATGCTTTATTGTTATAGTCTTTCTTGAGGTGAGTTAAATGAGGATAATCCAAGATCATGGTATTCACAGCTGGGGATTGTAACAGATGTGGTCGACACACAACAAACTTCCTCTCTGTCTCACTCAAACACATTGTCGTAAACTACAACTTCTGGCCGATGGGTTAGGCACATTACAACCTGTCTTCTATCCCTGTGTCCCCGGTCTCTCGCGTCTCTCTCCCTCTCTACCGTCCCTCTCTCTCTCTCTCTCTCTCTCTGCCGCTTCTGTACAGTTTTCCGTCTCTCTCTCTACAGTCTCCCGTTTGCCGTCTCTCTCTCGAGTCACTCTCTACAGTCTACCATATCTCTCTCTCCAGTTTCCCGTCTATCTCATGTTCCTCTCTCCCGTCTTTCGTCTCTCCTCTCTCTCTCGTCTCTCCTATCTCTCTCTCTCTCTCTCGTCTCTCTCCCATTTATCTCTATAGTTTTCCGTCTCTCTCTCGCCCCTCTCTCCCGTCTCTCTGTAGGCTCTACTGTCTCTCTCTCGTCTCTCCTGTCTTTCTCGTCTCTCCTTCTCTCTTTCGCCTATCTTGTCTCTCTCGTCTCTCCTGTCTCTCTCTCGTTTCTCCTGTTTCTCTCTCTCGTCTCTCTCTCCACTTTTCCGTCTCTCTTCCGCCCCTCACTCCCGTCTCTCTATCCCGTCTCTCTCTCACATGTCTTTCTCTCTCTCTCTCTCTCTCTCTCTCTCTCGGGAGTGGTCTCCTAAAACGGAATCCCTCTCCCACCATCCCCCACATTGATGCCGTATAAGCCCATAGATTCCCCATACACCGTGTGCCACATCCTATGACGACACCACTGTCTGTGGAGTAATACATTGCTGACTGAGCTTGTCTTGGGCCCCTGGCGAAGAAGATTTTTTGGCGTTAAAAAATGAGTCGTTATCAAAAGGGAGTCAAGCGTTAAGATCCCAATTTGTGAGCTAGTAAGGGTTAGTAATTATTACTGAATCGGTCAGTTTAGAAATGTGTTTGAAATGTTTGCAAGAAAGAAATGATAACAAAGCCGTTAAATGTATACAGCAAGGAGTTTCTATACTTTCACATTCGCATTTATCGTTTGTGTATGTATTTTATTCTTGTGTGTATATGTATGTGTTTTTGTATGTCTATGTGTTTTGTAGTATAGAAAGAACAACATCGTGCGATATGTTGGGAATTACTCTAAAGTCAACCAGAAAACAAAACAACCTATATATACTTTAAATAATACTTTAAAGGAAGGTAAACACAATGGATAATGTGAATGATGAACTTATTTAATAATAAATAAATAAAAAATATTAAACAGGAAGAAATATGCTAATGAAAGCTACATTCAGAGCGAAAGAGACGTAAGTTTTTAGAGTTGCCATAGGATTGAGTGACGGTATTGCTAGCGAAGTTTGCTCATTCCTGTCACCATCGCAAACTAACGCCACAGCCTATTTTACTTTTATTGTACCATCTAGAATATATAGCATTATGATACACCAGGAAACAGGTGAGAATATATACCATTAGTAGTAGTAGTAGGCATCCATCCATCTCGGAAGATGATGGTTACGCTCTAGGTTCTCTCCAGAGAGCAGGCCTGGGCGAAGATTGTGGAGGCCTTGCGCTGCCCAGATAACAGGGCCACCCTCTCGGCTTTGTCGACGGGGTCCAAGGGAGGTGCAAAGCACCACGCTTGGAGACGACTTGGCTGCAAGAGTTGCCGGAAGGACATCATGAGTGACGTTCATCCGCCTTAGGGACTCCGACTGCGGATTTTTCCTCGGGAATGACTCCCGAAGCCTTTCCCATGTTTGGGTGAGCTTGCAAGGTAGCAGCGGTTTGGAGTCAGGGTTTTCCTTCCCCTAGATAGATTGCCCTCCTAGGCTGACGAACCTCATCTGCCCGAAGCGAATGGTTTTGAGGCGCCAGTGGCCGCCTTTGCCCCTTCTCCTGTCAGTAGAAGCAGTTTCGCCGGGCTTAGAAGTAAAGCCACGCGAGCAGGCCAGGAGCTGGACTTAGTTGTCAGAGGCTATATGAGACGCACTCCATAAGTGAGCATTTCATAGGCAGTGGGAGCTTATCCCTACCACCACCCCCCGGCTATGACAACCTTGAAACCATTATGATACACCAGGAAGCAGGTGATAATACATACCATTATAATAATCCAGGAAAGAGTTGACAACAAATACCAGTATCATACACCAGGGAATGTTATCGAATGTTCAAGGGGACGAGTAGTAGATGGAGTTCCGGGTTTTGTTTCCAGTGAGATTTAATGTAATTGTGTAGGTCGTTGTGAATGTTCCCTCCGTATCTTATGTAGTACATCCCATTGCTATCACACTCTAGGTAATGACGGGAATGAAAGAAACAAACTGCAAAAACAGTCTCATTTTATGATATAATGGACAAACAACTTGCACTATATTGTAACATTTGAATCAGACAAGATGAATTTTATTTGATATGTTTACAATAATTCTTAAAGTATATACATTAATTTACCATCATACATTTTTTTTTTATAATTATCATTTGTGTTTATCCAACTTTTGAAATATTCGACATGCACTTTCATTGAAGTTTGTAGAAAAGCAATAGTTTGCTTCAATCCAATATATCACATATTTAGTAGATCAAATCAACTTGTCACTTAGTGACTGTATGTCTGTGGGCATAGGTGTGTGAGTTTGTTTTGAACGCATTTCTGAACAAGAGTTTGACTGGTCAGCTAGGTTGGGAGAATGGTTCGTCCATCGATTAGCATTTTATTGACTGAACGTGTAACGGACTGGTTAGACATAAGTATTGTTATAACTATGCCCCCCCCTCGTCGGACTCCTACCCCCGAGATGAATGATGCTATCCGGACCTTAGTACAACGCCTACACAATACTTTTTCGATCTTTTACCCCTGTCTTGATACGACCATTAAATGTAATAAAATAATGATAAAAACATTTTCTTGTTCAAACGATAACAGTCAGCTACAACATGTCACATTATGTAGCGTTTTTCACATATATCTAAAAATATAACATCTTTTGAAGTTTTTTAATGAGAGTGCACATTGACGTTATGACCATTATCATTAGGTTCCACTGATGTGTGGAAACAAAATGGAGATAGTGAAATCACGACTTCCAGTCCTAAAGTCTCATTCGCCATCTGCAGATGGCACACACATACTCAATGACTTCCCCTACACACAAACTCAGTTTAAGTAGGAAACTGATGCAACCAGCGTGGATGAGCGGCCTATAAAATTTACTCTGATGTGATTCAAGTTTTTGTAACAGTCGTGCCAGACATCGAGAGATAAGAGGAATACAGGAAACAGCAGGCATAAGATACAGCGGAACGTTACACTTAGAGGGAGACTCATGGTTTGTTGGTGTTTGCTTCAATCCAATATATCACATATTTAGTAGATCAAATCAACTTGTCACTTAGTGACTGTATGTCTGTGGGCATAGGTGTGTGAGTTTGTTTTGAACGCATTTCTGAACAAGAGTTTGACTGGTCAGCTAGGTTGGGAGAATGGTTCGTCCATCGATTAGCATTTTATTGACTGAACGTGTAACGGACTGGTTAGACATAAGTATTGTTATAACTATGCCCCCCCCTCGTCGGACTCCTACCCCCGAGATGAATGATGCTATCCGGACCTTAGTACAACGCCTACACAATACTTTTTCGATCTTTTACCCCTGTCTTGATACGACCATTAAATGTAATAAAATAATGATAAAAACATTTTCTTGTTCAAACGATAACAGTCAGCTACAACATGTCACATTATGTAGCGTTTTTCACATATATCTAAAAATATAACATCTTTTGAAGTTTTTTAATGAGAGTGCACATTGACGTTATGACCATTATCATTAGGTTCCACTGATGTGTGGAAACAAAATGGAGATAGTGAAATCACGACTTCCAGTCCTAAAGTCTCATTCGCCATCTGCAGATGGCACACACATACTCAATGACTTCCCCTACACACAAACTCAGTTTAAGTAGGAAACTGATGCAACCAGCGTGGATGAGCGGCCTATAAAATTTACTCTGATGTGATTCAAGTTTTTGTAACAGTCGTGCCAGACATCGAGAGATAAGAGGAATACAGGAAACAGCAGGCATAAGATACAGCGGAACGTTACACTTAGAGGGAGACTCATGGTTTGTTGGTGGAGCGAGATCATTATTGAAACGTCGCAAAACACGTTAACTCGTGCATTTGGGTCGGTAGTACGCACCATAAACACTGGTTTTGACTGTACATTGTACTATTTGTAGAATGAATTTAGTATTATTCAACTAGCGAACCCACTTGTCCTTAAGTGTCTACATAGCGAGTAAAAGACGTATTAGTATAATGATGTAGACAGTGGGGTTTGTGTACGTCGATAACGAGATCAAATATTTATATTCTACCTGTATTCAGTTGTAGTTTTCTTGAACTACGTAACTACAGTTTTTTTGTGTTGCGTCTTGTGCAGCAACATGTTTTATTATTTTAAACTTCTGTAACAACGAATTTTTACGTGGCCATATTAGATTTATATTTTAAACTTGAAAATCATCATTAAGAAATCATATCGTTCATAAAAAAAAACAAAAAAAAAAAAAAAAAAAAAAAAACTGGCTGATGTACGTATTATTAAACAAACTACATTCTGATACATATCTTAAAATATCTAAAAATAGTTAAAATTAAAGTAATTTAAGATAGAATTCTTATTTTGATATACCTATAACTAAGATAAAATTCTTGTCATTCCGTAAAGCCCGAAACTTCCGAACCGAAGTTCTTTGATTCCAATTTAAGGAAGTCTCAAAAACCAATCGCTACTGATGTTTAAATTTTATGTCCTAAAAATGTTTGAGATGTAACAGATGTCATCCTATATGTCCATAACGACTGCAGAAAAAAAAGTAAAATTGTTTTTCACACAATAAACACTTCAATAAACGGACGTGGCAAACAGATTTCGTTCTATGTGGAATTAACGTACAATATTATACCCTAGAGATAAAAACATTTACGATTTCTGGTGAGAACAATGTATGTCCAGAAGAAAGGGTCATATATCATTAAGCTAAATCAAGAGTTCAGTCTTTGGGGATAGAGTGATCACAAATTCTAGTGACCAGGTTTGGGACATAACTAACTGAGAAATAAGTGTCACAACATGTGTAGATAACTGGCCATAACTAACAGTCATTTAAGCGTCACGTCACATTTAGATAACTGGACATAACTATCAGACAGATGAGTGTCACATCATATGTAGATGACTGGGCATAACTAACAGTAGATAACGTGTAACATCATATTATGTGACTGGGCATAACTAGCAGACATATAAGTCTCACATCACATGTAGGTAACTGGGCATAACTACAGACAGATAAGACTCACATCATATATAGAAGACTGAACATAACTAACAGAAAGATGTGTCACTTCACATGTAAGTGATTGGACATAACTAACAAAGAGATGTGTTTGGACATAACTAACAGAGAGATGTATCACTTAATATGTAGGTTACGGGAAAAAACTAACATTAGTCAGATAATTGTCACATTTTGTGTATGTGATTGGACATAACTAACAGACAGATATGTGTCACATCATATGTAGGTGACTGGACATAACTAACAGATATATAAATGTCCCATTATATTTTTGTACGTAATTAGATACGCCACACATGAGGTCGATGAAAAGAAAGCTAACATTTCTCACAAAATTCTTTAAAGTGACATGCCATTGAAAATTTATTATGAGGAAATGACACATATTACAATTTAATTAAATTATATTTTTAAAATGTTCTTTACTTTTTTTATGGATTTAGTTCCACGAAAATATTATTTGATGCTTACAGTTGCTACTTCAAACCACCATCATAGAATGTTAAGCCAAGAGATGATCAATATATTGAGCCGCACACAGAGTTTGAAATAAAAAATTAGAAATCATTAATCTACCTTACAAAAACTTGGTAGGTGATAAATTTGATTTTAGGTTAATCCCGTACTGGAATTACGACATTGAAAATATATTTTAAACATCCAATGGATCCAAAAATGTAAAAAGAAAATAAATAATGTATCCATAGAATGACTCTTGTTAAATCTATTATAATTATCATGATGTTCAAATTGTCAAAACTGATCACAAGCATTATCTTTTATGTTTCAAACTCTCTTATTAAAGTAATTACAAAAATGTTTTACTCATTTTCAATTTTTACTTTGAAGTCCTTACTTCTGACTGTTTTTTTAAATTATATATGATTATTGTTTTTTTTTTCAATTTTACCAACGTTTGTTATGTTAGAAATATTTTAATTTTCTTTTAGTCATAAGAGACAACTGAAAACTGACTATGAAAATAAAATATTTTACTGATAATTTCCCTTTGATTTCAAATGCATATACATACATATATATATATATATATATATATATATATATATATATATATACATATATATATATATATATATATATATATATATATATATATGCCGAGGAGAAAGATCAATTTTACCAGTCCTTAGATGAAACGCTATTGAAGATTCCTAGCACTGGTATCCTTTATCTCCTTGGTGATTTCAAAGCAAGGGTAGGAGCTGACCATGTGGCTTGGCCCACCTGTCTCGAAAGCTTTGGGACGGGAAAGATCAATGAAAATGGCCAGAGACATCTTGAGCTCTCGTGCCACCATGGCCTGTGCGTGACCAACACCTTCTTCAAGTGCAAAGAGACCCATCAGGTGTTTTGGAGGCAACAACGCTCCCGCCACTGGCGCCAGCTCGACCTCGTCCTTACCAGAAGGGGGGTTATCGACATTATCCTCCTCACCCGCAGCTACCACAGTGCAGACTGCGACATGGGTCACGCCCTCGTCGCAAGCAAATGGCGCATAATGCCGAAGAAGTTGCGTCACTCCAAGAAAAAGGGTCGTCCACGCATCAATGCCAACTGTGCGAGAAATCCCGAAATAAAACAACATTTTATCAACAGTCTGGACGTCGCACTCAGCGAAAGAAAGTTAGCAGATGACACAATTAACTCTAAGTAGTCGCATCCTGTCATTTAACTCCGCTATCACCACCTATGGAAAGATAGAGCGGAAAAAAACAGTAATTGGTACGAGGCCCACTGGGAGGAAATGGAACCCGTTACAGAGGCAAAGAGGAAAGCCCTATTGGCCTACATAGCCAGGCCCAGTCCCAGCACACTAAAAGCCCTACAGACAGCCAGGAGCAAAGCCCAGCAGACCGCCCGCAAAATGCGCCAACTGCTACTGGTTGAGCCTCTGTAGCAGCATCCAGGCAGCTGCTGATACAGGAAACACAAGAGAGATGTACGAAGGCATCAAAAAGGCCCAACTCCCTCCAAACCGCTTCCCTTAAATCCAAAATAGACGAGGTCATCAAGGACCAGGAAAAACAGATGCAGAGATGGACCAACCACTACCTGAAGCTGTACGCAACACAGAACACCGTGACTGATGCCGCTCTTGGCGCTATCCCAGATCTGCCTGTCATGGAGGATGGACGCAGGCCTCATCCCGTAGGATCTCCTCTATGGCAAGCTAGTTACAGGTCAGATGAAAACATGGTGCCCTAAAATGGGCTTCAAAGATACCTGCAAAAAGGACATGAAACAGTGCTCTATAAACCCCAACTCCTGGGAGTGTCAAGCAGCTGACCGCCAGTCCTGTAGGATCGCTGTTCGGCAGGGGTCATCGCACGCAGAGGCTGAACGACACGAAAATGCCGCCTTGAAAAGGCGGAAGCAGCAAAAAATAACAGCTACAACAACATCTACAAAAACCATCTACATTCAATATATATATCAATTAGTGTGTAGTTTAATATCTTTTTATTTCAGACTAAATTCAAATTCATTAACCGTAATGTCTAATTAACTAACCATACAGTCCAATCAATTGTATGTTGATTTATTAATAAAACACTGTTTATTATTATTGTAGAGACAAATGTACATAAATATTTGTCTAGTTTTACACTCTCTGATAAAATTATGTCGATTGTGTACCTATTTTCGATATGTAAATGTTTATTGAAATAATTTTATATACGTCACAATGTCGTTTAACGAATAGATAAAATAAACAGACATAAACAATAACATTGGCAAATTGAAAGTTTTATTGAAAATATTTTGAGTCCAGACACATTAATGTACAGAAGATAAACAACATTATAATAAATAAATATATTGATGACAATAATAAACAAACAACATTAGAAGAAATAAATATATTGAAAACGATAATAAACTACAACATTAGAATAAATAAATATATTGATGACAATAAAAAACAAACAACATTAGAATAATAAATGTTTATGTTGATGTCATAAAATAATATAATGACATTCAAATAAAATAAAACAACTTCATATTGTTTGTTAACAAACAATTTACCAGGCATATCCAGCCCCACTGTAATTAAGTTTAGAATGTAAACTCCCACTGTGGACAACTTGATACCCCACACCACTTGTATACCCCACACAATGAACTGAGGCTCCACTACTACCTGGACATGTACATGTTGTGTAGGTAAATTTATTGAAATCATCACCCACTTTGTATTTGTCCACCCAGTGACCAACACTGACCTGTTTACTACATCCATGAGGATGTGACACTATAAAGTTCAACTTGTTCACATCTCTAGATTTAATGTATTTGTTGTTGACTTTCTCCCAGACATCTACATAATGTCTCCACAACATATCAAGTTTATCTCCCAGATTTTTGTCACATGTCATACATTTCAACTTACACCTATCACTCTCAATATTTACATAATCAACAATGACCTGATTGACACTAATCACTGGACTGTCTTTTCTATCATGAAACAATCTCAAGGACGTGTGGCTTGCCTCAATGTCATCAAACACCACATGTGTGGCTGTGTACACATAAAACTCCCACCACACATGGCTGGCTTTGTCTGTATGTTTACAATTTTTACACCAACATTTTGTGTAGTTATTACAATGTTTACATCTATATTTATATCCAAATTGTCCAAATGCATCTATAAACTTGAACACTCTGCCAATCACCATCCCACTTCCACATCTTAAGTTTGTTTTGCCTCTCATGTTATAAAATGGATATGAATCTTTTGTGTCCGGCCAAAACTCTGGTCTGTGTGGACTGGTCATTGTAACACCAACTCTGACTGTCAGGTCAGCTGTAACTTTAATGAGTTCATACAAATCATTGTCTTGATGACCTTCAGGTAGATGGTGTAATGTGAATCTATCAACAGGTATAAACTGTTTATGACCTGGATTCTTCTTACAGTCAATAAGATATTTGTGTAGATCAGCTTCTCCACCTTCTGACGTCTGAGTTTCATGTTTAGGCCTACCTAAAACAACATAAAATATTTCTTTCTATAATAAATGTATTACTTATTTTACATAAAATCAATAAAACATTATGGTTTTTACGATAGCTGGATTGGCCATTGAATATTACCTGTATAATTCAATATCAACAATTTTTGTTTATTGTTTAGTTGATGTTTTTAAAGAGAAATGGAAAAAAAAAAACATTACCATAACTGTGATGTACTATTTTGTCCAATTCACTCTGGCTAGATAACTTAGCTGAAGATACAATAACATATAAGGTTGTTATTTAACAATGTTCATTAACTGGAGTAAATAAATATTTACATTTAAACATCAGTATTTAAGTACATTTCTTTATGATAAATAAAAAAAAACACACAAAAATTACATATAAACATTTATTATCAAAAATTATCCTACATAATAAATATTTATTTACCTTTAGACGTATAAGCTCCCATGTTTAATTGTTAGAGATTTGGATCTGGGCATAAATGAAATGCATTGCAAAATATTAGAATTCAATAAAACTGACCAAAACATATTAATTAATACCTCAGTAATACATGATGTTCTTCTTACGTGCTGCCAAGAGGTGAAGTGATTAGCATAAAAATCGTGCTTTGATAATGTATTCCATTGTTTTTACTTTAAAAAAAAAAAAAAAAAAACTTAAGAAACTTTAATAAAACTATTTTGTAGTTCTGAAAAGTATTGGTATAGATTTTTGCAATACATTTATCTTTGAGTATTTGAATTGGTATTGGCGATACTATTTTCATGAATAATTATTATCGGTATTGACGATACAATTTAAGAGTATAGTTAAAAACCTTATATATATATATATATATATATATATATATATATATATATATATATATATATATATATATATATATATATATATATTGGGTGGTGCTTAGAAACGAACTTTCAGAAATCTCCGCTCTCACCCCCTATTTTTGTTCATTTATATATAGAAACTCTTAAAATAAAATATTAAGGTATTCAGTTCATGTTTACTGGTAGCTCAATGGCGTCAAAGTTTAGGAGTATTGGACCGTGATGAAAATACATAGTGCACTACACTGTATAATATTAATTCAAGCTATGTGGATTGTCCTACACTGCTGTACTAAGCATATAAAACATGCAAATAGGCCTGGAAATGGTAATTTAATACACAGCAGGCCTAGTGGGCCTAGACCAGTGGTCGGCAAAGTGCGGCTCCGGAGCCGCATGTGACTCATTGGCTCCTTAAGTGCGGCTCTGGCATTTAGTTTTATTTAGTATACAACTTATTTAGTATACAACTTTGTTAGTGTACTACTTATTTAGTGTAATACAAGCAGATTTGGCTCCCAATTTTTTTTCAATTGGTGTAATGTTCATAATTGGCTCTTTGGCTGATAAGTTTGCCGACCACTGGCCTAGACAAAGAAACTATTAGCAACACAATATATGCCTACCTACACCACTTAGAAACTATTGGCAACGTGCCAAGCTGATTATCTTATGGTTGTGCAATGGGATGGAAAGTTGATTCCGGATCTCACAAATAAAGAATGCATCGACAGACATCCTGTAATTGTTTCTGGGAAAGGAGCATCACAGTTGTTAACTGTTGCGAAACTGCCTTCCGGAACTGGTGCTGCACAGGCCGGAGCTGTCTTTCAAGCTCTGCAAGACTGGGGTGTTAGTGACAAGATTAGAGGCATGTGCTTTGATACTACTAGTTCCAACACTGGTCGGAGTAGTGGTAGCTGCATCATGCTGGAGCAAAAACTTCAGCGAGGTCGTCTATCACTTGCTTGTTGACATCACATTATGGAACTGATTCTGGACACAGTCTTCCAAGTCTGTCTAGGTGCCACTTCATTTCCTAAGGTTCTGCTATTAAAACGCTTCAAGGATCATTGGCAGTTCATTGACAGAGCAAACTATGAAACATCACTGACAAATTCAGACGTGTCTACTTCGCTAGAAGATGTGCGCAACTCTCTGATTGAATTTGCTCAGAAGCATATTCAAGACTAGCAGCCAACAGATGATTATCGAGAGTTCCTGGAACTTGCTCTGCTATTTCTTGGGGTCGTGCCAGAAAGAGGAGTGCACTTCATTGCTCCTGGAGCAATGCACCATGCTCGCTGGATGTCGAAGTTTCTGTACAGTCTGAAGATATGGATTTTCAAAGGGCAATTCAGACTGACAACCAAGGAAGAGAGAGAGAGGTCTTCAAGAAATGTGCATCTTTATTGTACGTGTCTACATGAGAGCCTGGTTCACGGCTAATCAGCAGCCGCTGCTCCATACAATGATATGCTGTTGCTCCAATCAATTCTCAGCTACTCCGGAATCAACAGAGCTGTTTCCAGTGCTGCATCCAACAAGTTTTCAAAGCACCTCTGATACCTGTCCCCTGAATTGGTTGGGTTGGCATTCTTCGATGATCAGGTATCGGCGGAAACAAAAAGACGCATGGTAAATTCCATGAATGAAAGCGGTAATGAGGAGCCAGAGGACATCAAGATAATCTCTGTTGATTTGGAATCCTTCAACAACAAATGGCTCGAGGACTTCGTGTCGCCAAAGTCTAAGAGATTCTTTGACATGATGGAGCTTCAGACTGGATTCCTGGATGCTGACCCAGATGAGTGGACCAGCCATGAAGATTATCTGTGATCTTTGGAGACCGTTCGGTAGATTCAGGTTGTCAACGACCATGCAGAGAGGGGTGTAGCATTGATTCAAGAGTACAGTGGAATCCTCACCAGAGATGAGGAGCAACTTCTGTTCCTGCTGCAGACTGTTCAACAGCATCGACAATCCTATCCAGAAACTAAGAAACAGACATTGTCAAAATGACTTCTTATCGGACTGATAACATTGAACTATAATTACAGGTAGAATATTGTAGATGCAGGATTGTTTGTGCTTGTTTAATAATTCATTCTACTGTTTAATGTTGTGTTTGAGAAACAATCTTTGATTAAAAAAGCCAAAAATTCCAAAGCGTGATCTGTTTACTTGTTGAACGTGGCCTACCTAAACTTTGGTTTTATTGAGCTACCTCTAAATATTAAGATATCAGCACCATTTTTTTTTCTAGATGTTTCTACATCCAAAAGGAACAATTTAAAGGGGTGAGACCTAAAGAAATCAAGGTTTTAATTTTTAGTGGTTCCTAAGCACCACCCTAATATATATATATATACTTATAAGACGCATTTGTTGTCTGTCTGTCTGTTCCCTTATAACTCAAGACCCAGACAACAAAAAACGTGAAACTTAGTACACGTACACATAATTACATGGGGAAGGTTATAGGACATGTTTCGTTTCATCTCAATGGGTAGTTTAATTGTAATTAATTATTTTAGTACTTTAAAATATTATCGATAATAGGAACGCCATGTCATTTTCCGATGATACATTTTTAATTTCCTGATGATGCATTTTTAAAAGAGGGGTAACCTCCGGAAACTCTAATTGTAAACATGGTGACATCAATAGTCTTATCTATTTACCTATCGTTTTATGTATACAGAAGATTAAAATTAAAGGTGCACTTTAATAAACCGAAATATGTTAATTAAAATGTTTCTGTGACTTTATTAACATTATTAATACAATCTCAATGGGTAGTTTAATTGTAATTAATAATTTCTATTATTTTACTATATTAAAGTATTCACGGTATGCGATCGCCTTCACTATAAATAAAAATCCTCTGTGACGTCATTTCCCGATGATGATATCAATGCACAGGGAATTCCCTATATTCGCGCACCAAGTGAATGTGTAATTGAACGGACGGAGAAGAAAGGGTTAGGGACGGAAAAAAAAATAAAATATTGTTTTTTTTTTTTTTTCACGCTGCAAGGACCCGGCTTTGCCCGGGTTTAAAATAAGGTTTTCTGTTTATTTAAGAAGCGTAATTTGACGTTTAATTGTACAGAGAGAGAGGGAGGGGGAAGAGAGATAAAGAGAGCAGGGGCAGGAAGGGAGAGGGAAGGAGGGAGGAAGGGGAGGGAGAGAGAAGGTGGAAGGGAGAGAGAGATGTGGTGGGGAGGGAGGGAGAAGGGGGGTTGGAGAGAGAGGGAGAGAGAAATGGAGGAAAGGAAAGAGAAAGGAAGGGAGGGAGAGCGGGAGTAGGGAAGGAGATAGAGGGGAGGTAGAGAGATAAAGAGAGAGGGGGCAGCGAGGGAGAGGAAATGAGGGAGGGAGGGGAGGGAGGGGGAGGGAGATAGAGAGGAAGAGGGGGAGACGGGAGAGGGAGGGAGAAAGAAGGGAGGGAAAGAGGGGGTAGGGAGAGAGAGAAAGGGGAGCGAAGTAGAGAGTGAGAGAGAAGATGGGAGAAATGGGAGGGAGTGAGAGATAAAGAGAGACAGGGGGCAGGGAGGGAGAGAGGGGGAGGAGGAAGGTGGAGGAATACGGACGGGGGTGAGAGATGGACGGAAGGAGATAGGGAGGGAGATGGGAGAGTTATGGAGGGAAGGAGAGGGAGGGAGGTTGAAAGGGAGGAAGGGAAAGAGAAAGGGAGAGAGGGGGTAAGGAGGGAGAGAGAGAGAGAGGGATTGAGGGAGGGAGAGAGGGGGTAGGGAGAAAACAAAAGGTAAACAGAAAACCTTTTTTTAAACCAGGGCAAAGCCGGGTACTTGCAACTAGTATACACATATTAGGGTAGTCCAAAATAAAGAAGACATTTTTTTTTATTTTCTTTGATTCAAACCCCACACTTATTTACCACAAAAAAGTATTCAGAAATATAAAATTTCATACATTTCAGATGAAATTTAGAGGTTGCACAAGCTCTCTGACAATTTTGGTATGTTCTCCATTTACCACATTTCATCCCGAATATTGATGAACCTAAATAAAGTCTGTTTTGTCCATAGAAGTTTCTTCACCATTAGATAGATCACAAGCTAGTGATCTAGGACGCCATTAAATGACCTACAATTGCTGAAAGATTTAGAAAAATATAACTCCGTTAATTCAGTTATTAGAAAAGCAGCAAAAAAAGATTTCAGTCGACATTTATGGCATCTAAGTGAAATTACAGTTAGCCTCGTTTATTTTTTTTTATTAAAATATTGATTTCAAGCAAAAGGTTCAGAAGCTTAAAAATATGCAAGAAAACCGCGGATATACAGATCGAGCATAGCGTCTTGATTCCAATCGATTCTATGCAGAAAAGCCCATCACCTACTTTGTTACAAACAATACAAAGGCGTTTTTTTCCATTCTTGGTTTGCAACATTCTTTCCTGAAGATGTCCCCTGAAACATGGAGCAGCAACAATGAATTCAAACATGAAGAAAAGGTTGTAACCAATTTGAAAGTTGTTAATGACACAGCCGAATAAGGAGTGAAATTGATTCAGGATTTCAATGAAGTTTTATGCAGAAAAGAAGACCAAAAGCAATTCTTACTTCAGATGGTGCAAGAATAAAGACGATTATAACCGGTTGCAAAGAAGATCACAGTGGTTACTGGACTAGCAAAAAGCAGTCAGTGAATATGATGTCCATAAATAGTAAACACTTTGCTTTGTTGCATTCTATTATTTTATCTGTTTTAAGGTTGTTATTTCATGTTTAGCACTAAACAATTAACATAAACCATTAAATTACTATTTAGTACCAAATCAATGTTTTCAGTGCCTTTGTGCAACCCTTAAAATTTTCACGATTGTATTCATTTTTTTCAGAAAACCCTTTTTTTTTCTGGCAGAACACAATGCAGGCATTAAATGTAGAAAAATCGAAAAATAATGTTTGGACCACCCTAATATATATATAAATTAGGGTGACACTCAATGCATTGGGAAATTTTTTTTTTTTTTCATTTCATTGTCCCACCCCCTAATTTTTCTTTTCCTTTTGTTATGTTACGTAATTTTACCACGTTTCATGAAGATTCAATGATATTTAGAGGTATCTCAATGGACTTGAAGTTTTATATAATATGCGAAAATGCCTGTATTTGACATACAAGGCAAACTGGAGGCAAGTTATGTTACTTATTTATACAATTTCTTTTACTAATTTATATTTTCATGTCAGTGCAATACATATTACTGACATACAAGGCAAACTGGATGCAATTTATGTTACTTATTTATATAATTTCTTTTACTTATTTATATTTTCATGTCAGTGCAATATATATTACTGCTAGCGCCACAGTGACAATGAAAGAAGTTGTTAAGTTCTGGCATAAGGCACGCATTACAGTTCGCAAAGAATGCCACATAATTGCCAAGATAAAGGGTCTCCATTCAGCATGAATTGGAATAAGAAAAAAATGTATCCCGCAGAACTTTTACTCAGAAGGAGAAGGAGCACAAGTTTGACGGATTAGTTTGATGTTGCACATGCTGAAGCTTTAACTAAGATGCAGGTACCTGATGACATACAAATTCTTGAAGCACAAAGAGAGAAAGGGAGGCATGATTGATTGGGTCCAGTGCATATGGTGCTAACTCGGGAAGAAGAAAGGTCTCATAAAAGGCGCTTAGAGAATATTGTAAGGAAAAGGAGGCTAAGCGGATGGAACATGAGGCAAAGAAGATGGAGTTTAGTGCAAGTAATGACAGTGATACAGAGGCTAAGAGCACCGATGGTTGTGATACCGATGATCCTGATGAACTCCCCAAACCACCTGAAGTGTCTACTAAACCATTGAGGATCGTCCGATCCACCAATAGTGTGAGTCCAGGTTTGGCAGCTGGATTAGACAGAAGTAAAGTCAGTGACATAAACACAGTTTATATAATTACAGCAGCAGCAGAATCACTTGGCCACAGTACTGCAGCCCTGGCGATTAACAAGGAATCAATCAGACATAGTCAACGTAAACATCGTGAAGCAGCAGCTACAGAGATTCATGCATCGTTTCATCCAAACTGTTTATTAAATGCGCACTGGGATGGGAAAATGTTGCCTGCATTAACTTCAAAAGAGTTAGTTGATCGTCTTGCTGTTCTGGTATCCGGTGATGGAACAATGAAGTTGTTGGGAGTACCAAAATTGCCAAATGGAACTGGAGAGGCCGAGGCAACTGCCGTGTTAAATCTTATTCAAGAATGGAACATTGCTGATAACCTCAAGTTCATTGTGTCGACAGTACGACCAGTAACTCGGACATAAATACAGATGCCTGCATTCTTCTAGAGAAGAAACATGACAGACAATTGATCAGCTTAGCATGCAGGCTCCACATAATGGAAATCATTGTGGCAAAGGTGTTTGATCTAGTGGACCTAATAACAAGTTTTTCCAGAGATTTCGTGAATGTTCAGGCTAAATTGACACATTGATGTGTGCAAGTGGAATGGATGTAGATTATATTGCAGTGGTTCTCAATACAGTTCAGGATGAACTCATTCATTTCATTCAGCATCAGCTAACAGTGTTTCAGCCCAGATATGTTTATCGTGAGCTTCTGCAATTGTCACTTTTTTCTAGGTGTAGCTTGTGGTGCAGATGAAAAGATTCTGGCTCCTGGAGCTTATCACCGAGCCCGGTGAATGGCAAAACTGAATTACAGCCTTAAGATTTTCATTTTGCTTTCTCAGTTCCAACATACTGCACGTGAATTGCCATCACTGGATCACTTCAACACCTTCATGCTAAGGTCTACCTGAATTTGTGGTTTACATTACCAGGAAACTTTTCACAGCTTTGAACATACCACAAGATTTTCTGACCACAAACCCAGACACATTACCCACTGATAACAACTACATTGTTGGCAAGAAAAAAAGTTGCGAGTTTGAAAGTCGTCAACTGATTCAAGAAATAAATGGAATACTAACCAATCAAGAGGAACAGAAACAGTTTTTGTTACAAGTAATAGAGAAACACCGTCGTGACTTTCCTAATGCTAACAAATCCACCCTAACTGTCCCAGCCGCAGCTAGAATATCATTACTTGGACTTGAAGACATGTAATTTGTGAGTAGTGATCTTTCAGTCTGAACTATGTTGAATTGACTCTTTATGTTTATTAGCTGAAGGTTCTGAAAGTTACTATTCTGGTGCTATGTACGAAACAGTTGTTTGTTCTCTTTTACAGCAATATGTGTCTTCAAATAACATTTGACTTTTTTGTGTTACAGCGGGATTACCGATTACCGTATGGTAATGACGCGAAACACTGATTATTGCAAAACTGTTGAGCTAAAAATAAAAATTATCAGAATACATTCAAAGTTTGCCAATTTTATTCTTATAACATTACAAACACATTTTGGGGGTGGCAGGATTAAAACTCAGACTTTTTTTTTTGAGTGGCACCCTAATATATATATATATATATATATATATATATATATATATATATATATATATATATTAAAATATATTAATATATATTAAAAAAAACAAGCAATTTAAGTCCATTCCGTTTCGGACAAAGGACATTTTAGAGTATTTTCGTGTACGCAGTGGCTACGGTTACGCAGGACGAAATCCGTATTTTTTTTACCGGGTTAGAGCCATACATATTGCTCCACGAGTATGGATTTTGATAAATTTAGAGAGGGAAGTAATCATGTTGAATAACTATTACAAAAATAAATAATGATTACGCCCCTTTGATTAGCTTTTATTATTTATATTTAAAATATAAGCAAAAACGGTACATAAGCAACTCTGATAGGCCCTGATAGGTCAGATCGCGAAAAGGACTTTTGGTGTACACTTAGCAGGCCAAGACCTACAAAATAATATATACATCATGGGTCTAGGACATATAATTGCTGAGATCTAGGGCGCTCCTTTGTTAATATAGCTTTTATAGTAAATAACGGTAATTTATAAGCCCCCTTTTACGACCCTCAGAGGTCAGATCGCGAAATAAATTTTTGCTGCTCACATGGCAGGCCAAGACCTACAAAATGATATATACATCATGGGTCCAGGATTTATGGTTGCTGAGATCTAGGGTGATGACGGACAGACAGACAGACAGACAGACAAAACGGGGACAATCAAAGTGATCGAAATTTGACTCTCAACCCTTTATTGAGTTCGTTTTAATGAAAAATTAACTCTGCAAAATATTATTAAGATATTTTTTTATTTAGAGGTTGCTCAATGAACTTGAAATTATCAGATTTAAGGGTCAACAATAAATAAAAAGAACACATTTTTTTTCTAATATAAAGTTTTAATTATGTTATTCAAATTATGTGTTATTTATATGATTTTATTCAATGTTTAATTTCAGAATGTTTACTTGTTGATTGTTCATTTGTTTTCATTAATGCCTTCTTAATTATAGACTTCCGAATATTTGGAATTGACTTCGATGCTCTTCAACGGTTTAAAGATATACATGTATTCGCAATTGAGTTTCATCTTTCTTTTAAAACTTTTGCTTAATCTGAAATTACAACTTTCATAGAATTAATAATTATCTATGCTTCCTGGCATTCAGTTGTTGTACGCCACATTTCTGAGTGATTTTATTTCATGAATGTTTAATTTATTCCATGCACTTCAAATACATATTTTGATCTCTCAGTTACAAAGTCATTTAAATTCATGATTTCAATTTTATCCATTAATCTTTTGTCTTTAATCCTCTTTACCTGTTTTTTTTTTTTGGTTGGCTTTTCAAGTGCAATCAACATTTATTCTTTAGTTTGGTTATTATCATCGTTGCTGAAAAAAGAGAGACTCACCAGGTCTTCAGTTAAATACCTTAAATGTCTTGCAATGGCTTTAAAGGTAGATTCAGCAACTTCTTTGTCAAATATTTTGAAATTATTCAATTACCTAATAAAAGTCAGGTAATTGTGAGGAGCTGATGATAAAATGACAGCCCGAAATCAAAATTGAAAAAAAATTAAAAGCAATGGATATTTTTATTTTCATTTTTTGACAATAAAATTGATTTCAAAACAAGTAAATTTTAACAGAGTATAGTGTTTTCGCCATCCATCGTGCTTCGTGTAATGCGCTAGGAGTACGGAAAGTTATTCCACTTTGGCCTGGAGGAGTTTCTCCTAAATAAAATTATCGACAGTACCACAAATTATATGTAATCATCGTGAAGTTGTTTTGTTCATCGCAGCTTATTTACAGATAAGTCTATTAGTGATGGTACAATCGTACCATAAACTTTGAGATCTGCATCAGTTAAATGCCATGATTCAGAATTAAGTTTACTCCACTGATCTCGAAATCGTTGAAACAACTAAATCTCTGGAACAGAAGAGGCTCCAAAATATGTTTTGTAAACATGAAATAAAATCACTTCATGAACATAGTGTCGACAGGTTGTGTATAATAAAGATGTTCCAAATAATTTCTCCATCAGGGTACAAGCACCTGAATGTATACCTGTGCTGCTTGAAGTAGTATCAGAACAGAGTGCCACAATTTTGTCATATGAAATGTCCCAATCTTTTAAAGCTTGCTCACTAGCATAACTTATCTGTTTGTCACTGCCTCTCTCCAGTTTTGTGACTGACAGCAATTTTTATACATCATATCCTGTCACTAATATGGGCAGTCGATTCACTTTATCTCTAATGTTAAGTCGGGTAACAATTTTTCGTCCCAATGAACTGTTAATGGGATCTGTGGACTTTTTTCGACTTCTTTACATTTTTCAATAAGTGCATTTCGAAGAGTTTCACTTGATGTAGAAAAATTGTAAATATTGTTTATTATGTATTATGACTCATAAAATTAACAAATAATAAAATATTGAAAACATTTTCAACTTAATTATTAAAATAGAAGAGGTAAATATGAAAAACAAAAAAAAAAATATGAAAAATGTGGATTAGAGAAACCTTGCAAACTTAAACTGCATTGAGCAACCCCTTAACCTCAACGAATTGTCTCCAAAATTTATCAATATAATTTATTCATTAAATGGAACCGAAAAAAGGTTGGGAGCATTAAAATAAATACAATGCATTAGTTTGTCATCATTATGTACATCTATAAAAAAATAAACTTTCTTTTATTCCCTTGTTGCTGTTTTTTTTTTTTTAATGTGGATAACAAAAAAAAAAAAAAAAAAAAAAAACAACAGTTTTCATAATATGTTGTAAAACAAAATAGTTGTCAAAGTAGGTCTTCAAAATTGAGAACCATTGTAATAGACACAACTAACAGATTTTAAATTTATAAAATATGGCAGTTTATCTATTAGGGCATAAAAAATTAAAGTAATTTAACAAAATGGAAAAAATAGAAACAATGTCGATAATTATAAAATAAAATAATAATTTAAATTTCAAACACCTAAAAACAATTTAGATTTATAAAATTTAAAGAAATAGATCAAAATAAGAAAATAGGGTATCACAAATTTATCAACCTTTAACTAAGAAAAAAAAATTTAAACTAAGGAGATTACAAATCTAATTTTCCTAGCGGCGTAGAAAATGTAAATCATGTAGCAATTTAAATATAATTAACAAACTTTGACAGATTTAGATTTTCTATTCTAGCATGTGTCCCTATAAGATTTTGTCGGAAAAAAAAGGAAATTTATAACCAATATTTTACTTTTATTTTAAGTGATTAGTTCATGCACTTGCCACTACAGTTTCAATAAATATTTCAATATTGATGAAAAGAGTATGACCAATATGCAATTATTAAATATATAATATTGATTTGTATAATTTAAAAACTCCTTATTAATTATTGATACTGCAATTTCTGAATACAAGTAATTAAACTCAAACTAATGATGTCGATAAGAAATGGAAGTTTTGATTTCCCGTAGTTATTAATACAATTTAAAGACTGATAGCATTGAATAAAAATAGTGCTAAATACATGCTAGAATAAATTATCATAATCATTACAAAATCTGATAAATCTTAAAAGCTAAAAGGTTCTTTAAATAAGAAAAACATTAAAATTCAATAAACAATCTAACTTGGTCTGCTAGTTGCAGATGTAAACTGTGGCTAAGATGGTTATAATATTTACTAACTATTAAAACTTAATTAATTAACGTCTTTTCTAGAATTTCTAACTTTATATTTTATAGAAATGATTTGCAAAAAGTTTACAAAGATAACATTTTCAATACTAGATTTCTTTTTTGTAATATCATACTTGTATCGCAAATCCAAATAAAAAAAACAATAGAGAATAACTGATTCGTCAGTCAAATACGCACCCAACCAATGTCTTTTGAAACAAACAAATAGACATAATCGATAAAATATTTTAATTTATGTTTACATTTTATCAAATTATGTTATTAGGTTATTGTAAAAAAATAAAAGACAGAAAGTGTTCGATAATGATATTAAATAATGATAATTTGAAAAATACAGAGAAATCAGCCGTAATATATTCAATACATTGTTTAGAATGCAATTATTGAATTTCTAGTATCGATATCGTTACTCAAAGATATATGTTATATTTTAAACCGGTACTTCCTCAACGAAATACATTTATCTTTAGTTTAAATTAAATTTTTAATTATCATAACTTGTTATCAGGTTTGAGATAAAATGATCAAACTGACTGAATTATAGACACCAACACTATATAGGCTTATAGCTAACAATTGTGTGCAATAAGCTAATTTTCAATCTAATTAGGGCCACTCTAATTAGGGCCACAAAAAACATTTCACTCTTGATCAATTAGGCTATTTAATATTAAACTATTAAAATTAAAGATTTTTACAACTTACGTTTGCTAATCTAAATATATTGACCTTTTTACTGATTGATATGTAAAGCCGTGTGACTAAAAAAGAAATGTTTCCGCAATGATTTTTTTTTTCATATAGTAGTCCTTTCCATTTTAAGATATTCTGGAATTCTGAAAAAGTTACACATATTTGACATCTATTTATAGACTGTACATGCAATGATCACGTGTAACACAATGTGGATGAGAGCCGCAATCTGGTAAAAACTTTGTCCATACTTTTAAACAGGGCCTGGTTTAAGATTTATGGAGCCCGATGATACATTTTTATTGCTGCCCCCCCCCCCTCCGATCTTCCTCCCAAACGTTCTCTGCTATATGACGCCTATGACTCATGATTGAAAATAACATTTCTTTGACAAATATAATACCAGATGTGACCACGAGTGTGGTTGTTAATTTCATCCAATTTTTTTCATTAGTAAAATATACTTTCAAAAGTTGAAGTACTATCATTGTATTTAGAATTAGGGAACCCAGAAAATGACTGAATTCACGGCATTAGAATAGTGAGTAAAATCTGGCACATTGGGAGAAGAAAAAAATATTAAAATAAATGACTGCGCGTGAATCTAAGACTAAGTCTATGTAAAACACGTCAAAATATTACATAAGATTTCTCTTATTTTTTCAACTCAATTGATAATTAATTATAGTCGTTCGTGGTAAGTGGCTAAAGACAGGTAAGAAAAACTGATTATCTATAGACGGGTGAGACAAACTGATTATCAATAGACGTGTGAGACAAACTGATTATCAATAGACGTGTGAGACAAACTGATTATCAATAGACGTGTGAGACAAACTGATTATCAATAGACGTGTGAGACAAACTGTTTATCTATAGACTGGTGAGACAAACTGTTTATCTATAGACTGGTGAGACAAACTGTTTATCTATAGACTGGTGAGACAAACTGTTTATCTATAGACTGGTGAGACAAACTGTTTATCTATAGACTGTTGAGACAAACTGATTATCTATAGACTGGTGAGACAAACTGATTATCTATAGACTGGTGAGACAAACTGATTATCTATAGACTGGTGAGACAAACTGTTTATCTATAGACTGGTGAGACAAACTGATTACACAGCCCAACAAAAAAATGTGTGAATTGCCAAGAATGTTTGAATGAATTTATAGCAATTTATGGGTGCTGATTTCAAAACTGCCACTGCTTTTGCTGAATTGGCTCTAGTTTCTGAGATATTGGACACCCTTGAAAATATGATTGTACCCTTTGTGTAAAACAAATACAATAGGTTTGGTGTATGTTGTTTAATTAAACTATACTAAGTTATAACTTGTTTTTTTTAATTTTATCTCTGCTTTCTAAATACATCATGAGTTCATCACGAAGATGCTGCAAAAATAATCAGAATGTATCATGTTACATCTGTGGACAATACATGATTGAAGAACAAAGAAGAAATATAATCAACTTTGTGCAGCAGGCATATTTTGCTTCTTTCGGTGTGAAGCTGGGAGACCAAGACATGTCTTGGGTTCCCCATAAGGTCTGCAAAAACTGTGTGGAGAGCCTACGGCAGTGGAAAATGGTGAGAAGAAAAGTCTAAGTTTTGGTGTACCAATGTATAGCGAGTGCCGAAAGACCATTTTGGTGATTGTTATGTTTGTATTGTGAATATTAAAGGCTTCAATCGCCACAATAAATCAAAGTGGGATTATCCTGATCTTGAATCTACAAGGAGACCAATTCCACGTAGCAATGAAGTTCCTATACCAGTGTTTACTGGATTATTAGAGCTTTCACCATCAGACTCCGACGAGGGGCAAGATCTGGAGTTTTTGGCAGGTGAGAACAGTGGAAGCGATTACGAAGGAAGTTCTTCAACACCACAATCATTCAGCCAAGAAGAATTCAATTACCTAGTAAGAGACCTAAATCTGTCCAAGCAAGCATATGAGCTTTTAGCGTCCAGGCTCAATGAAAGAAATTTTCTCAAACCAGAAGTTAAAATAACATTTTAACGGAAAAGAGAAGAGTCTCTTCTTCCATATTTCAGCCAAGAGGAAGATATTGTTTACTGTAATGACATCCCTGCACTTCTGCTCCAAATGGGACTACAAGACTACCATTCCGAAGGCTGGCGTCTTTTTATAGACAGTTCCATCAGAAGCTTGAAATGCGTTCTTTTACACAATGGTAACCGTTATGCATCATTTCCCATTCCTCACTCAACAATACTTAAAGAAGAGTCTGAGAATATCAAAACAGTATTGCAGAAAGTCTGTTATTATGAGCATCAGTGGTCAATTTGTTTTGATCTAAAAATGGTAAAGTTCTTGCTTGGGTAGCAGTCAGGATACACAAAATACCCATGCGTCATGTGCCTTTGGGATAGCATGTCAAGGCAAGATCATTGGACAAGAGTGACATGGCCTGCAAGGGAAACCATGACTGTAGGTAAAGAAAATATCATCAACAAGCCACTGGTTGACAAAATAAGATCATTCTCCCACCGCTTCATATCAAATTAGGTTTAATGAAACAATTTGTTAAGGTTTTGGACAAATCTGACAATTGCTTCAAGTGTATTTGCAGATCATTCCCGGATTGAGCATGGAGAAGCCGAAAGCTGGGATTTTTGACGGCCCTAAGATTCGGAAACTCATCAATGATGGAAATCACCTTGAAGCTTCTTCATGGAACAGTTTTGTTTCAGTTGTAAGGAACTTCTTATGTAATGACAGAGCAGAGAATTACGAAGAACTGGTGCAAGATATACTAGCTAACTTCAGAAACAGTGGAGCAAATATGAGCATCAAGGTACATTACCTGCACAGTCATTTAGACTTGGGGACTTCAGTGAGGTTCAAGGCGAGAGGTTCCATCAGGATATGAGGGCGATGGAGGAGAGATATCAAGGAAGATGGGGCATACATATGATGGCTGACTACTGTTTGAACCTCCAGCGCAATTGCACCAACGACATTTTTACAAAAGGAATTCGAGCAAACAGCGATTTGCTAATGCATTACCATAGACAATAACCATATTAATTAATTAATTAATTAGACATAATTAGTTTTTCAAATGAAAATGTTTTCTTCTATAACACTATTACACATATTTTTTAACAAATTTCTGCATGACTATTAACAAATTCACTACTATTTGTTAGTATACTATTATACTTCATGCCATTCTTGACAAATTCCAAACACGGTGCATACATTATTTTATTAATGAACTAGTCTGTCCATGTTGTTAGGTCACGCTTGCAGGAAATAGTCTGTCCAGGACCGCCACTCGCCAGTCATATGGCAGGAACTGTTCGTTCAGGATCATGCTTTCAGGTCGTACAGTAGAACTAGCCTGGTCCAGGATCACACTGTTGTCGTATGGCAGAATTAGTCTGTCCCAGGATCTGCCACTGCCAGTCGGAATCCGTTCGTTCAGATGCCAATGCCAGGTCATATGGGGAAACTAGCCCGTCCAGGATCGTCGTTGTGGGCCGTGCAGGTGTAGGCCAGTCTGGTCCAGGGATCACACTGTTAGTCGTATGGTAGAACTAGTCTGTCCAGGGATCACTGCTAGGTCGTAACGGGTAGGAACTATCCGCGGATTCGCCAGGTCGCGTGAACTAGCTGTCCAGGACTCATACATTATTTTATTAGGTCGGTATGGTAGGAACTAGTCTGTCCAGGATCAATGTTGTGTCGTATGGTAGAACCAGTCTGTCCAGGATCACACTGCCAGGTCGTATGACAGGATCACACTGCCAGATCGTATGGTAGGAACTCGTCCAGGGATCACATGCTGGGTCTCATATGGCAGTAGAATTAGTCTCGTCCAGGATCACTGTTAGGTCGTGCTGTGAACTCAGTCTCGTCCATCGTATGGTGGTGAACTGTCTGTCCAGGATCACACTGTTAGGAAGGTGCAGTTTTGACCAATGTGGCACATTGCAGAATTTATCAGATTAAATGCTTTCAAAGTATATCTCTGTCTACTCAGATGCTACAGTATACTATTCCAAAGTAGTCTACTTCAGAGGCTTCTCACTATTATGCCTGTCTTTACCAGAGGCCGCACTGCAACTACCAGATGCTTCGCGTATATCTCTTGTCTCACAGATACTTCAAAGTATATATATCTGTGCACCAGAGGTTTTGTTTCTGTCTACCAGAGGTTTCAAAGTATATATCTCTAGTCTACTGTAGATGCTACAGTATATGAATTGCCCACACATCATATCTCTGTCTATTTCTCAGAAGCTTCAGTATAATCTCGTCTACCATGCTACAAAAGTATTATCTGTCTACCAGAGTTTCAAATTGGCGTCTGTCTATCAGAGCTTCTGCAATTTGTCTACAATTTCAAAGTATATCTCGGTCTAGGTTTCCTGAAACATAAGGATGTTCCTGTTTTTGTAGCCGATATTTTTACTTTTATGTGCAGTCTACATATGTGTGTGTGTGTGTGTGTGGAGTGGCGAAGAATGCTTTGTTTACTGATTTTTTTTGTCCTCCTCAATGTTGAATTTTATTTAAATACTTTATTTTTTTGCCAAAAGTTCTTCGCCGTAAATTAGTTTTCATTTCCGTTAAAAGTTAACACCATTCCCTCGATATGTTTACGTCATCATTATGCACTTTACATATATATGGGCATTTTAAGGACATTGTACTCCATCTGCCGCTCATTCTATGCAGTGTATGTAAATTTATTTCCACTTTTATGTATGCACTCTAAAGAATATTTTAAAACAGACAGGTTAATTGTTTAGTTAAATAAGTGTTTTAACGTCACTTATATAGTAGCCAGTTTTCTGCTTTGGGCCGCAGGGGCAATGGAATGTTGATGTGGCTTAGCAGTTATGCCTGCATAGTCTGACTTACTACGTTTGATGCATTCCTTTATTTTTACAAGTCAATTATTATTTATGGTAGTAAACTCTTTTCAGTTTGTTTTCTGTTTGTGTATAATCCTGCTAGAGTTTCGTGTCGAAGATTCACGAGCCCACGAATATTATTTTATGAAGTAAAATTTCAATAGATGTATTTCAAAGGCAAACTCCTGTAGCTCAATATTGAACTTCAATTAATAATTTCACGTCATATTTTTTCAAATGAAAAAACAATTTGCTAGTAAATACCAAATCATTTTATTTGATAATCTAATCGATCAAATACGACATTTTCAATTAATATTTGTTTTTTGATAAATAATTAAAATAAAAGAGAATTTAATGTTTATAACCTTGGTAAAAATCAATTTGATAAGAAAATTCAGAGAGTTATGAATGATGAGAGCGTTGAAAATAACGTACTAACTCGTTCTATAAATAAATATGTTATAGAGAAATATCGTAAATTGTAAATAATACAAAACATACTTGTAAATAAAGCACCTATGATTCTTTTAAAGCATTTTTTTTTCGAAAAAAAGGTATTTTTTCTGTATTGATGTGATCGGAAATTTAAACAGGCTGTGTGTGTGTGCAAAACTTCTGTAAGGATGAGATTAAATTTAGATCTATAAACCATTAATGAGAAATTTTGTGAAAATTTCTTAACATAGAGAAATACATATAGAGTAACACAACCCGAGTTAAAGACCTGAAAAAACGATGTCGATCGAACGCATGAGTCGACGCTAGCTTACTTCGCACGTTTTTAACCTGATTGTATCTGGGACTCGACTACGTTTTATATACAATTTATGAACTTCGGCGCCGACATCCGTTATGATAATTTTTGTCCACGCTTCACGTAAGAAATTTTTATGAAGACACCTGTCTCAGGTCTCACTGTTGAAGTCTTGGGTTGACGAGAATTAAATCACATAATAATCAGATATATATTTTTAAATACTAATTATATACTCAATCAGAAAAATTTATTTTCTGTCAACACGCCCAGAAGATGAAAAGACACTTAATTCGCAACACAGCGCGTTTGTCTGCGTCTATTTATTGTCGTAAACTATGATTTATGCTGACTCGTTAACTTTACTGCGACACTATTGAGTTATGTGACATTTCAGAGTCATTTTTTTGCTGACAATTTCGTCGCATTATGATTTCACAAACGCTACAGTTCGATTAATCTGATAGTTTCCTGATCCTTTTATCATAATAGGACATGGACATCTTTTAAAGATTTTTTCCGTTTTTTTTTATTTTTTCCTAGGTTTTGTAGATCACTAGAGGTGAAACAGGCTTACTGTCCTTTATCGATTTCTTGGTGATCTTTCACCCATGTTAATCTCTAGTTTTTCGCGGCTTCATTTTCGGATCGTTTTTTTTTAGCTTTAGATAGATAGATTTTTTATTGGCTATTGACGATTACAAAATATTATTAAAGTTTTGATTAGATATTAAAATAGATATATGGTTATATTGATATATAGACAAACAGTGCATCGATGCTAAATACATGTGAAAAATATGGATAGATTACATATTATTACGCAATATATAGTTCGATTAATGCACAAATCCAAGTAGCTATATCGCTGATTTACACACAAATGTTATATCGATTTTGCACAGGATGCGTGAGTTGCGAAGGGCACAATAGTTCAATGTTCATTCATTTGAAAAGTGTTTTGCGTACATTCCTCGCTACTTTAGGGTTTAAAGTATACATTTGTCTCTGTATTGAATATTGCGGCCACAGCAATTCACAATATGTGTTTTTAAAAATAAATAGTTCATGATGGTTTTAGATGATAATATTCAATTTTTATTTCTTCAATTTTTATTGTAGCTGTTTTCCATATATCTAATTAAAGAACATTGTAAAACAATTGTTCTGTATTCCGCTGTCTATATTTGTTCAAAAATGTTATGCAAAGTGATGACATTGTTGCTTTAAATTTTTAACAAGAAATCAATGCAGACAATACAAAGGAACAGATCGAAAAATTCAATATAGACAAAGCGCAGAAACAATGAAGTGGACGAAAAACTATCGAGACAGTAAAGACGAATAGTAAAGTCTATGTTAACAGAGAAATGTTTTTTTACGTCAGCTGTTGTTTTTTTTTCAGAGTCTTTACAAGAAACAAATAAAAACAACTTGTGACAAATGTCATTTCTCTATTGTTTGTAGACTTTATATTTGGTCTTTTACTTTTGATTGTCTGTCCAATCTTGTGTTTTTCGTCCACTTCTCTTGACAGTCTACTTGTCTTATTTCTGCACTTTTTTGTCTATATTAATTTTCAGTCTGTCCGTTTTTCGTTGTAGTCTGCATTGTTTTCTTGTGCAAGTATTTCAATAGCAATGTCATTTACCAAATCACTTTGCATAACATTTTATATTTTATGAACAAATATATTCTCAGGAACCAAGTGGATACAGAACAATTGTTTAATGTTCTTTAATTGTTCTATATGGGAAAACAGCCACAATAGAAATTGTGAAGGGAGAGGGGAAACTAAAAGTGAATGTTATCATCTAAAATCTTTATTCCTCATGTGAACTATTTTTATTTTTAAAGCACAATTGTGAGTGCTGGTGGCCGCGGTGTTGTCAGAAAGTTTGGGAACAAAGTAGCGCTAAACCTAAAAAAGTAGTAGCGAATGTACGCAAAACGCTTTTCAAAATGAATGGGCGGTAGAACTAATTGTGCCCTTCACAACTCGCAAAACAGGGTCCGCATCCTATATTTTATGTGCAAAGTGGTTTTATAGTAGAGTACAGAAAGTGACTGATGATCGGCGGCCCTTAAGTAAATGTTTAGTTTGTGCATTAATCAATTTATATATTACGTATGTATGTATCTAAGTAAGTATTTATCCTCATAAGTATGTATATATCCATATTTTTCTATGTATTTGCTTATCGATGCACCTGTTTATAGGTATCTATGTATCAATATAGCCATATATCTATTTGTATATCTATCTATCAAGCAATATGCGTATCGATCTAGCTGTAATGGCATCTATCTATCTAAAGCTAAAGGAAAACGTCCGAGAATTGGGCCAAAAAGAAACGAACTATAGAGATTAACATGGGTTGAAAGGTCACCAGAACAATCGATAAGAAGGACGGTAAGCACTGTTTCACCTCGGCACTCTAGTGATCTGTTTAAAAAAACCTAGGAAGAAAATAAAAAAAAAACCCAGAAGAAAATCTTTAAAGAGATGTCCATGTCCGTGTGTGATAAAGGGATTAAAGATGGTAGGGGCGCTAACTCGGAATGAATCGGGTAACAACGGTTCAATAATAATGACGAGTTGTCCTGGCAAGGGAAGTGACTCTGAAATGTCACATAACTCATGGAGTCGCGTCATTAACGGAGTCAACGCATAATAATAAGACGCACTGGACTGTTTTACGACCAGCTCATCAGACGCAGACCAAGACGCGCTCACAGTGACCCTAGGAACAAGTAAACAAAGTCTGTCTTTTTCACTCATCTTCTGGACGTGTTGACAGGAAAACTAAAATTGAAGACTATGAGTTTCCAATTATTTACAAATACAAGTCAGATAAAGAATAAAAAAAAATGTATATCTGATTAAACCGTGATACAATAATCTCGTCAACCAGGACTTTCAACAGTGTGAGGACCTGAGACAGGTTGTCTTCATATAAAAATTTCTTTCTGATGGCTGACGTGTTAAGGAAGATATCATAACGGGATGTCGACACTGAAAGACCGAGGTTCAATTCTTATAAGTGGTACATATAAACATGACTGTGAATCGGTCCAAGTGAAAGATGTATACAGTCAGGTTAAGGGGGACGGATGGACGTGCGGTAAAGCGCTCGACTGTCTACCTGAAGGTAACTGGTTCGATCTCCGGAGAGGACATAGGACATTTTTCAGGTCTTGGCTCAAGTTCCCGTGGTGCCTCTATGGCCATTTCTCTATCGCCAATGGTGGGGATGAAAGAAGGGTACCATAAAAACTGTCCCATTAGTGGTTTATAGGATCTAAGAGATTTAATCTCATCCTTACAGGGACTTTACACACACACACACACACACACACACACAGCCTGTTTTACTAAATTTCCGATCACCATCAATACAGAAAAATACCTTTTTTTCAAAAAAAATCTTTAAAAAGTCATAGGTTTATTTATTTATTTATAAGTATGTTTGTATTATTTTGTTCTTGTCTTCTCTACTCAACATATTTATTTATAGAACGAGTTGAGGTCAATCGATCTACCACGATCTGTTTTAAGGACTCACTGTAAATTATTTTCTTTATCTCATCATTCTCTTCTCTAATTTTTCTTATCAAATTGATTTTTACCAAGGTTATAAACATTAAATTCTGCTGTACAATAATTGTCGCTAAAACCGGGCATGTGGATTAGAGAGTAATAGGATAATTTGTTTGGTCCATTAGACATCAAAATAAAAATGATTTGGTATTTACCCAGCAAATTTGTTTTTCATTTGAGAAAAAGAAATTCCATACCTAATGACGATAATTATTAGTGAAGTTCAACATGTGTGAACTACAGAAGGTTGCCTTTTTGAATACATCTCAACTATTGAGGAGGGCACACTTCATAAAATGACATTAAGATGAGCTCCGTGGATCACTTAGGTCTGTGACACGGGCACTCTAGCCGGGATTCTGCACAGAGCAGAAAAACAAACTGAAAAGAAGTTTACTGCCATAAATAATGTTGACTTGTAAAGAAAAACTAAAGGGCCTTTTAAATCAAATGTGAAGATAACTGAAGCGTTTTTTTTAAAGTCAGATTTATGCAGGCATGACTGCTAAGCCTACATCAACATTCCATTTTCTCCTGCGGCCCCAAGGGCTCAAGAAACTTGGCTTACTTTACTATAAGTGACGTTAAGGCCCACAGCAGCCTAACCCAAACTGGTTTAACCTTGTCTGGTTTTAAAGTATTCTTACAAAGTGCATACATAAAAGTGGAAATGTTTACATATGCACTGCATATATAAATAGAATGAGCGGCAGATAGAAGAGTGGAGAGACACACCGCTACAGTGTCCTTAAAATCTCTGCCCTCCCTTATGTACCTATGTAAAGTGCATAATGATGACGTAAACACAACTTTCTCGGGGAATAATTGTTAACTTTTAACGGAAATGAAATAATTGCAATAAGCGAAGAACTTTTGTAAAAAATAAAGGTATTTAAATAAAATTCAACATTATTGCCAAAATTATTGGGAGACACAAAAAATCCAATAAACAAAAACATTCTTCATTTTTCATTGCTGTCCAGTATGCACATTTCCACACACACTTCCACACACACACACACACACACACTTCATAACCAGACTTGCACATAAAAGTAAAATAAAATAATCAACTACAAAACAGAGACATCCTTATGTTTCCAGGAAACCTAGACAGAGATATACTTTGAAGCCTCTGGTAGACAGAATTACTTTGAAGCCTCTGGTAGACAGAGATATAATTTGAAGCCTCTGGTAGACAGATATATACTTTGTAGCATATGGTAGACAGAGATATACTTTGAAGCTTCTGGTAGACAGAGATATAATTTGAAGCCTCTGGTAGACAGATATATACTTTGTAGCATCTGGTAGACAGAGATATACTTTGAAACCTCTGGTAGACAGAGATATACTTTGAAGCCTCTGGTAGACAGATATATATATACTTTGAAGTATCTGGTAGACAGAGATATACTTTGAAGCATCTGGTAGACAGAGATATACTTTGAAGCCTCTGGTAGACAGACATATAATTTGAAGCCTCTGGTAGACAGATATATACTTTGTAGCATCTGGTAGACAGAGATATACTTTGAAGCATTTGGTTCCCAATCTGATAAGTGCCAATATTGCCCACATTGAGTCAAAACAGTGCACCTTCCTTAACAGTGTGATCCCTGGACAGACTAGTTCCTACCATACGACCTAACAGTGTGATCCATGGACAGACTAGTTCCTACCATACGACCTAACAGTATGATCCCTGGACAGACTAGTTCCTACCATATGACCTAACATTGTGATCCCTGGACAGACTAGTTCCTACCATACGATCTAACAGTGTGATCCCTGGACAGACTAGTTCCTATCATACGACCTAACAGTGTGATCCCTGGACAGACTAGTTCCTACCATACGACCTAACAGTGTGATCCCTGGACAGACTAGTTCCTACCATACGACCTAACAGTGTGATCCCTGGACAGACTAGTTCCTACCATACGACCTAACAGTGTGATCCCTGGACAGACTAGTTCCTACCATACGACCTAACAGTGTGATCCCTGGACAGATTAGTTCCTACCATACGACCTAACAGTGTGATCCCTGGACAGACTAGTTCCTACCATACGACCTAACAGTGTGATCCCTGGACAGACTATTTCCTACCATACGACCTAACAGTGTGATCCCTGGACAGACTAGTTCCTACCATATGACCTAACATTGTGATCCCTGGACAGACTAGTTCCAACCATACGACCTAACAGTGTGATCCCTGGACAGACTAGTTCCTACCATACGACCTAACAGTGTGATCCCTGGACAGACTAGTTCCTACCATACGACCTAACAGTATGATCCCTGAACAGACTAGTTCCTACCATATGACCTAACAGTGTGATCCCTGGACAGACTATTTCCTACCATATGACCTAACAGTGTGATCCCTGGACAGACTAGTTCCTACCATACGACCTAACAGTGTGATCCCTGGACAGACTAGTTCCTACCATACGACCTAACAGTGTGATCCCTGGACAGACTAGTTCCTACCATATGACCTAACATTGTGATCCCTGGACAGACTATTTCCTACCATATGACCTAACAGTGTAATCCCTGGACAGACTTGTTCCTACCATATGACCTAACAGTGTGATCCCTGGACAGACTATTTCCTACCATATGACCTAACAGTGTGATCCCTGGACATACTATTTCCTATCATATGACCTAACAGTGTGATCCCTGGACAGACTAGTTCCTATCATATGACCTAACAGTGTGATCCCTCGACAGACTAGTTCCTACCATACGACCTAACAGTGTGATCCCTGGACAGACTATTTCCTATCACATGACCTAACGGTGTGATCCCTGGACAGCCTATTTCCTACCATATGACTTAACAGTGTGATCCCTGGGCAGCCTATTTCGTACAACTTAGTCACACTTCAGAATTTTGTTGACAGTGATGAATTTAATACATTCGGCTTAGTGGCAGACCACAAAATATTGGGGGGAGGGGTTAAGATAGCTCAAGATTCATTGACGTCATCAACAGTTGTGGTAGAGATTGGTAGCTCAGCTTGTATGTCCATTAAGTCTTGATTTGTTCGTGAACTGAAACTTTTAAACTAAAGTAAGTTTGAAATGTGTATGAATTAAAAATACCTTTTTTTAAAATTTACTTCTAGTCCTTTGTTCAAAATAATATTTCTCTGTGATATCAAGAATGTATTAGGCAAGGGAGGAGGTAAAAATATTGACATAATTTAATTTGTTGAGATGAGATGGAGTTATGTTTGACATTTTTTGAAGAAGGAGAGGTTATCAAATGGCCTTCAAATATGACGTTATAAATTGACTTAAGATCATTTTGTCATCTTTAATCAATACATTTTAAGGAATACCATTGATTGAACACCAGTGATTGAGTACCATTGATTGTGTTCATAACTTAAATTTTAAACGTTCGTTTCAGCACACACCCGTTCACTAATGTTGTTTACTAATGTTGTTCAATGATGTTGTTCAATAATGTTGTTCACTAATGTTGTTCACTAATGTTGTTCAATAATGTTGTTCAATAATGTTGTTCAATGATGTTGTTCAATAATGTTGTTCAATAATATTGTTCACTAATGTTGTTCAATAATGTTGTTCATTCAGTAACTCGATGTGTATAAAGGTAAAACAAAATGACAGTAATTACTCGTGACGTCCTGTTAGTATCGATTTATTTCTGTTAGTATCGATTTATTTCTGTTAGTATCGATTTATTTCTGTTAGTATCGATTTATTTCTGTTATGACACGTTGCTCATTGTTCTGTTGATTGTTGACACACTGGGAGTAAATAAAAAATGACATAATGAACTACTGTACAACTATAATAAACAGGTTCAGGCGTTATAGATGACTTATACAGTTTCGTTTGATGACGTATACATTCAGCCCCCATTGTTGACGTACAAAGTCCCATTTTTTGAGATGCATTTTACGTTTCAACCAATGATTAAGCTCATTTTATTTCTATATATTTTGATAATCGGTGTTGCCAGATATGTTTATTAAACAACAGCCGAAAACTCAATAAGAAACTCGCCAAAATTTAAATTATAAGTCAAAATATATTTGTAAATTTACAATTTGTGTCTCATTCTTTTCTATTTTCGTAATGTAAGTAGTTAAAACCGCCAAAAATCAGCACAACCAGAAAAACGCACAAACTGGCTGTATAAACCCTCCAATTTAGCGATTCTGGACCATCAATTCTAACAAAGTGTGTGCGTTAAAATTTGAGAACTGGCGATCTTGATAAAAATCTGTTTTTGATTTGGAGTTGGGTGGGTGGGGGGGGAGAGAGAGAGGTGATATCTGTGGTTTTCCATAAACATTTTTAAAAACTTCCATTTCTTTAAATCATTCATGATCGACTGGCAAGAAGACTGGAGGCGATGCTATTTTAAAAAAATCTAACTTTACTTAAAAAGAAACCTACAGCAGAAATAATTTTGCCATCTGTCTCTATACTGTCTCCCATTTTAAAATAATCTTCAGACAGAAACTAAAACAGTCTGTCAACATGTCAGACTTTCACACATTTTTTTAGCTTATTTAATTACAGAATTTCAATTTTTCACGCCACTTACAGGAGTGAATTTAAAAAAAGCTTTTTTAAAACTATTTCTCTTCCTACAATCATAAAATTATTGAACCTCGGTAAAAGACCCGGGAATTCTTAAGGTCCTGTTGAATGTCACCCGTCAACCCAGCTTTATATAGTCACCTGACCTACATGTCGGGGAGTAAAAGCGGCTTTGAGTTGTGAAATCCTCAATATGCCGTTGATACTGAAATAAATGAATTTCTACACTTCATCTTCCTCGATAAGTTATTAGGGCTTACCTGAGCTTTAGTTTTTTACTTACATATACCTGGTATAGGTAAAACATAAATAAATAGGCAATAGGATAGCTTTATATTTGATTTCGTTTCATTGATCAACTTTGGTTTTTGTTTTTGTTCATTGGTAAAATTTGGTTTTTGTTTTAGTTTCATTGGTCAACTTTGGTTTTGTACTTTAGTTTCATTGGTCAACTTTGGTTTTTTTTAAAGATTCATTGGTCAATTTGGTTTTTGTTTTAGTTTCATTGGTCAACTTTGGTTTTCGTTTTAGTTTCATTGGTCAACTTTTGATTTTTGTTTTCGTTTCATTGGTCAACTTTTGATTTTTTCTTTTCGTTTCATTGGTCAACTTTGGTTTTTGCTGATGTACTTATGCTCGTTCAGTTACGTATTGCTAGCAACTATAAGTCCTAGACCCATGATGTATATATCATTTTGTAGGTCTTGGCCTGCCATGTGTACATCAAAAGTTCATTTTGCGATATATATACTGGATAGACAATCTGATTATCTATAGACTGGTGAGACAAACTGATTATCTATAGACTGGTGAGACAAACTGATTATCTATAGACTGGTGAGACAAACTGATTATCTATAGACTGGTGAGACAAACTGATTATCTTCAGACTGGTGTGAAAAACTGATTGTATCTGAAGCTTTTTTTTTCATTGTAAAATGTATTCCCCAATGTTTAACTTTTTATTTTTTTAAAGTACGACCTTACGAAATGTAAACATATATGACTCGTCCTGTGTGCAACATTGAAGCACGTTGCGGACCACAGTTTAGACAACACATGCTTTGAATTTATACATGACGTGATTTGAAGTGATACGTGACGTGATTGTTTTAATTATTATTTATTATCACATCAGAACATAGTTTTACTCTATTTTTTTTTATTTCTTTCCATAACTCAATGTGAATATATTGAAAGTTATAAGGTAATTTCAGACTCAACAAATGTAAACCTCAAATATTTTAAAAGTTCTTGGTGAATTTATGAAGTCAGGTAATGTTATTAATCTGTTTTAGTTTTACAAACCGCCTTTTTACAGATATCACTGTAACCTGGAGTGCTAAGATATTGCAAAGAGCATTAAATACATTATCAATATTGTTAGACTTGTTGATGTCAGTAAGAAACTGAAATATTTGAATTGGGACTTTGAATCAATGGCTACTCTATGGGTTCATTTGTTTTAACATAAAGTATTTATCAATCTGTATCAGTTCAATCAGAAAATTATAATAATTAAACTTCACACGGAATGACAAACAAACTACATAGCCGACGATCTTACCATTTTTATGTTGCTAAATTAAATTGTTTTAAAGATTCAAGTTAACCATTCACTATTTACGATCGATTCCTTTTACAAAACATTCTGTTTTTCCTTGGTGTTGATTTAGCAATACTCGGGATAAGGGTGGATGGGGGATAGTGGTGTCATTTGCGATGTCATTGGTCGTATCTATGATAAGTGTCATTTGAGGGATCCATGGCCAGTGTCATTTAGGCATCAATTTTATGGCCATTTATATTTGCGTAATCTTTAGCAATTGTTATTTGCGGATTTATGGCCAGTTTTATCAGTGGGATCTATGGCCAGTTTCATTAGTGGGATCTTTTGCCAGTTTCATTACTGGGATCTATGGCCAGTTTCATTACTGGGATCTATGGCCAGTTTCATTACTGGGATCTATGGCCAGTTTCATTAGTGGGATCGATGGCCAGTTTCATTAGTATGATATATGGTCATTTATATTTGTAGGATCTATGGCAAGTGGCATTAGTGGGATCTATGGTCAGTTTCATTACTGGAATCTATGGTCATTTATATTTGTAGGATCTATGGCAAGTGGCATTACTGGGATCTATGGCCAGTTTCATTAGTGGGATCTATTGCCTGTTTCATTACTGGGATCTATTGCCAGTTTCATTAGTGGATCTATGGCCAGTTTCATTAGTGGGATATATGGTTAGTTTCATTAGTGGATCTATGGCCAGTTTCATTAGTGGGATCTATGGCAAGTGGCATTAGTGTGGACATACAATAAGTTCCATACACAGGGCCAAGTGGGCCATTTACCTAGTCTCAATGTTCAACGACCTACATGAAAAAAAAAGTTGACTGTATTTTTCTATTTACAATCACTATTAGACTAACTAAAATTAATATTTACTACCACCAGTGGCGCAACCAGCAAAAAATGCTGGGGGGGGGGGGCCTCACATATAGAAAAAAGACAGTTTGACAGTCTTTTTTAGTAACTTTATATAGTAAAATATGTATTGATTATTTGGTCTGGTTGCGCCACTGACTACCATCATTAGACTCTAACGAAAACTAATATTTACTCAACAAACTTATCAGACTCAGAATAAATTAATATTTATTCAACACATTTCTCAGTTGCTTACAAATATCTTATTTTTTGTTTCACAAAAAGATCGATTGACGCCAAACATAATGGTTTATTGAGTACATTAATTTAATTCCGCAGGTAAATCACGTTTAGACCAGAGGTAAATTTAGTAGTCAAAAATACCTTGAAAAATGACCAATTTATATTTATATATAAAAAATAAACTTATTTAACTTATATGTTAACAGAAATGAAAATGAAAAAAGATTTAATATTAAGTCGTCATTAAATAGGCCTAAAACAACTACTTGGTTGTGGGTCTGAACAAGTTTGACACATGTTGATATGAAGTAGGTAGTGTGTGAAGATTTTATGACGTCAACAACGTATTTGTATTTCGTTTGGAAAGTGTACTCCGCTATTTGTTGAGGAGATAAAAAAGACGCGCAAACATTTTATGCTTTAAAAAATTAAGTAATTTCATATAGTATTAAATACTCTACAGAAACACTACCACATCCTATATAGTATTAAGCACTGTACAGAAACACTACAACATCCTATATAGTATTAAGTACTGTACAGAAACACTCCATCATCTCATGAAGTATTAGGTACTGCACAGAAACACTCCATCATCTTATGAAGTATTAGGTACTGCACAGAAACACTCCATCATCTCATGTAGTATTAAGTACTGCACAGAATCACTCCATCATCTCATATAGTATTAAGTACTGTACAGAAACACTCCATCATCTCATATAGTATTAAGTACTGTACAGAAACACTCCAAAGGTTGGAACATTTCGTGATAATCTAGATCGGGGGATGTAAAACCTATGAAATAAATGTGTAAATCCCACTAATATTTCTCATAGATTGCCGTACATAATTGTTAGAAGAAACAATAATCAAATTAACAATACATGCACTAAAAAACAAGCTGAAAAATCTTTACATTTAATATTTCGTGAATCAAAATTTAATGTATATACCCTTTCAGTTATTCAATCCAATGTAGAGGATCTCACAATCAGAAAGATCCAGCCCAAGACAGAAATGAATTATAATAAATGTCTGAAGTATGTAACCAGGCTTAAAGTCTTAAGTTTTTCTTGAACCGCTAAATTTAAACGTTGTCAATTTCTATTCATTGATAGTAATTAAAATTTCAAATTAATAAATCGATAATAGGTGAAATAGATCAAATACCTACCACAGATTCTCCTAGTAAAATAATCAATTAAACGCCAATAACTCTAGCGATGAGATATCTATATCAGTTAAAGAATACATCAATTATACATGATCTGTAACGGATGTACTGATCTCTTCATGAACATGTATAAAATATAGAGATAATGCACAAACAAGGAGCTCTGAATGAAGAGAAACTTTATGCTACAAGATTGAAAAGAGAAATAGTTTGCTTAAGGGTCTGTAAACAAAGATGAACTCGCCACACATATATATATATATATATATATATATATATATATATATAAATTCTAATTAATTAAACCCTAATATTCACAGAAAAAGAATATCAAATTCAAAAAAAGAAAGCGCAATCAGTATTTGGATTGAAAAAATGAACATCTCAATCAAGATTTGAAATTAATGTAATAATAACCAAATTAGGTTTAATAATTCAAGAAAGAATGCCAGCTGAGGATAATAATTACTGTAATAAACAGTATTATTAATAATTTGTTAAAGTTGAGAACATACAGTCTGATAGAGAAATATACAACAGAATCAATGTAGTTGTATCTCAGATATTGTGTTGTGATAATACCAACATATTCAGTATATTTCCAACAATTCTCATTAAACCCAACAAGTTGGATAGAACAAAGTTGATAAAGATAGTCATGGGTGTAAATGCTTCATCACTTTGATCCAGCAATCTTTCTTGATTGTTTATTTCATTGTTAACTCCAGTTTTTGTACTATTCATATTCATTGTCTTTATATCGGTAAACCCAATGAATCTAATAACAAATTAAATTAAGATTGACGGCTTCAATATAACAAACAATGGGTTTATGTGTCGGGTACGACAAGAGGGATAGTGGCAAGTAATGACGACCTTGTGTGATATACTATAATAGTTTTTTTTTCCCTATTTCTCTCTCTCACACACATATTGACTACATATTAGTTTTATTATTTTCATTGAAACAAACAATGGACCATTCTATAAAGCTTTAGACTAAACATCAGATTTGAAAAAAATAAAACATTGACAAAACATAAATCAATTATCTCTTTATGAGACGCGACTTGACAGACATGAAGGTTGTCTATTAAACAATAAAAAAAATTAAAAGAAAACATACACTACAGTAACAGAAATTGTGAACCGCAAGGGTTTGGTATTGATAAAGTATATTACACGTCAACACTTTTAAAAAAAGTTATCTCGAGTTTAGATCGTTTATATGCTACATAAAATGTGGAAAATAAATAGTAAGATAATATCTTATTAATAGTAAACTCTGGGAATATGTTTCATTTATTTAACTGCTATGCGCTTTAAGTCAATATTTATGTTTACCAAAAAAAAAATCCTTTTTAGTTTAAAAAGTATTAAAATTATTTTTTTTAATATAATTCTTTTGTTTAAAAATAAATTTAAAAATAAAAACAGTATTTTTATTGGAAATTATAGAATATAATAACTGATACATTTATTTAAAAATAATTTTTTGAACAAAATTTGCTTACGCTTAACGCGGCAATATTCATTGTAGGAGAATTTGAATGACAATATTTTATAATCACTTATTAGTATTTTAAACTTTTTATGTCTCATATTTAAAACCAGAGAAACTATTTAAAAATGTCTCGATATCAGATCATCTTGATTGTGTTGCATCCTGATTGTGTTGCATTTAATTATGACTTCTAATAGTTTTATCATTTAACACAAAGTCTTCATCCTTGAATATGCTATGTTAGGTCGTCATAGGTAAACATCTATATAGCTCACTTATCATATGCAAACATTTGGTACACTGATAATATTACGTATGAGTAGATTATTACATTTTATTGTCAAATACAAATTAGGAGAGTAAATCTTTTCAAAAAACAAATTACTTTATATTATGATTTATAGGTGTGTGTGAAGTCCCTGTAAGGATGAGATGAAATCTCTTAGATCCTATAAACCACTAATGGAACGATTTTTTTTTTAAAATGCCCTTATTTCATCCCCGCCATAGCCGATAGTGCAATGACCATGCCGGCTCCACGGGAGACATAGCGGTGACATTAGCCATGACTTGAAAAATTTCCTAGGTCCTCACCGAAGATCGAACCAGGTACCCTCAGGTCTACAGTCGAGTAAAAGGGAATATACATCATAAAAAATATAAAAACATATGAACATTTGACTAAAAAAATATTACTATACATATATATATTAGTGTGCCACTCAAAAAAAGATTTCTGAGTTTTTATCCTGCCACCCCCAAAATGTGTTAGTAATATTATAAGAATAAAATTGGCTAAA